>JAPPVO010000059.1:20381965-20981965 GCA_030407325.1 Camellia japonica | reverse complement strand
AATAGTTAAATTAGAAAAAGAAACTTGAGAAGAATGCAAAAGGTTTTTGTATTGGCAACTTGTGTAGCTGGACTCTTATATAGGAGTAACACTCAGTGTTCCAAGATTATTGTCGTACGTATTTTTATTTATCTGGTTAGTTTTAAGGTCTTATTTGTCATAATTTAAAAAAATTAAAAAATTATTATTCTATTTAAGTTATATCATCTTATTTAAGTCACATCACTTTTCTATCATATCACTTCAAACCCAACCCATACCCAACTCATATTTCATAAAAAGTTAAAAAGTACAATTATTTAGATCATTCCAAACCACCCTGTTTGATTCACAAGACTAATATTGAAGTATTAATAATCCTATTAAATTAGTGTAGTATTCACTATCCAATTAGATTAATATCCATTGGATTAATAATCCCACCCCTACTCCCATTACTAATAATCCTACAAATTTATTAGATTAATTATCTATTAGATCAATAATCCTAAACTAAAATATTAAAATAAATATAAAATAATTAAATTCACAAATTAATAATTCCAATCTGATATTCTAATTAACCCAATCAAACGTGGCCGATAGTGACTAATGATTATGAGAGTTGTAAATCCTAACTTTATCTCAGAGTCAGGTTGATACAAACTTTATCTGAAGTCGTTTTGAAATGACTGCAAGCTCTGTATTCATTGCTCGACTTGATTGGTCAGACCTGGCCCACTTTTCATCACACTTGTGTCCGAGTATTCTAATACGCACCGGATTCTAGCCAAGCCCACTTGTTCAGCCCAACCAGTCCCCCGTGCCTATTGGGCTCAGGTCTCAGTGGGGGGTCAGCCTAATTTCAACCCATCTAACACTAAAAGGAAACATGACCAGAAGATCAAATGGAACCCCAAATGTGTTTCTGGTCTGCACTAAAGTCCCAAAAGCCAGATCGTCCACAGAATTGGGCCAACACAAGACCCCTACCGAACTAATAATGAATTCATTGAATTGGAAATGTAAAAAAGCCCAGTAGGCCACAGTGGGTCTTCTGTTCAAGTTTAAATGGGTTACAGGCCCAGGCCTCTTATTATGTAACAAATACTCAATCTATAGCCCAGCCCATATCTGGGCCCAAGGAAACCTATCACAAACACATTATTATTTTACAAAAGGGATACAAATTGGATTTATTACACTTTATATCCTTAAACTATCGTCAATTCATATATTTAGTTATTAAATTATCGATTGAATCTATTAATTTTTAAAAATATTTAATTTAAACATATTTAGTTCTGAAAGAATTACAAAACTAAAATACAAGCCCATAAATATTATAAATTAGTGAAAGATCATATCTAGTTAAAATTTTATTTCAAAAAAAAAAACTTAAATTTGAAAAGTGAGCATTAGTTCTTATGGTGAAAAGAGTAAGGGTAATTATGTATAGTATTTTCTTACTTATCTTCTATTATGGTTACGTACTTGCAATTATCTAATATTATATCGTACATTTTGTTTATAATTTATAATTGATTATTTTTAAATTTTTCAACAAGTTCTTTTTTTAAAACTTAATTCATGTATTATTTTTTATTATGATTATTTCTAACGAAGTATTATTATTTCAATTATCTAATTTTACTTCTCTAGTATATAATACTAATATAATTTTATTGGTAAGATTGAGAAATCATTCTCTAATATTAATTTAAACACATAACGAAATAAAATACTTTATAATATTAAAATAAAATTTTAAGATTTTCCTATAATAAAATCTTAATTAGATAGAGTCTTTTACTACTTTACAATACTTATGAGCATATATTTTATTTTTGTAATTCTTTCAGAGACCAAATAAGTTTGAATTAAATATTTCAGGACTTAATAGATTCAATTGATAGTTTATGGACTAAATAAATTTTGATTTATATACTTTAGGGACTAAATAGACTCAATCAATAATTCAAGAACTAAATAGATAATTCAATGATAGTTTAAAGGTAGAAAGTGTAATTAACCCATAAAAATTTAGTGTTCATCATGGATTCCTTTGATAAAATAATCAAAAATATTATGAAAATTTGTATGTTTTCATATTGAGTACTGCTATTAGCACCTTTCTTCTTTGAACCCCTCATCTCTTTCTTTTTTTTTAATTCTAATTTTGTCCAAATATGAAGTTACATTTTTACCCTCATTTCTACCATTCTAACCCTAATTTTCCAAATCCTAACCTCTCTCAACTCTGGTTACTACATCCACCTGTCACGGGCCAACACCTCACTGCCATCTGCAGCCACCCAGCCCTCGCCGCCGGTCGGAGCCACCCAGCCCCTCACTGCCAGTCTAATCCTACTAGCCACCTTCTCCCGTCGGCTCCTCTTTCTCACCACCTTGATTGGTGGGTTCTCTGTACTACTTCCTCAATTTCTTCTTCCTCACATTCTTTACTTCCCAATACACCGATGTCCGAATCACTACCGACATCGATACTCTCTAGGCTCCATATGATCTCTTAAAACCTCCATTTACGTTTGATTCTTGAAGAACCCAAAAAGATGGGATATGAAATGAGTCTTTTTTTATTCGAGATTCGTCAAAGAAAGTGAGAACTAAAGATGAAATAAAGTGTATAGACATTGTGGATGATGATGACGAAGAAGCCATGGATGAGTGATTTGAAAATACAGGTGAATCATCAAGTTTGTGACTTATAAGTTGCACACTGTTGATTTATAAGAAAGATGACAAGAGTAGAGATTTTTATTTATTATTTTTTTTTTGTTAAATCTATAAATTAAAATGGATATCATGAAACCTGTCTCTCAAAATCTTTAGTTTTCTTTCTGGGTCTTCTGAATTGATTGTGTTCTGCAATTGTTGAGTTGGTTTGGGTTGGGTTGGGTTGGGTTTAGGGGATTAGGCTTTGGAAACGAAATGGGTGGAGGTCGCCGGTGAGGGTGGAGGTCACCGGAAAGAAGGTCGTCGACGGTGAAGAGTTGTTGACGATGGAAAGGATTGACAGAAAAAAAAGAGTTTGGGGTCCAAAGAAGAGGGGTATGGTTGGTATTAAGGTAGGGTTTCAAAAAAAAGAGAAAAGGGTTTCAATTATGTGAGTTGGGGTTTAAAGAAGTGGGGGGTCCAAAGAAAATAGATAGGCCATTTAACAACACTCTTTCATATTAGTTGTATAAAAATTTAATTTCTTTTCACTTTACACCACTTCATGCTAACCAGAAGAAGAAAATAATAATAAACAATTATTATTTTAATTCTTTTTTCACACTTTTCATTACCTTTATTTTTAACCAAACTCACTCTATGTAGATCTATGTAGATTATTATTATTATTTTTTCAAGTTAAAAGTTAATAATAAAAAAAATAAAATGTAGGCGCACAACTCCAATTGTTGAATAATCATTTTATTTAAATTATTTGTCTTATAAATTATAAATAAAAATTACACGCCAAAAAAACAAAACAAATAAATAAAGAACTTACAAAACAACTCAAACAGGATCAATGAGATGGTGTTTGGGAAGTGAGTTTTTATTTAGATTTTATGAGATGTAGGTTTTTATTAAATAAAAAATTTTTGGTGTTTGGGAAGATAGTTGGGTTTTTATGTGGTTGGATGTGATGTTTGTGAGAGAAAAAGTGAAATGATTATGGGGTTAGATGTGATATTTTGTTTGGATGTATTTTTTTTGGTTTTGCAAAACTTTTGTCTTTTAGTAAAAAAAATGAGAAAAAAATTTGAGAACTTGGTTCCCAAACACCACCTGAGTCTCATTGGCGACCTCCGTATATTGAAATTCGTGTCAACCATCCTCATTTGGGAGAAAGAAAGGAGACCAAAAAAACAAATTTATTTTCCGTATTAAAATTTAGGGAGACTTATTTATAAGTCCTTTTTCAGAACCTTATGCTAGGCTAAGTCCTGTGTAATTTCTTATAGAGTCTCAAGTCCTATTTTCATAAGAATGTATTCCACAAGATCCTAATCTTTTTATCCCCATTTTCACATCTCTCTCTCGATTCAAATCTCTTTCGAAATTCGATTAATTCAGAACCCAACACCTTCAATCGTTGCTTTTGACGAACACTACGTTAAAATTATTCGCAATCTTGATCATATGAGTTCGAATTTGTCGGTGATGCTGTGATTTTCATTAGATTTGTGGGGCTTCAATGGAAGAAGGCGCAGTGGCTACACCGGTCGTTTTCTCCAACCATTAGGCCCATTAACAAGGCGTAGTTCATAGAATTTGCTACAATTAATAATACAAAATAAAAATATATTAAGATTATATATCTATTTCAAAACAAACGGATTAAAAAAATAAAAATTTATTAAGTTTGCGAAACGTAACGTGACACATTACGTTACGTTTATGTAAATGTCACATTACATTTATATAGGTGTCACGTTACGTTACGTTTATGTGCATATGTCACGTTACGTTTATATAGGTGTTACGTTACGTTTATGTAAGTGTCACGTTACGTTTACGTAGGTGTCACGTTACGTTACGTTTATATCAATTTCCTATATATGGTTTTATTACTTATTTATGATATTAACAACTAATATTGAGGGTAAATGTGTCAACAAACTTCCCACAGGACTTATGAGAACATAAATTTTTTAGTAGGACCATATGTAGCATAAGTCTCCCTAATAGGACTTCTAAATAATTTTCCCTAAAATTATTTAATTTTTATACCATTCAGATATGACATTGAAATTCATTTTTAATTAATTGAAAACACAAAGAAAAAAAAAAAAAACAAAACAAAACAATTGAAAACAGGCTAAAGAGTTTTTATGCAGATAGAAAGAAGCAACATACCTGGCGGTGTTTCTCCGGCGGCCACCGAGCAGGTATTCCATACGTATGGCGGGGTGGGGCAATAGCAAGTGGTCTGATTGGTAAAAAGACTATATCCACACCGTCCCTTCGACCCAATACAATCACTGCACTCTTTGCTATCCACCTTCCATTTAACCTCAAACCCACCCCGGATAGCTTGTTCCTGATCTGTCGAATTCACAGGCAAAGCCCAACCAGAAATTGGAATAACAACGCTATCCTCACAACCAATCAGATCACCACCCTGAGCTCCAGCGAATAAATACACATTCCCAGACTCATTACAATACGGAATTTGGAAAAGATTGAGAACCGGTTTAAGTGGAGCCGGGCAGCCATACAGAAAAGTGAGGTTCATATAAGTACTGGAAGTGTATTCGAATAGCGCGCTATCCAGGGTAGTGTTAACCATATCATGGGGACAAGTTGATTCCATCAAATCTTCTCTAGCAATCTTCATTGTTTGGGTGCTCTGGTTGAAATTCAGAACTCGATACGTTAAGTTCCCCATTTGAATTGTGGTGATATTGTCATTACTACAATCGAGGACTAAACCCGGATACCCACAGTAATCATGATCACCCGTTCCGCGGAAAGGATAGCCTATTCCGGTGATGGGACCACAATTGAAGGTATTGCCACAATTCGTGTACAAATATTGATCTGAATAACTAGAAGATAGATGGAATTGAAAGAGAAGAAGTAGTTTTAGGAAGGAAATGAAAGGGAGGAATGGAAACCATGGAAGGTTTTGGGAATTCATTTGATGGAGGTTTGGGTCTCTGTGACTGTGAGGGTGGTGAAGAAGAGAGGGAGTGTTTGGGAGATTGGTTAAGGAGGATGAGGCGTGGGTAGTGGGTGGACCTAACCCAATACAGAAGAAATTGGAAAAGTGTGAATTCACTTTGGGTGGCATGATATTCAACGAGAGAGACAAAAACAAAGACTTATTACAATGTGTATCTTGGCTTCACTTGATCACTCTTTGTTATAGTGTCCTTTTCCTAAAACTAAAATAAATCATATTGATATATAATTTGTTTTTATAATAATTAGCACATCACCTCTACTATATGCACAGGATAATTTTTTATAATTAAATAATAATGAAAAATTTATTTAAAATATATAGAAAAATAATTTAGAATGATTTAAATTTTAACTATTTCATTAGAATATATATATTGCAGTTGTTATGTCATTAATTATATATTTTAAATTCTCAATAAGAAACATATGTCATAATTTAATTGGTAAAGATAGAAAAATAGAAAAAAATTACAAAACTTATAGAACAACATGTATTTTTATTTTATTATAAATATAAGTTTTGTAATTTTTTCTAGTTTTTCTATCTTTACCAATTAAATTATGACATCTATTTCTTGTTGAGAATTTAAAATATACAATTAATGACATAATAACTGCAATATATATATATATATATATTCTAATGAAATGGTTAAAATTTAAATCATTCTAAATTATTTTTCTATACGTTTTAAATAAATTTTATATTATTATTTAATTTTAAAAAAAAATTAACCCGTACATAGCACAAGTGATATGTTAGTTTATGATAAAATAAAAATACATGTTGTCTTATAAGTTTTTCAATTTTATTATATTCTATGTTAAAATTTGTCCAATTATATATAGCAAAAAATTTCATTCATATCTTCCATTTCAATACTTTTAAATTACAAATAAATAAATTTTATTTGGACTCTTTTTTTAAATCTCAAATTAGATGCAATTTAGATATTGTTATTATTATTATTATTATTATTATTATTATTATTATTTTCCGTCTATAAATTCTTAAATTACAAAAAAATAATTAGATAAATCAATATTTTTATACCATATACAGAGAAGAAAAAAACATGATATTTACTCACATACTGTTCTTTGTCATCCATTCAAACATGATATTTAGAAAATACAATCAGTTATTTTCTTTTTTCAATTAAATGAGAAATCACAAAGTTGTTTTTTCTTATCTTCTGATCAAAACGAAGTGTAAATCTTCAACAACCACAATAAGAGAATAGATGAAAACAAAAGCAATCAATATTGTAAAATATTAAGAATGTCACTTAAAATACAAAAAGAAAAAAAAAATATCTCTCATGTGTTCTACTTTGTTATCCATCCAAACATGATAGTTAAAAAATACAATCAGTTATTTTCTTTTTTCAAAAAACACAGTCAGTTAAAAAACACAATCACACATTTTTTTCCCTCACGGTCTTATCAAAACGGAGTGTAAAACAACACAGTTAGTTAAAAAACACAATCATAATTTTAATATTTATAATATTAAGAATGTCACTTAAAATACAAAAAGAAAAAAAATCACACTCATATCCATCTCTCACGTGCTCTACTTTGTCATCCATCTAAACATGATAGTTAAAAAATACAATCATTTATTTTCTTTTCCTTATATAATATATAGATAGATAGATAGATAGATAGATAGATAAATTTGAAAAATACAATTATTTTTTTTCTTCAAAAAAACACAGTGAGTTAAAAAACTCAATTGTAATTTTTTTTTCTTCACCATGTGATTAAAATTGAGTGTAAAAAAACACAATCAGTTTAAAAATATAATCACTGTGTAATCAAAACATAGTGTAAAAAATCACAATCACATTTTTGCTCATAATAAAAAATAAATAAATTAAAAAAAAAGAACCATAATAAAAAAAATGCAAAAAAAAATAAAAATGGAGCCATTACTTACATGTTGAATTGAAGATTGTAAATGTGGAGGTGTGCAGCTGAATAAAAAAAAATGATGTGCAGTGGTATAAGGAGGTGTCAATTGAAAATAAGATGCAGTGGTAGGGTTTAGGATTTTTAAATTTCAGAAAGGCTGAAATTGAAGGGTGGGTGGGAGGTTTTTTTTTTAAAATCAAAAAATTAAAAAATTCAGAAGAAGATATTAAAACTCTCATAAAATTTGTGAGTTACACTATAAAAAATTAAGGTTTTAGAAATCAAAATTTAGAAACAAAATTATTTTATAGGGACCAAATATTTTTGTTACGAAAAGTGCCGTTATTATATTTTTAACAACAAAAATTAAATATTAGTGATGAATTATTATCCTTTTGGAACCAAATTTTTTTTTCTCAAAAAATAAACCATTTTGAGACCAAATTATTTTGTCCCTAGAAGTCTATTTATTAGTGACATTTTTAAAATTTTGTCACTAAAAGCCTTTTTTAGATTTTTTGGGACGACATTTTAGCGACTATCCTCATGACGATAAAAATTAGTCCCTAAATATCTTTTGTAACAAAATTTTTATTTTTAGAAACCAGAACATTTGGTCTCCAAAATTCTTATTGGTTATAATGTTAGAAACTCTATTTTATTTATATGATATATAAATAGATGTGGTATTGATATATCTGTAGCCAAATGTCATATAGATTAATATTTTATTTTAAAATGATAAGTTTTAATATAATCACATTATTTTATATGTAAATTTGTTTATTTATTTATATTTATATATCACTACTCGAAAAAATACTAGAAATTAAAACTGAAGAAGATGGGGAGGGATTGATGGTGGTGGCCGTGCATGCATGGTAGAGTTATAGTTAGGAATGAGAGCAAAATTTAAGGTAGTGTTTGGTAGAGTTTTAAAATTATGATTTGATAATAAAGTTATATTTTGAATTTGTGAGTTTTGGAATTATGATTTGAAAAGAGAAAATTTGTTTGGTTATGAGTTTTAAAAAGAGTTTTAAATTTTTGATGTGAAAAAAGTTGTTTGGTTATGAGTTTTGAAAAGAGTTTTCAAAACTTAAACCAAACACAAAACTTAAAACTCTATTGAAAATTCTATTCAAAACTCATAAGCAAACTCTTTTTAAAATTCAATTCAAAAAAATAATTTGTCAGTTTGGTCTAAAAAAGTAATTTCTATATTTAAAAAATATCAAAAACAAATGTAATTTTTTTTCTCCAAATAACAGGTGGTGATTGGCAATTACAAAACAAACAAAAAAAATACTGTTCCAGTCAACCGCATCAGGGAGGATGTTTGGGTGGACGACCGGGTAGACCAAAAAATCAAAAACTGTCTAGTTTACCAAACATATTTTCAGAATGTGTTTTAAAATTGATTTAAAATCATGATTTGAAAACCTCTACAGAGTGGAAAATTGATTAGAGTTGCACACCAAACACATAAAATTTTATTATATGGTAAAATTGTCTTTTACTTTTTTTTTATATTAGTGTGGGGTTCAAAGATTTAAATAAAAATAAATAAAATGGCTATTATTAGTACCTACCTAATTTCTTTGGACTCCCTAATTTTTACTTTTTTTTTATTACAATTATACCTTGAAATAAAATTACATTAAAGGACAACCTTTAATGGAACACTCACCCACCAAATGAAAACAATTAGAATGACACTCTACAATATTGTACACCCACCTTCACCTCCACCTAAACATATTCCTAACTAACCTAAATCCTAAATATATTCATCTTCATCACCATCCTAAACCCTAAAATTATTCCTCTTCATCACCATTTTTGTAACAAAGCAATAATCGTCATTTTTATGTCCAAATTAGTTAACGTTTTAAACAAACCTATTACAGACTCCGAGTTTCTCCAATCAAATTTCCATCTACATCTGTAGTCGTTTTCACCATTTGTTGATACTTATGGAGCAATGGAGAACGATGACAACAATTTTGATGAGGTTGACGTTGCATTGATAAGTTTATTTATCTTGCATTAACGATTCTTGATCGTTTTTGATGATTGTTGTTTTGTTTGAATTTGTTCAGTACTGGTTTGTCAATTGTTAAGGTTTTGTTCAATAATGTAATGCTAAACATAAATATTTAATTCGATAAATGGGTTTTGAATAGTAATATTTTGTTCGACACTGGTATGCGAACGGTTCTATTTTATATGATTTTTTTTCCCTAGTTGTGTTTTTTCTGAGGATTTTTTTCTCTTTAAAACCCCCTATCTCAAGGGTTTTACCCCAAAATAAACCAAAAAAATAAAATGTCATGGGAGTTAGAAGTTACCTGAGAGAAGGAGAAAGAGATTGTCGAAGAGATTTCTGACTGAGAGATTTTGGACTTATTGGAGAAGGAGAAAGAAAGGGACCGTCATTCTCTAAGAGAAGGAGAGAGAGGCAGTTGATTCATTGTTCTTTAACATAAGAAGGTGTGCAAAATTAAGTGAGTGTGTAATTGGGTGTGATGATATTATGAATAGAGATAAAATTGGTATTAAAAGTGAGGTACTCAAATCTTATTTAAATTTAGGATTTAAAATGAGAATTCAAAAAAATGAAGGATCCAAAGAAATTAAGGGATTGTTTGGGATGATCTAAATAAGTGTACTTTTTGTCTTTTTACGAAAAGATGTGCAGAAAAATAAAGAGGTGATGTGATGGAAAAAAGATAAAAAAATAAAAAGATGGATTATTTTTGGGTTGCCAAACTTGGCCTAAGTATGTGCTAATAGTAGCCTTCATAAATAAAGAAAGAGAGAGAGAGGGCAAAAAAACCAAAAAAAAAAAAAAAAAAAGTCAAAAAACAAGACGAAACAGAGCCATATCTTTGTATTTGCATTGTATGTTTTAACTTCCGTCACACATGTATAGAAAATAGAATGATAATCAATTTAGGGGTAGTCATGTGCGTTGTATGGTTCAAAATTCGTCATCTTCCGTGTTTAAATCAGTCATTGTATGGGTTTGGAAGCAACATGACATCAATAGACTCATAATCAATTAGGGGTAGTTAGTTGAGTTACACTTTATTTAGGGTTGTCCTTGCCTCTCAGAGGGTTTTACCTCCAACTCTATTGTAGGCTTTGACAAATTCATTAAATATTGATAGTCGAATATGATTGTATCAAATTTATTTTGAAAAATATGAACATCAAATGTCAGTTGGAAATAAATTATTCTTATTTTTTAAAATAAAAAAAAATCCAATCATGTGAATAATCAATTTAATTTTTTATATGAATAATCTTCTTGATGAGTCCTACTTTTTAAACGGTTTAAATTAATGTAGATTCAAGTTAAAACTGACTAAAAGAGGTATAACAAAAACCTTTATCCTTATTTAGGAAATTAATGATTTGAGTAATGCCAAACAAGACTTCTCTCCAAGTAATTATTCAGTGTTCTTGTAACAAAACCAAGATAATCTTTAAAAGTATCATTGGCTAGATGAATTCATTAATTAGCATTTGTGCTTATTTGGCACTACCTACCCACCTAAATATATTTCAACAACCATGTTTTTTTAAATATTTATTTTAATTATATTTTATTTAGCTGGCAATAATTTAGAGTCAAGTGTGGAAATACATAACAATATCAAACACAGGTTGTCATAATGATGCTGTTCCAAAGTGAGATCTTTGACTTTGTTTTTTGAGTACTGAATACAACAAATTTATAGCTGCCCTGTCTCTCTTTGAAATATATGTGGTTTCGTGCTTGCATGTATAATGAGTAACTATCAGTTTTAGGGTTGTAAAGTCAATCAAATTACTTGAGTTTAATTAACTTATTACGTTAGATAATTAAGTTTGAACATATTTTAAAATTTGTTTAGTTTTTAAATTAAATTGGAATAATTTATTATTTTTTTTTTTTTTTTGAACTCGAATAATTTATTATTTGACTCGATATATATGTACATTATAAAAATAAAAATAAAACAATTCAAGTTCGATTTGTATTTGGCTTATTCAAGATTGACTTGTTATGTAAACAAATTAAACTTAAACACGTTTTGAAACTCGTTATGTTTTGAAACCAAACATAAATAACTTAATATATTTCGATTGATCCAGCTCATTCATAACCTTAGTTGCTCTTAAATTTGTTCACATTAATGTGACAAATAATTGAATTTTAATTGATTGATTTTTAAATAAATCAACAACTAACATGTAATGGCTCACATTACTGAAAATAAATTTGTACTCAATTTAGAGATGATGTTTTAGAGATTTTAAGCTTTTCCACAATTATAATATATGAATTAAGGATCTTCTATTTTTTAATTTCTCTTTCAATGCATTATCAATTGTAGAATTTGTCAAAATCTCAAATTGAGACACATTCTTATAATTAGGAGTGAATTGGACCCAAAATAATAATAATGGAGAAAGTGGATATAATTATAAGTTACTAGCCTTTTGATTCATGGATTCTGGAAAGACTTTAGAGTTACTGTTTTTTTATTTTTTGTTTTGTTTTGTTTTTGTGCTTTGAATCTTTTGGGCATTGGAGAAGGGGGATTCTAGTTGCACTTAAAAAATCATTAAGTCGTCAAATTTTTTAGTATACTTTATTAAATTATTTAAAATTATAATTTAGTCTCAATACATCTTATTGTTTTTCCTAAATTACCCTTCAAGGTATACCTAAATAATTAACAAATCAAAAATTTCAAATTACATCACTTTCAAAAACCCTTAAACAGATTTTTCATTACATCTATTGCTTTTGTTCACATCACTACAAAAAAATACACTTTTGGCGACTAATGGTTTAGTCACCAAAAGCATTGATTTTAGTCGCCGAAATGATTTGCCGACCAAAAATTTTGGTCGCTAGCTTTGTCGTGAATACATCGTTGGCGAAGGTATTGGTGACTAAAATTTTTTTAGTCGCTAAAAATCCAACAGAATGGTGACTAATCTTTTAGTAGGCAAAAGAAGCAGCTATTAGCGACTAACAATGCTTTAGTCGCTGATGATGAGGCATTGGCGACTAAGATATTAGTCACCCAAAGTGAACATCAATTCATTTAACTCACATCTTCAGTTACTAAATCTTTTGTTGCCAAAAAATTCAATTATATATGGCGACCAAATTAATAGTCGCCAATAGTGTCATTTTTAGCCACTAAAGATTTTGTCTCGGAAAGGTTATTCTAGTTTTAGCTACTACATAGTTTAATCGCCAAAAGTGTTTTTAGTTTTAGCTACTAAACAATTAGTCGCCAAAACTATTTTCAATTCGTTTTAGCTACTAAATATTTAGCCGCCAAAAGATTTATTTCTTTTTTTTGGCTACCAATTTTTTAGTCACCAAAAATGTCATTTTTTATTTTTGTTTTGTTTTTTTCATTTTAATAAATTTTTTCAAAACCTGTATATATCCACCACAACCTGTAATAGGTATACAAACAAATCAATATATATATTATCACCTATTTCGTAATAGATGTTTCACTTACAACCATCAAACAAAAAAGAATACCTTACAATGTAAACTTATATACAAACCAACTAATATATTCCAATTACAAATAATAATGTCATACATTCCAACTATGTTACCAAAACAATGTCCTCTATACACAAAACATTGTTAGTATACTATATATGCATTGTAATGACCATTTGCCATGGTACAAATTACCATGGTAATATGTACCACGACAAAAGGTAATCTATATATACCACCAGAGCAATTAATACAAGTTCCAAAAATACTATGTACCCTGCCTAAAATTATATGTACGATTCATCCAATTTCCACACAAAAAGCTGAGGACGACCAAAAACTTCCCAACTTTGCAAAACTGTGAATTATCTTCCAAACAAAAAAATAGAAGATCCACATGTCAATGCCAAAAGCCATCTACACAACAAAAATGACACCTATTAGTTCCATTGTAAACAAAAATTTTCAACAAAAAGTATGTACAAACGTTTGAGGGGGCAGGACCCCACTTGATGCACCCTTCCCTCCGCACCTGGCATCATGTATGTAAGCATAAACAAAAAAATGATGAACCACAAAAAAAGGATGAACCACATGAGTTTACAGTTTACAGTTGTATGTAAGCATAAACAAAAAAAGGTTAAAGCTGAATGATCACCACAGATTCACAGTTGCCATGAAAAGATTATGACACTGGTCTCGTTTATTAACTCCAACAGTTTCTGAATTTTTATTCAACTTCATAGTCATTCTTTTGTTGTGCAAAACACTTAAAATTCCAATTCAACATGACTGTTGTTCAGCCACAACAGTGATCCTGTAACAGATAAGGTGTATATAGTCCATGTGTTTCGCAGCATCATACAATTTAAAGAGTGTATTTATTACCCAGTAACTTGTAAATTTCACATTTCCAAGATTTGTTTCTCACACTTAAAATCTAACATCTAAATCTCCGCAATGACAATATGTGAAAATGTGGACAGGTATGTACTGTGTACAATATTGTATTAGAATAAAACTTAATGCACTTGGAAACTCAATGTAAAGGTATGTGCTGTGTAACATTTACGTTTGCTTATAGAACAAAGTCTACTTAAATGTGTTGGTATTGTCAAAATCTTGGCAATCATGATCGAAAGTCACAAATAGGTTACAATTCAAATGGGTTCGGTTGAGTTGAGAGTTTATTCAAGTTCAATGTAAAGTGTAAACAAATTTCCCAAGTCATGCATGAGCCCCAAGTCAAGTTTAGTCTAAAGTGTACACATATATATATTTTATTCATGAAACTAAATATATAGAGATGCTTATATAACATATATATTTATAAACTGTAATATATAAGCTTTAATATATATTTATAAGCTTATATATGCGTTTGTTACGGAAACCCCCAATGTACGCATGCTAATAACGTCCCACTTGTCCCCACAGGTCCTATTTGACATGAGAAAGATACCCGTGGCATCCATAGAGTGCTTCGGGGCCTGTTTTGAATTTCCGGCCCGAAAGGCATTTTTCGGCTAAGTTTATGGCGTTTACCACGCCAACGCCCAACGTATGCATGCTAATTACATCCCGTCTATCCCCACAGGTCGTATTTGACATGAGGAAGCTACCCGTGCCGTCCCTACAGTGGTTCGGCGGCTGCTTTCAATTTTCGGCCCTCAAAGGCCTTTTTCGGCTGAGTTTATGGTGTTTTTCACGCCAACTCCCAACGTACACATGCTATTTACCTCCCGTCTATCCCAACAGGTCGTATTTGACACAAGGAAGCTACTCGTGCCATCTGTAGAGTGCTTCGGGGGCTGATTTGAATTTTTGGCCCTCAAAGGCCTTTTTTGGCTAAGTTTATGGTGTTTTTCACGCCAACTCCCAACGTACACGTGCTATTTACCTCCTGTCTGTCCCAATAGGTCGTATTTGACACAAGGAAGCTACCCGTGCCATCCGTATAGTGCTTCGGGGCTGATTTGAATTTTCGGCCCTCGAAAGCCTTTTTCGACTAAGTTTACGGCGTTTTTCACACCAACTCCCAGCGTACATGTGCTAATTACGTCCCGTATGTCCCCACAGGTCTTATTTGACACAACGAAGCTACCCGTGCCATCCCTACAGTGGTTCGGGGGTTGCTTTCAAAATTCGGCCCTCGATATAAACTTTTCGGCTAAGTTTATGGCATTTTCCACGCCAACTCCCAACGTACGCGTGCTAATTACGTCCCACATGTCCCCACAGGTCCTATTTGACATGATGAAGCTACCCGTGCCATATCTACAGTGGTTCGGGGGCTGCTTTTAATTTTCGACCCTCGAAGGCCTTTTTCGACTAATTTTACGGCGTTTTGGTAAGACAACAAATAACCTAGATACTCTAATATTAACTGAACTAACATATTTTTCCAATATGACAATAATGAAGCTCATAATTGTCCAACGGATTCAACATGGGCGATAGGGAGAAAAATACCCGGAATTATGTTGATTACAACCCAAATAAAATCATGATTCAATGTTGACAACTCCTAATGCACAATGGGCTTTCATTAATTTATTTCACGTATTACCATCCTTTTTAGGCAACTAGTGTTCACATTTGTTAGTGGAATTATTGAGATGTGGCAAACAAAATACTTGTGCAATGTAAATATTGTTAAACAATTCGGTATATAACAACTATAATTAATTAATAAGTAACAGACCCCAAAACTCTAGAAACAATGACTAGGTTCCTTGTAGATAGAAGCGTTAAAAAAATATATACCGAATAGTAGGATGAATATCACATCACACTGTGACAGAGGTAAGTAGGAAGTAGGTGTTGGGCAGATTGCCTTAACTTTTTGTATTCGAAATTAGAATGCCAAAATGGCCCACTTTTGGGAAACTTGATATTTCATTGAAATCATGTGGTTACCTTATGGAAATTAGATTACGGTTTGTTTGCTGCAAAGTCTACTCACATTATGTCTCAAAACCTATTCGAAGCACATAACAAAAAAAATTTTGCATAGCAACTTTAGAAAACAATTCTATGCCAATATGATCCATATTTTTCTAGAACTTGCATTAGCTTATCAATAAAATTATGTTTACCGAATAGTAGGATGACCATCTGAACCCCGCAAGAGGGTTGTGAGCCATGACACCACGTCGTTCAAATGATTGAATTGTACTTGTTGTGCCTTCTGTGTTTTTTTTCCTTCTTCAATTTGTTTCATCAACTCCTCTCTTTCCCTCATAATTTCCTCCCTATCTCTTTGGCGCTCCTCTTTCTCCTTGACCAACTCCTCATGATCTCTTTGGTGCTCCTCTTTCTCCTTCAGCAACTCCTTGTGATCTCTTTAACGCTCCTCACGAAGAACCTCCAGTTCCGCTCTCATTGACTCCATATGTTTATCACGTGCTCGTGCCGCACTGGAAGCTGTTGAAGAGGGTTGGGGGCCTATCCCACATCCACGCAAGTAATTTTTTTTTTTCCCTAGCACTTGCCTTGATAGTTCTTTCGTGGGTCAATGGCAACCCCGCATCGGTGGCTACGACTTGTAGATTCACCATATCATCCTGTCATGGCAAAAAAACAATAAAGTCAAGATGGTTGAAGGAATTGAAAACAACTTTACTAATATGTCTGCAACAAAATTGGTTTCAACATTCAATACTCACATGTAGCTCACCACATTTGGGGTCAATCCAGTCTCCCGTCTTCTTGGACTTGTGTGCTTTCTTATAAAATTCAGGGAAATCTATTTCTCCATCCTCATTTGCCTATTAGGTTTGAAAAAATTCCATTGATGAAGTAGTACATAGTAATATTCAAAATGAAGAAGAATCAATCATCCATTACATTACTAAACAAATAACTACTTCTCACCATAAGCGACATTGCTATAGGAAATGATCGCGATCCACTTGTATGATTGTAGGGGATCATACTCCTATTTGCTTTACCAGCTTTAGAGCGTTTCTAACAAGGAAAAAAAAAAAAACAAAATTACAAAAAAAAAAAAATTAGTAAAGAATTTTTATTTATATTCACATAAATGAATTTGAAGAATGGGGTTTCTAATTAATTTGTTATCAAGTGAGATTCGTCTTTCCAAGCAACAGCAATAAGATATTTCCAATCGTCCAAGCTCACTCCACTAGGCGGATGACTATAGAGGTCATCAACACCCTTTTCCTCAAGTTCGAGGAACTCTTGCTTTAGATTGTACCTCCAATCCTTGTATAGCAAATATGCCTTTCTATCGAAGATTTGTTGAGCTTGTTCATCATTATCAAAATCATCGCCGATAACAAACTTGTCCTACAAACATAATAAGACAATTAGTACATCAATTAATTTAAGCAATTACAAATAACATAATAATTTAAGCAAGATGAATCTCATACTAGTACCGCTTGGATGACCGCATCTTTGGTACTTTGATCGATTTTTCTCCATGACTTCACGCTCTGAAGAGGGCACAACCGTCTAATTTGCAATCCCAACTCATTCGTCGCTGGGGTTGCATTCCCTCATGTGATTGCGTTCAACACACAATTGACATACACATGTAATTTCTCTCCTTTTTTCCTAGTTATTCTTTTTTGCACTCCTTTGCCTAATGTACGTCCTCGTACACGAGTTGACCTTTTTCGCCCTACCACAAAAGGGGAAGCAAGTCACAAATTACAAACAAATTTAATGAACTCAACTAGTATGAGTTGCTGCTTCATTTAAAAAAAAAAGAAAAAGAAACACATATAAGCATTGTAACAGCAAAGACAATAAGTGACTATCAAACTAATACCATTAATTATAAGTGTACAGCCCTTGGTTTCTTTTAAGTTTAGAACTCAACTAAATCAATGAACTTTATGTACAACAAAATTTACATATTTTAATTTTAAATATGTAAAGCACAATAAAGCTATAATATCACCTCAACCAACTATAGGCCAACCAAAGATTACATGTGTTGCCTCTGTTAAACTTGAGATAAAAATCTGATTTTCTTTCCTTTCTTGGACATAATTGCATAACCATGCACAACTGATCCGTTCCTTACCAATCAGTGTATCTCCAACAAAATGAGTTGAAGGGTTGGGCACTATAGGCAGGATATGTGTTCATTAAGGCATTCACATTCACTAACAAGATTAACAAACAGATTAACCTACAGATGAACAAAGGCATTCCTTACCAATCAGATTAACAAGGCATTCACATTTTCTTTGTTTTTCTTTCTGTTTATGGGGTTTTCATTGCCTTAAAGACCTGACTTATGCACCCCAAAAAAAAAGAAAAAAAAGATTTGTAAACAACTAAGTTCAATGCTCTTACCCACGCCACGTGGCTGCATCTCTTCCATCACTTTTTGTGTATCATCTGGTGGCTGCGTCTTATCAGAGAACATCAACGGGGTGCCAATAACTGCTGGACATGCTTCGGAGGCTGATAATACATTACCACTTGTTGTTGTCTTCCGCCACCCCGTTTTGATTCCAGGAACCATGGTACCTACATAAAAAAATAACAAAATGACATGAGTAATAAACGTCACATACATCATTTACATACATTTACATAAACCTCATATACGTCATTTACATACATTTACATAAACCTCACATACATAAATGTCCAAACATCATTGGATGTTTAAATGTCATTATTTCTTTGACAACCAATCACAGATAGGATATAATAGCCAGCAGATTAAGCAGATTAACCATGATTAAGAAGATTAAGCAGATTAACCATGATTAAGCAGATTAAGCAGCCAATGTATTAAGCAGCCAGCAGATTAACCATGAATACAAACATCCCAACTCAGATAGGATACAGCAGATTAAGAAACTAGCAGATTGACAAGATTAACCAGCAGATTAACAAACTTATCAAGTGTTTTAAGTGTCTCGTATCAACTGTTTAAGTGTTTCAAGTGCCTACTTCTCAGCCACCAGTTTGGCTACAAAGGGTCTTGTTTGGCTAATTTCAGTAGTAACTCGGCATGTATTCATATGCTAATGTCACATTCATGAACAATTCTATGTGAAGTCATCTTAGAAGGAGACATATAATTGTAACCAAATTTAAAGAGAAATTAAATTTCATATTCAATATAGATAGGACGTTAATAGATCTCAGAAAATACATGTTGTAAACAAAAATTTTATGAAAATCAGATGGGTAAAACAAAAGTAATGAAATTTTAAAGTTTTGAAGCATTGAAAAAAATGTGAACATAAATCTTATACACTACAAGAAAAGCTGGCAAATAACACGGAGGTTTTTGCGACAGGGTGACTGCCGTCGCAAAAAATGGTTTTTTGCGATGCAGCATAGTTGCCGTCGCCAAAAAAGTCTTTTGCGACGGCGTATATCTGCTGTCGAGAAAAAATGGCCTTTTGAGACAGGTCTGACCTCCGTCGCTAATGATTGTGAAATAAAAATGCAGGAACATTTGCGACGCACGGCATACCGTTGCAAATGGTATTCTTTAGCGACGGTAAGAATTTGCTGTCGCAAATGGTGGACCATCTGTGATGGCAGAAGACCATCGCAAAAAACTATGGGTAAAACGACGTCGTTTTACTTTGTTATTATGTATCATTTGCGACGGTTAAAATATGTCGTCGCAAAAAATAAAGATTTGATATCCCACTCATTTTCTATCCCGTTCACGGTCATCGCACCCAAATCCCCAAAATCCTTAAATCAAAATCCATCTGAAACCAAAATCCCTAAAATCACCAAACCAAAATCCCCAAATTCCCAACCATTGATCCAACTATTAGAACCAAAATCCCAAAATCCCCAAATTCCTCAAATCAAAATCATTCAGCATTGCCGGAGTGAAGGAGGGTGAACAACGGCCTTCGCAGAGTGATGAGGGTGAATGACGGCCTTCGCCGGAGTGACCAGCAGCAGCGACTGTGAACGACGAGTGACGAGGCAAGACAGAGCATCAACGTTTTAGAATTATTATCCAGTTTGTTCTCTTCAACAACTCCGTCTACCACGCAATGCTCACTATAGTCTGTTGATCTCATACATTTCCATGTGTAGGACCAATCTGATCCTCAAATTACACATCTCTTGACTACCCATTTGAGAATTGGTTTCAATTCACATTGGGTTTTTGCCTACTAGCTCCGATATTGGCAAAAACCCTAGTGTTTTTAGGCGATTCATTGATGGGTTTTGCTGTGTTGACTCCACAACCTTGATTCCAGAGAGCTTTGGTTCAGTTCAAAGGGTGGTCTTATGGTCATGTTCTGAAAGTTTGGATGCTTCAATCTGACTCTGAAGACCATTTTTTAGGTTATTAATTCTCACCCTCTTTTTGATTTGTCTTGTTCTCAACTGGATTCCTCTAGATTTTGATGTTTGACTAGTAAACTGTTATCAAAATTTTGATTTTTATCTGAAAGTCTGGATTATTCAATTTCACTCTGAAGACCATTTTTGAGGTTATTAATGCTTAGCCTGTGTGAGACTTCAAGAGCTAAAATATGATCTTTTTGGTGCTTGAAATAGGTTCTTACAGGTTCTTTACCGAAAGAAATTAAACACATCGAGTCTTTGCTTAACAACTACGGGTATGCAATGGGGATAGATACTCATAATGTTGTGAGAGTTGCATCCAGTTAGCAATGCACTCGGAAATGTCAAGATTCACAATCATAGTTGATTTATGAGAAAACTGCTTGCTAGCAAGGTATTTCTCAACCCATTTGATTTATTTCCATAAAACTGCTCACTATTTATTTTGTTATCTATCCCCATCTATTGTATTCTATATAAGAGTAGACAGTACCTTAATTGTTGTATGCTAAAATTTTGGATTTCATGTTGAGTTTCTATATTGCTTCTATTGTCCCAATAATTGACAATGAACAAATGGAGTGGGTAAGATTATTTAAACCTAGTTCCATTCTTTGTAAATGTCTTAGCGTAATTATTTTTAAGAACTATACACTATCACTAATTATATATAGAATGAAAAAGAAAATTAATTTTCAGGTGTTGCTTAAATGAAGAATAATTTTCTATTTTGTGAGTGATTACTAGATATCTTCTTGCTTTTCTGGAAAATCATTGTTTGCCCACTTGTATTAACATTTCTTATATTTTTTTGTCTTGTTGGGGCAGTAATTTTATGTTACTGTCGTATAACTATATCATATTTAGTTCATTTCACATGTTACTTGTGTAGCGATATGATGCTTAACAAAGATTTGCAAGCCATATGAAACTTTTTCTCAAGAAAATCCCCATTTTGAATGATTATCTTCTTTTCCTAGTCGACCAATTAAAGGTTGTCACAACAACTTCAGAAACAAAGTGTTCTTTCAATTGTATGATAATGCATTTGGATTTAGATACCTGACGAGTTGGGATAATATTTGAACTTATGTCAAGTTTCTTCAAAATGCTAAAATTTTTCTATGCATAATATTTAAAGTTTCTTCAGATTTTGATTTTAGGGGTTGTTCTAATTCTTTTTCTCCTTCAAACGAATACGGTTTCACATATAGTGACTCGATATTCGAATGAAATTGATCAGAATATTGAACCGACTAACACCCACTCCCAATTTAGAAGAAAACTCATCCCCAAACAGAAAGAATTGTCAATTTTGTTGGAAAAGAAAAATCAGTGGCCCCCAAGAAACTTGGATTTATTTGCATTAGTTGAATCTCCAACCTGTAATCACATTTGCTTACATTTGTTAAGTTATTTATGACATATGATTTAGCTTGATAAAATCTTATTTACATACCATTTGTTGTTTCTAATGGATGTCTCAATTACTTCTTAGTTGAAAGATCAATGATAAAAAACAGTGGATTTAGCTTGACAAAAAGATGTTTCTAATGGATGTTTCTAATGGATGTCTGAATCCCCTCTTCCCTTAGGATAATTAATATGTGATATTATGTCTTGTAATTATATTTTTACCCTTACATCTCATTATGACTCTTACATTTGTTGTAATTATATTTTTTTCTGGGCATATTTGTTTTGCATGTGAGATGTATATCTCCCAGTAAGTTTGCCTGAAGCAAATTAATAGTGAGAAACACATATGCATGTGGAAAATGACTGGCATTTAAATATATTTATATATATTGTTGAGAAGATTACAAAAGAAGTGAAGTGTGCATTAAAGGGAAGTACAGATGATGGATAAGAGTTGGATTGATTTGCTAAATAGGATGTCGAGGGAATATATTAATGGGATTGATCAATTCCTTGTGTTTGCCTACACCAATAGGGTTGAAGGTTCGATGATTAGTTGTCCGTGTAGAAAATGTGAGAATCGATACCATCTTGTACGAGAGCGTGTACGGGAGCATCTGATTTTGAATGGTTTTTTAAAAAAGTATAAACATTGGATTAATCATGGGGAATCAGTAATTGAATTCAATTAATTAATGTCACGGCACTTGAATTCAGGCCAAGGTTGTAGTTAATGTTCAGTTTCTTAATTTACTTTGTCTTTCTAATTGTATTAGTTCAATTAATGTCATATTATAGTTGATTCAAAACCATTCTCTACGTTTCTAATGTCAATTAATGTCACAGCACTTGCAGATTATTATGGCAAGGAAGAGGAAGCATGATCATCCCCTACGCATGATGTCCGATGTGGCACGTAAGACGACATCAGCGGCACCACCATCAGAGGAGGCATCACATCGACCACTATCAGAAGGGCCATTAGTGCCACCACTATCTGACCAGCCACCGTAGCGACCACTATTAGTGGCACCACCATTAGAGGAGGCATCACAGCGAGCACCATTAGTGCCACCGCATCGACCACCATCAGTGGCACCACAACAGCTATCATCTACTCAGCCTCTAGGCCTACCATCGGTGCGTCCACCATCAGTGGCACCACAACAGCTATCATCCCGACTACAGTCATCGGCTTATGAGCCATCCGCAAGTATATAAATTTGCTTTGATTTGTATGAAAATTATTTAAATATATATTTATTTGTTCTCATTACATATAACTTGTTTATTTTCATTGTATTTTTCAGACCCTTCGACTTCTTCACAGCCTACCTCAGGTATAAGAAATTGATTTGTATTGACATTATTTAAATTTGCATTTGTTTATTATCATTGCATATTGTTTATTCTTATTGTATCTCGCAAGTCATGTTAGTTCTTCATCAACCTCGAGTAGGCGTGGTAGAGGATGTGCCAAGGGCATTAGGGAGTGGGGTATTGGTACAAAGTTGGACATACAATTTGATGAAAATTACTGTCCAATAGGGGATAACGTGTCTAAGTTAACTACTCAACTTGGCATTATTGTGCAAAATGATAACATTGTTCCTCTTACTTTTCTTGACTGGAACACTGTGCCCGATGATATTCTTGATGCTATCTGGAAGGATGTGAAGGTAAAAGTATATTTTTGTCCAAAAATTTAAATTCCAAAATTGTGTTATTATTATTTAAACTTTGAAATTGTGTTTTATAGGACAATTTGAATATATGTCCAGAGAAGTACAAGCCAATCTGCATGAAAAACTGTAACAGCATATGGAAGGATCACAAGAATAAGATTAAGTCTAAGTATTTCAAGCCTAGAAGTTCTGATCCTAATCTGAAGGATGATGTTCCTTTGCACATTGTGCCAAGCCAGTGGGAAGAACTTGTGGAGTGTTGGCGTACTTCCGATGCTGAGGTATACAAATAAATTATATGTATGATATGTAAACATACAAATCATATTTATATACTTACATTTGTTGAACCTATTATAGAAAATTGCAACTAGGAATGCTAAAAATCAGCGAGCTCACGGCGTAGCTCATACCACGGGGCGTACTACTTTCACTCAGATACGGCATGAGGTTTATATTTTATTGTTTTATTTTTGTATATAAATAAACATTGTATATTTGCAAATTATTTGGATTCTAATTTTCATATTTCTAAAAAAATTTAGATGACCAATAAGGAAGAGTCTACTGATAAGATGAATGTTTGGCTTATGACACGTAGAGCAGATGACCTTGGTAGTTTCCAAACACCTTTGATTGTATTTAAAGTTTATTTTTTATTTTTTGTGTGTCAACCATCTTAATTTGACATATACTTGTATGTCTTATTCAATACAGGATGAGTTTAATGGCCAACTCTCTATGCTACCTGAGGATTGTCGGACTTTGGAGGCTAGGAATGCCATTTTCCATGAGTTGATAGGTCATGACGGATATGGATAATGTCGCACATACGGGAGAATTGTGCCTCAGAGAGCAGTGTATAAAGATGGTGCTGGGCTATCACAGTCAACACCCCAGCCGTCGACTATTGTTCAGATCACCTAGCAGGTTCGTGCGGAGCTAAGGGATGAGTTGAGAGAGGAGATGCGAGCAGAGTTCTCTACACATTTACAGCATTTGAGAGCTGAGATGATGGCCTTTGTGTCACAGGGGGCAAGTGTGGATCCCAACAGACATGTTTGATATAAATTAAATTGTTTAATAGTTAAATTTTCACACAACATTATGTATAAAATTCGAATATGATTAACACGTTATGCATTGACTATCATAGGCTCCTGATGCATCGAGTGGCCACTGGGCATTTAGGGAATCTGCAGAAGACGAAAATCCATATACACCACCACCAGAAGATCAGGTATAAAATGTATCTTTACATTCTAAGCTAAAATGTATCTTTGCATTCTTTGCATTCTAAGGTAAGAGACTTATGGGAGAAGACGGGACTCAAATCGGGTTCCCGATTTGGGAGTTAAAGCCATATTTCGGTCTAGGCAAACTAGTTCCTTCAGAAACCCGAATTCGAGGTGTTGACGTCCCAAAATCACCAAACGGGGTCGAATTGGCACAAAACTTGGTACACACGACCCCTAGGCACGAGAGACTTGTGGGAGAAGACGGGGCTCGAATCGGGTTCCCGGTTTTGGAGTTAGAGCCGTATTTCAGTCTAGGCAAACTAGTTCCTTAAGAAACTTGAATTCGAGGTGTTGACGCCCCAAAATCATCAAACGGGGTCGGATTGGCACAAAACTTGGCACACATGACCGCCTAGGCATGAGAGACTTGTGGGAGAAGACGGGACTCCAATCGGGTTCTCGGTTTGGGAGTTAGAGCCGTATTTCGGTCTAGGCAAACTAGTTCCTTAAGAAACTTGAATTCGAGGTGTTGACGCCCCAAAATCACCAAACGGGGTCGGATTGGCACGAAACTTGGTACACACGACCCCCTAGGCACGAGAGACTCGTGGGAGAAGACGGGACTCCAATCGGGTTCCCAGTTTGGGAGTTAGAGCCGTATTTCGGTCTAGGCAAACTAGTTCCTTAAGAAACTTGAATTCGAGGTGTTGATGCCCCAAAATCACCAAACGGGGTCGGATTGGCACGAAACTTGGCACACACAACCGCCTAGGCACAAGAGACTTGTGGGAGAAGACGAAACTCCAATCAGGTTTCCGGTTTGGGAGTTAGAGCCGTATTTCGGTCTAGGCAAACTAGTTCCTTAAGAAACTTGAATTCGAGGTGTTGACGCCCCAAAATCACCAAACGGGGTCGGATTGGCACAAAACTTGGGACACACAACCGCCTAGGCACGAGAGACTTGTGGGAGAAGACGGGGCTCGAATCAGGTTCCCGGTTTGGGAGTTAGAGTCGCATATCACTCTAGGCAAATAAGTTCCTTAAGAAACTTGAATTCGAGGTGTTGACGCCCCAAAATCACCAAACGGGGTCGGATTGGCATGAAACTTGGCACACACGACCCCCTAGGCACGAGAGACTTTTGGGAGAAGACGAGACTTCAATCGGGTTCCCGGTTTGGGAGTTAGAGCCGTATTTCGGTCTAGGCAAACTAGTTCCTTAAGAAACTTGAATTCGAGGTGTTGACGCCCCAAAATCACCAAACGGGGTCGGATTGGCACGAAACTTGGCACACACGACTGCCTAGGCACGAGAGACTTGTGGGAGAAGACGGGACTCCAATCGAGTTCCTGGTTTGGGAGTTAGAGTCGTATTTCGGTCTAAGTAAACTAGTTTCTTAAGAAACTTGAATTCGAGGTATTGACGCCCCAAAATTACCAAACGGGGTCGGATTGGCACGAAACTTGGCACACACGACCGCTTAAGCACGAGAGACTTGTGGGAGAAGACCGGGCTCGAATCGGGTTCCCGGTTTGGGAGTTAGAGCTGTATTTCGGTCTAGGCAAATGAGTTCCTTAAGAAACTTGAATTCGAGGTGTTGACACCCAAAATCACCAAACGACGTCGGTTTAGCATGAAACTTGGCACACACCACCGCCTAGGCACGAGCGACTTGTGGGAGAAGACAAGACTCGAATCAGGTTCCCGGTTTGGGAGTTAGGGTCGGATTTCTGTCTAGCCAAAATTATTTACTTAACTGTCTTTGTAATTATATAGTAGTTAATTTTTTATGTTTTTTGTAATTAAAATATTAACACTTAATTATATTATTATTAATTATTTTATTTTTTATTTTTAGTTATTTCCTGAGTAGCAGTTTGCTTCTTGTGGAATGCAGGCGTGTGTAGATTGTGACAAACTTTTGTTTTTGTAACCCACGGAAGAATCATGACGAAAAATTTTATTTTTGATTTACGTTATTTAGATTTGTGAACAACATTATGTATGTATTATGCAACATTATGCGGTGGGATAATTTTGCTGATGTGTTGTTATGAATGGAAGAATACTTTAATTATGGATGAATTTTTATTTATATACAGAAATTTTTATATTATTATGTAATTATCGGTTTTTTTTTTAATTATTTTCATTTAATATAGGTAATTTTCATATTTTTAATAATTTTGTTGCAATTTTTTTTTTTTTTTTTTTGCGACGGCAGCACACTGTAGTATAGCCGTCGCTAAAAGCCAGTTGAGGCATGCGAACCAGGTTTTTTGCGACGGTAGTATAGCCGTCGCAAAAGATATTGGCATTATTAATTAGTTGAAACAAAAGGCCTTTAGCGACGGTATTCATCACCGTCGCAAATAATATTTTTAGAGACGACATGTTTGCGGTCTCAAACAAACATTTAGCGACGGTATTTTTGCCGTCGCAAATAACCATTTTAGCGACGGCATTTTTGCGGTCTCAAATAAACATTTAGCGACGGTATTCTACCGTCGCAAATACACATTTCAGCGATGGCACCACAGTGCCGTCTCAAAAACTTCGGATTTCTACGCATTATTCCCGACAGTGTTTTGCCGTCGCAAAAAGGCCTTTTTGCCGTCGCCTATATTTTATGACGGCGTTACACCGTCGCTAAAGCCCTTTAGCAACCCCTTTTGTTGCGACCCCCCTCTTTCCGTCGCTATAAGCCAGTTGCCGTCGCAAAAAAGCTTTTGAGACGGCGTTTTGGGTATTTGCGACGGCATTTTGCCGTTGCAAAAAAGCAAATTTTTTGTAGTGATAATTTGTATTGTTCTATACTAAAAATGTGTGTGAACAAATTTATGGTTTGTTGGCTACACTAGATTATCCTCTGTTGTTTCTATGGAGTTGCAAAGGTTTGCACTGCCACAATGTGAGAGTATTTAAGCTATTGATTAATCACACATTTTAATCCTAAGGCAAATTGTTTGTGGTTCTCTCTCAAACTATTTCTGGCTACATTAATAAAGGCATTACAGTATGCAACTGAAGCTAATTAAATGGACACACTCCCATAATGATATTTGAAGATTGAGAGGCATATATAATACACAAATCTGGGCCATTCCCTCCTAATCTGGGCCATTCACTTAATCTGAATTTTGATGAAGTGGATGTTGGGTTGGTTAGTGACTCTTTGGTGGCCAATAGCCTCTGCCTTCAAAATGGAAGTTATCATCATCAGGTGCACCTGTCAAATCTTAGCGACTAGACTCCTAGTTTTTTTTAATGGTTGCCACTACTTTGAATGTAAACCTTAGTTACATCCTCTGTTTAGTTTTCTTGTTATTTTACTTTTATTTTTCCATATACTACTACTAAATCCATAGTGGATGAGATGGGGTATTGAATGAGCAACAGGTTATTGTAGGATGGCCGCCACTACCCCATCCAAGTGCTGCTACTGTATGAAAAAATGGTAGATGTTTAAAAATGATTGGGGCTCTCAAACATTTTTTATAATGTAGTATTCCATTTTTTGATGATATAATTTTTAATTTAAATTTTTAAGATATCTAACATTCACAATCAAAATAATTATGATGAAGAGGCAAACTCTTTCTGTCTTGATTGAGAGAAGTGAAGAGGTGTAATGTAGGATGGGACTATTTTTGTATCAACTGAAAGCATGTTTGCCCTGTTTCACATTTGTGAAGAGTTTAAGATTAATGATAAAGTGTCTTGTTTGATAATTTAAGATGTAACCATTTTCATATATTTATAGAGATATATAGAACCAAACAAATTAAGGAACTTAATTTCCCCGATAAGTGCCTTACAAACACCTGCAATGGATCTTATACTTCCTTGTTTGATTTTCATTATGAACGAAGACATCAAATTTAACCAAGAAATAAAATTATCCTTTTTATTACTCTAAATTTGAGTGTTTTGATTACATTCAAAACATATGTTGTTGTAAATGGTGGGAACAACATAAATAGGATTTGAATCATCAGAGCAAACCAAAAAAAAAAAAAAAAAATTATAAGGAAATTAGAATGAATTTTTTTCCAAAGAAAAGTTACCTTAAATCTCCAAAAAGCACAGCAAAAGGAACTGGATTGTCACTTTAAGCTCCTTAGCTTACTTAGACTGTCACTTTAAGCACAGTAGAAGGCTTTCTCCTCTTACTAACACACAAAACAAGCTAAAACATTAATTAGAATTCTAGTATTATAGATTACCAATCACATAAACAGAGAGCTCCAACCTAGGAAATATTGTTCCATTAATTGCAAAAATTTCTCAATTATCTGAATTCCATAAAAGCAGCTTTCTTCATTGAACCAAAAATAAAAATAAAAAATAAAAAATAAAAACATTCACATAATTGTGGAATTTACATGATGAGGTCTATATACATTGCTTGAATTGAAGATACCAATTCTTTAGGATTTTGTATCATATCCCATGTTTGAAATGCTTTTGGATTAGGAGGGGATAGTACAATCCTATATTATTCTATCACATGTTTGTTTGAAATTACTAGACATTTACTACATGGTGTAAAACATAGATGGGGTCTTTTAAATATTTTTACATGTTAGACCACAATCACTAGGAATCAATATATGAACTATATCAGATTTGGGCTATCAATCTGGAACTCAATTTCCCATCAAACAAACATATTACAAAGTATAGGGAAACAGTAAACACAACAATGATCATCACAGCATTCAATTCCAAAAAGAAAAAAATAATAATAATAAAAAAATAAATAAATCAGAAATCGAGAATCAGAAATCCAAAATCGAGAATCATCACAGCATTCAATTTCCCAACAATACATATATATATAGGGTTAGTTTGGAATATTCCTGAAACAGAGGCACATTTGGTCATATAGCTCAACAATCCAAAATCGAGAATCAAAAATCCATAATCCGAAATTTCAACCACCCATTCACGAAATCAGAAAAAGCCCTAAAAAATTGATTATGAAATCGACAGAAAATGAAAGAAAACAAACATTTAAAAACCCTACACAAATCGGGAGACACGGGGATGTGAAAGACAGCGAGAAAGAGATACAAACAGATAGACACAGATCGACAGAGAGGGAGAGAGATGGGAGAGAAATACCTGTAATCAGTGGTGGGGCCGATTTGCAGTGGTCGTGGTGGCGAGCGCCGGTGGCCAGCGATGGTGATGATCGGCGGTGGTCAGCGGCGCTGAGGTTTGGCATTGAGTGCTCTGTATGTTGGTGTGTGTGAAACAGAAGAAAAATAATTCTTTGTTAAATATAGGTGCCAATATTAATGAGTTTCCCTCTGAAAAAATTTGGAAGCTTTAGCGACTAAATCATTCTTTGTTGCCAAATATCGTTAACAGCGACTAAAAATTGGTCGCCAAAAGAACCATATTTTGGCTACTAAATTGAAATTGTCGTCGGCAATGTTTAATATACAACGACTAATTTAGTTGTGGTCGCCAAAAATTCATCAAAATACTCCCAATTTTTGGTGACAAAATTTTTTTGTCGCAAAATGTTATTATACGGCGACTAAATGAAATTTTAGTAGCCTAAAATGGTTGCAAATAGCGACTAAAAACAACTTTGGTCGCCAATAAGACTATATGGCGACTAAAAGAATTTAGTAGCTAAAAAGAGTAAATGAATGCCGACTAAAATTTGATTTTGGTGGCCCAATATACTGTTTTTGGCGACTAAAAATGCTTTGGTCGCCAATTTTAATCGCCAAATGTGCAGTTTGTTGTAGTGCATACAGGGAACAACGACACTAACAAAAGAGAACGACATCAGCAAACCTGAACCCCCATCACTGGTGCAAATATAGGCGGTTATGAAAGAAAAATAGAATCAATTGAAAGAGAAAAAAATTTGAAAAGAATGTGATAACTGCCACTGTTGAGTTGTGGCAAGCTTTACTAGTCCCTGATTGCAGTGAGAGTGCCCTAGAGAAGTTATCCAGTCAGGCATGTGACAATTATGCTTAAGTTACATAGGAGCCAAATCAATTTTTAAGTAGCTATTAACCAGGGACTACCATAGTTTGCTAATAAATAGAACACCATAGCCCTGTGCGAAGTTACCACAGTTACCCTTTTTTTTTTTTTTTAACACCATGGCAATTTACTGTTAAAATTTCTCAGTATTGATGTTGATAATAATTATAAGTTTTGGTGAGGTAAATTTGAGTTTTGGAGCGAGAAAAAAGATGGAGATAAAATAATTGAAATTTGGAGAAAAAGATAAAAAGAGTTGAATATGAATAATATATATAAATGATTTGGGTATAATATGAAATAAAAAATAATATTTTATTATACTTAATGATATTATACTATGAAAGATGAAAAGAGTTTAATGTATATTATATTTAATGATAAATTTAATAAAAATTAAAATTTTAAAATTTTAATTGGATGTAGTGAGTAATTATATGTGTGTAAATACAATCAGCCATTGGAGACAAAGGACCATATGGGATGCAAAGCCCAAAATTAGCCCATAGATTCTGCCCTGAGTTTGGCCCATTTTGCTTAATGCATTGAACTGATTTAATTCAATGCATGTCCCAAAAATAAAAACAAAAAATTTCTGTCTAAAAATTTGATTCATCGAAAAATGAATTAAGCTGTGTACAAAATTAACTCTCTCTGTTTTAAAACATTTATAACCATTAAATCATATGAAAATTTTTAAGGTATAAAAGTATGAAGACTTAGGCTAAGTTTGGCATCTTCAAAAAAAGCTCAAAAGTAAAAAAGTTACTATCATATTTAAGTCACATCACTTCTCTACCACATCCTTTCAAACCCAATTCATATTTCATAAAAAGTCAAAAAGTACACTTATTTAGAACATTCCAAACAACTTTCTAATTCAATAATTGTAAATATTTTGAAACTCAGCATCAAAAGAGAAAGAGTATTGGAACACAGTGATGACAAAATATGCCTAATATAAAATGTGACCCCACTGAGTATATAAATATGTTTTACCTCCCTTGACTCTTCGATTATGAAAGGAGTAAAATAAAATTAAGGATATATATATATATATATATATTCGGTCTGGGAACCCAAAATTAGCTCATAGATGTTATCGCCCTGAGTTTGTCTCATTTTGCTCAACAACATTCTTAGCGCATGTGCACAATATTGGTGAATATGTGGGCTACATTTTTTTTTATTTGAATCATATTGATATCAGGATGAAATTTTAAAATTATAATATAATAATGAAAATCATATACAACACATAATACAAAAAAAAACTTTTAAAATGGGAAAGAAAAACCCCAATAGAGATTCATTACCAAAGACCCTCTCTTTGTTTTCTTGTTTTAAAATAATTATAATCATTAAATCAAGTAAAATTTTGAAATACAAAAATTTCAAGATGTGATTAAATAACTATACAAGTATTTTGGAATTGAGACAATGACATACGAATTTAAGACAAAAGATCACGTACCCCTCTGTTTGCACCATATTTTATTTTTCTGTCGATTGTAGCTTATTAATTATGGCCAAGTTTGATTATGATTTGTCGATTGAAATTATAAACTATTTTCAAAGAATAACCCTGACCACATTTGTTTTTATTGTTATTATTTCTGTCGACAGGTATGTAATGTGGCATGACAGATGTGTTAAGTATGTGGCATGATGACATGTTAAATGGAGAACCAGAAGGTTAGCAATTGTAGCAATTTGAAAGTTAGTTGTTGAGATCAATGAGTCAAGATCAAATCAAGCACCAAATTTGCAAAATGGTTCCTATCAAACATGGGATATGGATAATGTTGAGGAAATCATGGACTTGGATTATCTCTTTCTCTCATGTAACTATAAATAGGCCAAGAGAGATATAAAGAGGCATCAATCAATCATCATCAACCACTCACAAATCGTGAAGAATTATTTAGGAACAATTTAAGTTAGCCATTTTTAGGAGTAGATTAAGTGATAGTTTTCCTACCCCCATTTCTCTTCTTTATGTCGATTGTTGTATTTATTCAATTTTTTGTTCTTGTTTAAGTTCTTGTAACTGGTGACAAGTGACAATTTATTCAAATTAATACATATTCTGTTTTGTTCTATTGCTTCTTTATTTAATTACCTTTAGGAAAGTCCTTTTCTGTTTAAGATATAAAACTCAACCACAAAGTTTAATCTTTTTTATGTTTATTTAAAAATTTGTTTAAATCTGTTGATTAATCACTCTCAATTAGGCTTGAACCAAATTTTTGCTAACACCCGCAAAGTGTGATCACCACTTGCAAAAATATTTCCTCCATAAGAAACCTTTTTCCCCAACAAAGAGAAGAGTATCAAGGGAGACTAGATAGATTTTTTTTTTTTTGTTGTTAGATTTGAGATAGATTAATACTATACAAACATAATTTGTTTACATATTGAAATATATATTAGCAATAGAGACTAATTTATGACCTAAAAAATTGTCATGTTTATTTATTGTTTATTCAATTTTCTAAACACCCTCAATAAGCCGTCCCAAATAATCCCATAGCACTATGCTACAATATGCATCCAGCAACAAGGACACATAGCGAGAGGAAAATTTATGTAATAATTTTGGAAAAAGTACATGTAGTGGCTGTCTAATTTAAAATAATAGGATTAGTAGTTTTACATTACCACAAAATCTCTTGATCTGGAGAGAGATGGAGAGTGAGTATACAAAAATATGAAAGTGATTCTAGAATAAGAAAAAAGATTGAGAATTTTAATTTGTAACCCTTAATTTATGATGAGTTTTATGTGATGTGATATTTTGATTTTAATTTTTTGTTTTTTGAATTTTCACATGACTAAAGTTGGGTTTAGAGCCCAGAGCTCTCTATCAAGGACAAACCACTAGGGACAAAGGTTGTTGCAGGACAGTGTTCCCAGTTGTCGGTTAGTGTAGTACTCTTTCATTTTCATGTATAGGCACACACACCACAGGTGCTAGCAACCCTTGTCTGCTATTAAATTTCACTGTTTTACTAATTTGAAACGTTTAGAGCCCAGAGCTCTCTATCAAGGACAAACCACTAGGGACAAAGGTTGTTGCATGACAGTTTTCCCAGTTGTAGGTTAGTGTAGTACTCTTTCATTTTCATGTATAGGCACACACACCACAGCTGCTAGCAACCCTTGTCTGCTATTAAATTTCATTGTTTTACTAATTTGAAACATAAACGATTGTGAGTACTTTGAAGGAAAAAAACTCAGATTTAAAAACAGAATGCCTCTCGGATATGATCATCCCTTACAAGAATCTTCCCTCTCTAGAAAGGCCTTTCCCAAACAAAGAGAGGAGTATTATGGTTTTGCCTATAAGTTATAAACAGAAACTGAAGTCACATTTTTAAAATTAAAAAATATATATAAACAAGCTCAGTAAACCATACTAAACAACTCCATAGTAGAATACGATACAATAGATAAATACATTACACAAATTTAATTATCGGACCACCAGACAGAAAATAGAAAAAGTTAATTCTTTTTTCCTTGTTTTTTCATAATTTATCATTTGAAGGATACACACGATAGAACTAGCAACAAGAACACACAAACAGAAAATACACAAAACATAACAGTGATTCTAGCACAACCATTTCCACTAGGTACAAACATTTTGCATGACATTATTTCTAATAGTAGTAGTAAACATGCATAACCCAGTAGTACTCCTTTCACTTTCATACACACCATTGAACTCTCTAATTTTGTCCTTCTTAGCAAGTGGGTATAGGAACACCACAAGTGCTAGCAACCCTTCTAGAATTGGGAGAGTTGACATACTGCCTGAGATTAGGGTCCTTGAGGTACCCACAAAGGCATGGCCTCTGCTCCCTCACCTTGTCACAGCAAGTCCTTGACGGTGGCTGCGATGATGTGATCGCCCCCACACATGGGCTCAGCTCCAGGGGGCTGCAAGTCACCGCCTCCGCCACGGGCGCTTCTCCTAAAAGCACTGCCATCAATATCACCATCACTACCACCACAACACAAGAGAGTTTCTTCATCTTCAACTCACCACCACCACCACCACAAAAACAATATTAGAGAAAAACAGAGAAATGGGTACTATGGGATAGGATGGGATGAAATGAAATGGGTGCATAATTTATAGAGGACTTGACCTGAGTCTTCTTGACCCGTGTTTGCTTTTCTGGTGGGGCCCACGCGGGTCCCATTAATTTAATGAAATTTTTATAACCGATGTCTATGTGAATGCGTGCCATTTTGGGAACGTAGTAACATGTCCAAAATGTGACTGTCAAAAACGTAACAAATTCTCTTTGGAAAGTATTAAAAACGCAGTTTCAAAATTATAAATTAGGACTTATGAAAAATAAAATAAAAAAATAAATCTCTTATGTTGGGTAAGGGTATTTTGGTCATTTTAATTTGATTTGACACTATAAATAAATATTAAACTAAAAAGTAAAAAGTCATCTTTTTATCAACTTCTCAAATCACTTCCAAAAAAGCCAAAAAGTTTGGTAAGAAGCTAAAAGCCAACTCTTTACCAACTTCCCAAAACAACCCTATGTCTTACTCCAGCGAAATTTTTGTATGCAGATAAAGTACATGTTATGTGATATCTATACTATATATTAAGGAAAAGGGGGTTTTAACCCCCAAAGCCTGTGGAAGCTCCAATATGTTAATCCTAATTTTCTGATTTTTTATTTTATTTTTTTTTAAAAAAATTGACTTGGTGAGTTGTTCAAAGATTATAATAATTATACTATTGACAAATGGAGGAGATAGAGGGTGGGGAAGCACGACTGACTAGAATAACACAATAAATGAAATCCTAATTTCAAGATTTTAAAAAAAAAATTGACTTGGTGATTGGTTCAAAGATTACTGACTAGAATAAAGCAATAACTGAGAGAGAGAGGCTATATGACTATGTGGTGTGTATATGTGTGATAATAAAAAAGGTATTTGCCTTTGGGGCTACCTCCTCGGTCAAACCCCAGGTATTTACACGCCATTACTTTTTGTATCTCCAAGAGACCCAGGTAATTATTGGGTAAATGGCTCTTAATTTTTTTCCCTCTTAATTTTTTTGTTTTGTTTTTTGAAAAAAAAATAAATAAACACTTATTAAATTCTTTCAAATCTTTATAACTTCTCCAATACACATATTTTTCTTAACTTTTCATATATCTATTGTAAAAATCTAAAATAAATATAAATATTTATAATTATCCCGTACATAGCACGGGGTGATAGGCTAATCCAAGATTAAGAGGAAACGGGCTTTCAATTTTTCACAGTGCCTTTTGACATCATAACCCCAGCCATACGTGGAGTGACCGTGGTCGGTTTTGGGTTGGTGTACTAATCTTTGATTTTGTACCATACAAAAAGATACGATGAGAATTAATTTATTTTGTAATTTAGTTAATTTATCTATACTATATATTAAGTAAAAGGAGATTTTAACATCAAGTCTTATGGGAGTTCCAATCTCTTAATCTAAATTTTTTGATTTTTTGATTTTAAAAAAAAAAAAACTTAACATTTATTAACTTCTCCCAATCCCCAAGTCTTACCCTTATAATAATACTTTAATTCATTAAGAACAAGTATAAAAAAAATTCTTTGAAATCCAACACATAAATTCCTTGAAAAGTCCCAACACATATGATTATTATCCCTCATAATAACACTTTAATGCATTAAGAACAAGTATAAAAAAAATTTCTTAAAAAGTCCAACACTTATGACTATTATCAAAATATTAAATTTTAATATAATATAATTAAAAAAATAAGACATTTAATTCCGTGAAAAGTCCAACACATATGATTATTATCAAAATATTAAACTTTAATATAATATAAAAAAGGAAAAAAAAAAGACATTTAAAAATCGCAATTCACATATATAGATAATTGTAAATATATTAAGAAAAAAGGGGTTTCTAAACCCCAAGCCTTATGGGAGCTTCAATCTCTCAATCTTAAATTTCTAAATTTTTGATTTAAAAAAAAAAAAAAAACCTCAACATTTATTGATTTGGTCAAAATTCCCTGATCAGTATTTATTAACTTTTTTCAATTCACATGCATACATTTATTGATTTAGTCAAAATCCCTGATTAGTATTTAAAATTCCCTCATACAAATAATTATAAATACAGCCTGTGCATAATTACTGCAGTAGCCTTTTTAATTTCTCCTGTACACTATGGTTAGTGATAAGATTGTTAAATTATTTTTATAAAAAATCTTTAAAAACATAATTTATATATTAAAAAAAATTAAAAAAATATAAATATTTATAATTACCCCGTGCAGAGCATGGGTGATAGGCTAGTCTTTCATTATTGTGATTGGCTTTGGTAGTAGGATCCATTATATTTATGTTAAATGTTTAAAAAATAATAGTAAACATATATATTTATGATTAGTGAAAAATAATAGCACGTAGTACCCTTTTAATATACAAAAATTTCTCCTTTCTCCTACCATTAAATACTAATCTTCTGTTTTTCTTTCATCCTTTCAAATCATTTCTTTTTGGTCACAATAATAATTTTTTAAAATCAATTATAGTGTGATAGGAGGGAAATTATTTAGTTATACTGATGTATGTATGTTGGTATTTTATTTTTTATATAAATGATTTATTTGGAAAGAATTAAAAGTTGAATTGTTCATATCACCTAAATAGATTTAATTTTTTTTTTTTATTTGGACCCTCAAAACCAATTAGGCTATGTTTGTTTGGATAGATTGCATTAAATGAGATTAGTATTACCAATCTCTTGAAATTGTGTATCATATTCATATTTGGATTGAGTCAGGAGTATGAAGAAAAATTCTTATCAAATTTTCAATTTAACCCAATAGTCCGAACTGTCACGACCCAAACCCGCCCCTATAAGTTTAGCACCGTAACCGGCCAGTAATCCTAGATTATCGAAGGCCTGCTTAACAGTAATACAGTAAAACAGAGTACAGAGGCTTGGCGGAAGCCAATACAGTCATAAAAATAATGTCCAATGAGCTATGACAGTCTGTATGCCAAAAAGATTTTTCATACATTCACATATATATATACGGTACAGGGCAGTATGCAGAACATTTACAAACATTCAGAACAGGGATCAAGTCCCTATTAACCAGTACAGTGCAGTCTATACAGTCTATATAGTAAACAAAACAGTACAGTAAGGGGGAAAACTAAAACACCCCTAAGCCTTAGCTTGACAGGCTCGGAACCTCGCAGTGAGGCACATTGGTTGGCTTGACAAAATTGGGAATCTACCCCGACGCCTCTAGCATTGGTCCGGTGCCTGTACACCTACATATATATATATGAGCAGTGAGCTAAAGCCCAATGAATAACATAATGCGTAAAGGAGTTTAGAATGAATGTCCTTACAGTAATGAAAACAGTTCGATTCAATCAGTATAACAGTTGTTCAGTACAGTAAACAGTTATATGTGGTATATCCATTAGCATATCAGTAAACAGTAGGTCTTAAAAGACGGAACAGTAATGATGGCCATCAGTCAGTAAACAGTAGTGGTCCCACGAGGGTGGGTGATAGGCTAGTCTTTCATTATTGTAACAGTAACAGTAAACAGTAGGTGCTAACGATGCCACAGTACAGTTTAGAAATAAAGGACATACATTCATTCAGTAATCAATATCAGTTTCGTAAACAGTTCAGTTCGGTATTCAAAAGATAATCATTTGAACATATCTTTACACAATTGTTACTCACAGAGTTCTAGGCTACAGTGGACTAGAGCGTCTCCTCGAAAGCTAACCCTATACAGTTAACAGATTGAACACACGCTAAGCTATACAGTTGGGAAAGATAACACTTTAATCCCTAAGTTTGCCTCGGTGTGTTCTACATCTATATCCTCTTTAAGATATCTTAAATATGCCCTAGGAATGCCTAGGATGGATGGAAAGAGGATACAAAGATGCACTTGAAAACACTTTACAAAATTTGCTGAAAACAGGGGTCTCGCTCGAGCGAGGCTTTCTTCGCTCGAGCGGACATGCAGACAAAGGAGCTTCGCTCGAGCGTGGATTCCGTCGCTCGAGCGGACTGCGTGCTACAGAAAAAATGCTAGATGCTCAGATTTTACGCTCGATGCTCGCTCGAGCGTAGGTCTCTTCGCTCGAGCGTACGCCTGCGCGCACCAAGATACTGAGAGCTTGAAATTTACGCTCGAGCCACCATTCCCTCGCTCGAGCGGAGTTCAGAAGAAACGATGGTCGCTCGAGCGTAGAAGCCAAATTCTAGAATTTCCAGATTTGCCTCCCAAGCTCAAACCAAGCATTCCTAAGCTCAAAACTCGACCTCTTGGGCCCAAATTCTGGAAAACACATCCAAACTCAATATACAACAAGTTTCAAAGCTCAATTTGTGAATTTAAAGCCCAAGAGTGAATCAATTAAATCCAAATTCAAACCCATTTTCATGAACATGAAAAACATGCAAACATGCATGAATTCAAACCATTTCAAAACTTCAAAACATACTCTAATGAGCTCATTCTTTTCAAAACAAGGTGAAATCATGGTTCTTAACATTAACATGGACATGCATGCAACACTTGACATGAAATCAACCCAAAACTCATCAATGTACACATGCATGCAAGATTCAAGCTACAATGCAACATTATTAAACTAAATCATGACTTAGCTCCTCAATTAGACATGAATCATGCAAGAATTTACTTAAATGTACTACCAAGAGGTTGAGTTCCTTACCTATGGCCTTCTATTACAAGTATGGAAGTTCAAATGCACAAATCTTCTACAATTACTTCAAGTTTCCAAGCAATTCAAGATGAAATCACTCTAACTCTTTACTCTCTCTCTCTAATTCGGTGGGAGCAAGGAGCTTGGCTGATGAAATGTTGTTTGGGTGTAATAAGATAGTCCCACAAGTGCTTGGATAAGGCCCACTCACAATGGCAAAGGTGTAATTAAGGCATCTTATGCAATTCATCAATATTTAATCTAATTTAAACATACCAAATCACATTTCAATTAAATGCACCATAAAATCACATAAATTACGATAGTCCTAAAACACCAATCAATTTCCAGTTCGGCCGCCGATAAGGCTTTCAATTTACAGTTTAAACACATAAACATGAACAGATAATCACACGTTCAACAGATAGAAAATGCATTTAAACAGACACAGTCAGTCAATCAGGTTCAGATCTCAGTCAGTCAATTCAGTAATTTATTCAGTTCACTTATCAGTCATAATCGGCTCAGTTTATCGATAATCAGTGCTTATTCGGTAAACAGTGACGAGGGTTGTTACACGAATGTCTCCTTTGTCCTCTATTTTGTATTCCACTCCCTTTTTAGGATTCAAGGGCAATTTGAAAACTTGATAAAAAGTCAATTTTTTTAATTTTTTAGCTTTTTTTACATAAAAAAAAAATCACAAAAAAAACCAATTTTTTTTAGCCAAAAAAGCCACCAAAAAGTCAAAAAAATCAAAACGCTATTTTTTTACCAACTTCCCAAAACACCACTCAATAATCTGCCATATAGGGAGTATTATAACTGTATAGACTAATAGTTAGGTCACGTTTAGGATTTAATTTTCTTAGTAATTTTTTGATTTTTTAAGGTTTTTTATGAGATAAAAAAAAAAAGGTTATAGTATTTAAAAATAATTTCTTAAAATGTTATTAAAAAAAATATGAATGACTGAGGTATATGATTAATTTTTTTGTGACTTTTAATAATTAAAATTTTTTAAATAATTTTTTGACTTTTAAAACCTAATAAAATGAAAGTTCTCAAACCAGGCGCAAGTTGGATCCGAAATTCAAGCCGAGTTTTCCGTTTGAATTGAGAATATTATGATGATTCAATTCAAATAAAGAGTTTGGCTTATCTTTTAAGAGACTAACTCTTTAGATTTGGAAAATGCTAGAAGTCCTAAAATTTCTTTACATAGATGTGGACCTGTGAGACCTATCTATGTGAGATATCTGATAAAATATTTGATAGAAATTTTGGTATCCCTAACATTACTCTTTGAATTTAGTGAGTCTATTGTAAACCCAATCTCGATAATTTAAATTATTTATTTTTTACTACTCGTTGAAAATAATATTTATATAAAAAATTAAGATAATTAGATTTCAGTAGTTATATGTTTGAATTATATTTATTTTTAAAAAATAGACTGCAAATATAATTTCAAGAATAACTGTCTATTTTTTAAAAACAAATGTAATTCAAATATATAAACTATCGAAATCCAATCATTTTGATTTTTTACATAACTACTCTTTTTCAACGAGTACTAAAAATTGAACGATTTAGATTATTAAGATTCGACTTACAATGAGTTCACTAAAATGTTTTCTTAAATTAGATTCCCAATATAAAAGAAGTCAAAAACTTAAAAGAAAACATGCCAATTAAACTGGACCTAGATTTAGGTTAACAAATAATTTTTCACACTCTTGTCTTTTTGATTGGTGGGGTTCTCGGATGTATTAGTATTTTTATTTTTTTATACAATCATTTAAAGGAAAATAAGAAAAGAGAAACTTTATAATAATGAGACTTGAATTTTAATATGAGAGTGGAGCGTGTTGTCTACGTTGACCGTAGAATTCATGAAGAGTTTCATTTCAAATATTTTTATTTTGCAAAGAATTTGTGTATATTAATATTAGATCCGTCACATATGTTGTTTGTTATTAAAAAATAGATAATAAATATATTTATTAAAATATATCAAAAAATAAAATGAACAATTTGAATCAATAAAATGAGATATGTAACAACATTCTATAATCCAGATCTAAATTGAAGGAAAATCAACTCTTTAAATATTACATAAAATATAAGAATAAGAAAACGTTTCATGCACTAAAATAAATGTGATTGCACTTTCTAGAGTGTTTTTTCTTTTTTCCTTTTTTTTCTTTTTCATTTGGGGATTGAAACGTATGAGAGCAGCCAAAAAATTCCAGGAGGAGACTGGGACTGCCATCTGATTGACCAAATTATTCGTTGATGTAGTAATTAACGTTTGAAAAAAGGAAAATTCCATGTCGGCTGAATTTTAAAAAATTAATTACATATTTATTAAAAAAATTATACTTTATTTTTTAATATTTATAAAATTTATCATTAATTTAAAAATATTTTTCCAAACCTATATTGAAGTGAAACAATGGTGCTATTAGCATCTTATGAATTATTTTAGACTCACTTATAAATTTTGAAACTTTTAAAATTTCTTTTTTTTCCTTCAAATAATACCAAAATTATCTTTGTGAAAATATTCTACCCATTAAATACACACCCCCACACCCCAAAAACACCTCACTTCCAAAAAAATTCTAACAAAGCCCACGAAAAAAAAGAAGAAAAGGCAATGTAATTACTGTCTCTCTGCCGTCTCATCCACTTTTATCACAATTGCTATGTTCTCTCTCTCTCTCTATCTTTGTATATATATATATAATAGTAATTTCTTAATTTTCTCATAATAATTTCTTCTCTTACAGAAAAAATTATAATACTTGGTTTAGTTTCTCAGTAAAACAGGTCTGAACATATGAATAATGTTTGGTTACCTGTTTCCGAACAAATAATAAATGTTCGGTTACTAGTTCCCGAACAAATAAACAATGTTCGGGCCTTTGTTCTCGAATTTCGGCCATATGTTTGAGAGTTTAATCCTGAAAAAATGACGAATAGATTTTAATTTTTTTTCTATTTTTTTCCAAGAAACTTACCCTTACAAGGCCAATCTTCTCTAAGTTAATAATAACATCAAAGTTATGAACTTCCTCTAAGCTTTTATTGTTGTACTCCTGTCGTCTTATACAGTTGTGATTACCAGAAAAACTTTTACTCATTGTCATTGCCGGAGAAGTGTGGGTAATCAAATGATTGTCACCATTACTGCCGGAATATTGTCGCCAAAGGATTTTCAATGTTTTGAGGGTTGGTAGGTTTTGAAGGTGGGATTTGGGGAAGATGAATGGGTGGTGATGGGGTGAGTGCTCTCATAAACCCTAATTCATAATATAGTGAGTGTGTAGATTTAACTGTGAGATGAGGTGTCTTAAAATTAATAATATCCTTCCTAACAATTTTATTTAAAATTATTATTTTAATAAAAAAAATTAAAATTAAAAAATTTAAAATAATTTATAAAGCGCTAATAACAGTGAAATTACCCCTTCAACAAATGGCCCACTTTCTCAGGACTGGTTTTTCAATGCCCACTTTCTCAGGACTGGTTTGGCAACCCTTGAAAAAGTTACTCAAAAAGTTAAAAAGTTATCACTATTCACTTAAAAAAAATATTTAAAAAATAATATACAAATATTAATACAAATAAAAAAAAAAAGCCTCAACATTGGTACTGAAGTGATGGTGGAGTCAGTGACCGGGGGAAAAAAAATTATAGTAAAATATTCACTAAATTAGATGGTAAAGTTGGGCCCGTGGGGGCCCACCATGGGTCCTATTTTGATCATCTGAACCGTTAATATGTAGAACTCGTCTAGTACTATATGCCTATAAAAAATCACGTCTATCGGATATCGCTAATTACATGATCAAATCAATTTTGTATAAAAATGGATGGTGTTATAGTTAACAATTAACAAAAAAAACTAATACGATCAGATAGCTATCGATATCCAATCAACGTGATTTTTTACAAGCATATAGTATTCGACAAGTTCTACACATTGATGGTTCCGATTAGAAAAACAGGACCCGTGGTGGGCCCCCATGGGCCAAACAACACCATCTAATCAAAACCCGAAAAGGAGAGAATATTTTCTCATCTACTCACCCAGCCAGTCACCACTGCCATTTCGTACGGCCTCCTACCCTATCTTCTCTTACACACTTATTTATACAATTTTTTAATACACATTTTTTCATAAAAAGTCAAAAAGTTAACCAAAACATCCATATTTTTTTCCTCAACTTTTTAGTCTAAAAAGATAAAAAAAATACACTTATTTAAGACGCCCCAAACCTCTCAATTGGGGATTTGCATAATCCAATAAGGATCAACCTAATTTTGCTCACTCGTTACCTTTTTCTTCTTCTTCTTTTTTTTTTTTAAAATTTTTATTTATTTATTTATTTGTTTGTGATCCAATCCCTACTTTTCTTTTAGTTTTTTGCCCTTGCTAATAATCTTTGTTACTGTATGTTTGTCTTTCAAGAAAATAAATAATTTAATTTCAAAAAGATACTTATAGTTTATTTTTTAAAAATAAACATGGTAAAATGAAAAAAAAAATTATAATTATTAAATCGATTTAATTTTTTTTATTATAAATAATATATAGGGACACTTTTTCATAAATCTCTTTTTACCTACTTATATTCTATTTAGTCCACATTATTTTTTTATATTTCAATAAGTCTTATGAGTGACATAGTTACCAAAATGCCTCTAATAATATTCACATTTACAGTATGAATGTTTCGTGATGTGAATGTTCACACCGTTAATGTAAATGTTAATATGTCAATATGAATATTCACACGTCAATGTGAATATTCACATTGTAAAATATGAATGTTTACATCACCAAATTACTAACTGTTCAAAAAATATTTGTAAGGGTAAAAATGTTCATAAAATACTTTAAATATGAGAATTAAGATTTAGTAGATCAAATGTTCAAATAATAATAGGACTTATTGGAATACAAGAATATCTAATGGACTAATTAGAATACAAACACTTAAAAAAGAATTTTCTAATAAATCTCTCTAATATATACGAAAAATCTTACAAAATAGATAGTTTAAATTATTAAAATGAAACTCGTGATGAATCTTACAAGCCTCTCAAGTTCGATCAAGTTCAAATTTAAACTTGAAAAAAATTTAATCCATAATAATTATCATGCTTAAATATGATGAACTCAAGCATGAGTAAAATTAAGAACCATTAATCTATCTTTTAAAATTCGGATACATATGAGACAATCCAACTGGTTAGCTATGTTCATTACTTGTAAGTTATATTATCTTAATATTCTATACTTCGAAGACTTACGGATTTGATAGTTACACATTATAAAAACATAATCAAGTTCTAATTTATTTATTTTTTAAAGAATCTCTAAAAATTAATGAGTTGTGTGTCCATTTCAAAGTTCATAATAAAATATACTAAAGTAGTAATATTGTAGCTATTGTTTAGTGTGTTTTTTTTTTTATCTTCCCGAGTTTCAAAATTCTTACCACAATTAAACTAGAGACCATTTTGAAAAAACTAAAATTTTTTAATTATCCCTTTAAAAATTTTAAAAAAAAAATATTCATATAAAAATTGTATACACAATTTAGGACCAAGTTATTATGACTTAAAACTCGTTCCGATAGCATAGTTACCAACAAGCTCAGAGTGGGTGGGCATCATTCTGATAAGCACAACTCTCAATAAACCAATATTATGAGAGGAGATGGGTAAGATATTAAAATTACAATTCAGTGGTATTTTTTTAATAATTATAGTTTGATGAAAAAGTTTAAGACTTTAATTATTAAATTTTGTAAAGTTTATCACTAAAAAAAAAAATTCAAACTTACACTAAATTGTTATTTGTTATGTATTTAAAACTCTTTCAAGGCTTGATGATTGCAAAGCAAAGTGGGTACTTAGTGGCCAATATACCATAATGTATCCACTTGCCTTTGCAACAAGCACATATAGACGTAAGAATACCTCTTTTTGTTCAATCAATTCTCCATAAACATTGAGAGCAACTACCATTTTTGAGATTAGTGATGCTACTACCACTATAATAAATCTAAATATCATGCTACAAAAGTCACCAACTAATGCTTAATGATGCAAGGAATGTGATAGGAAAATTGTTACTTAGAGCCATTCCAAATTGTCCGGTTGGCATAAAAACAAAAACTTAAAAATAATTTATCATCGCACTAAAATTTTCAATTTTTTCACCAATTGAACGATTTCATTAAGTATTTTTTGTATAAAAAAATTAAAAAATTAATACAAAAATATACTATTTTTAAGTTATCATTTTCTAAATTGAACAAAAAATTTGAGATAAAGATAGTCAATGGGATGATATTGTGGTTTACCCGCCGCCCCACGAAAAGAGATTTGTTTAGTCCCGGTTGATTGATGTTATTTATCTTTTATTTACAAACTATGCTATGATCTTTCATTTACAAACTATGCTACTACTAACTTGGGGGTTGTTTGATCAAATTAAAATGAAAAATTTTAGCTCCGAACTTCCAGTACTAAAACACTAGCGTACTAAATCTTCAAATTTGAAAGTCCTAAGATAAATATATATTTTCACTATTTTTAATGACAAGGCTCCCTAATTTAAAATTAAGATTTATTTTCGGTCAATTTTCATATTTAAGTGATAAGTTATTATGTGTTTAAAAAATTAGACTTGTGAGTCATGTTTGATTCACAAAATTAATAGTGAAGTATTAATAATCTTATTAAATTAGTATGGTATTCATTATCCAATTGGATTAATATTCATTGGATTAATAATCCCACTCTTACCCCATTACTAATAATCCTACACATTTGTTGAATTAATTATCCATTACATTAATAATCCTAAACCAAAATGTTAAAACAAACATAAGATAATTGGGCCCACGGATTAATAATCCCAATCCCATGCTCTAATCTACCCAATCAAACATGCCCGTGTGGTGTAACTTTTTGCAAACTAAAACCTGATAATAAAAAAATAGAAACTCAAAACACCTCCCTTTAAGGTCTTCTTGTTTTTATTTTAATCTTGTATGTTGTTTGTTTTATTTTAATATAACTACTTTTCCTATTCCTTCAAAAAAAAAAAATGTTATTTTTACCTTTCAAGTTATAAGTAAAATTTGTACCAAACCCTCCTTAAAAAAAATAAAACAAACTATAAATAGACCACATAAACTGCACCACAGGGATAGTTTCAGCTTTAAGTACCGAATTGTGTTTATCAAACAGGACCTAAAAATGGCAATAAGAAAAACATGTAAAATAAAAATATGTCATTTTGTGTGGTTCCAGCAATGACTCTCTAGGTAAAGTTGGGAGAAAGATTTACTTTCATATCTAACTAGAATTAGCTGTCATTTCTATGTAGAATTGTATTTTTATTCACATTTCATGTTTGTAGAATTGTCCTTCTATTCACATTTGATGTTTGTCTTATCACAAATGTTTCAATCCTTTTTAGTGCCCCCAATGAGAAAGCAAAATGGTCAACAGGGCTACACCCTGAAACTTAGGCATGGTATGTTACTCATTACATATGATTTTGTAGTTTGGAATTTTTTTATTATTCATAGAAGATTATTTATAATATAGCAAGAGAATTACATCAAAATGAGCCGTTAACTATATAAGAAAATCCAACACGTACCTCAAAATTGCAATTCCTCTTCTTTCTGCTAATATGCCATCTGATTCATGCTCATGGAGTTGGCAATTTTCCTTCCAAAAGAGAGAATAAAAATTCATATGACTTCTGCTAAAATGCATATTAATTATTACTACCAGTGCATTTCAACATGCTATTTTGAGTTTATCAAGTATATTCATCAATATATTTATTTGTAAAGCTTTATATACTCTCTAAACATATGATATTATCTCTAACAAGAATGGTTCTTTATTAACGATTCATTAACATATACATCAAAATCTAATTTAACATTATAATAATAAAATTGAACGGTGATAACATAATTATATCGTCTAATATATACTCATTAGGAAACATAAAAGAAATAAATTAAAAAAAAAAAAAAAAAAAAAACTAAACTGAGACAAGGCACTCTAGTTCAAATTCCATGCTACAACTCAACACACACATACAAGTCTTTGGATTAACCTCAATTTAGACAATGACTATAATACTTTTTTATTATTTACTCCTTTTTTTATTATTATCTTTGAACCATATACAATCTCAAATCCATGGGAGACATCACTCTTATGAGCAATAAGAAAACTAGTATGAACGTTCAAAAAGCACAATCAAACATACCATTAACTTCCACGCCACTTAAACACTTCCTGATGAGACAAAACCCGCAATCTTCCTGCATTAGAGGCTATACATGATGAGAACAAATTTATATACCTAGCTGAAGTGGCTATATATACATCACGATAACGAATTTATCTAACAACAATGCTTGGTAGCCCGAATTTTCATGGCCCGAATGGCTTGAATGTCTCAAAACGACGTCGTTTTTGGGGGGGGAGGGGTAAAACGACGTCGTTTTGATACATTCGAGCCATTCAGGCCACACAAATTCGAGCTACCAAACATTTTTCTTTATCTAAACTTACAATTGACAATTAATGGGCTTGCTGCAGACGCCAAACCATGCAATCCCGCATTGCCAGAAAGCATGCAACAAGATAAGCAACCTGCAAATTACTTGGATTTTGTGAGAAAGCAATCAAAAAACACTCAACAGTAGGATAATCCTTTCATTTGATAAGAGACCATGAAAGTAAAGACAAACATTTATTCCACTTGTCAATCAAATACAAAATTTTCCAAGTTGTGTATATGGAGAAAAAATGTTCTTGGCATGGAAGAATATAAAAACAAAACAATCTTTCAGCTTCCACTTCGCCAATGATTTTTGTAAAGAAAAAAAAAAGGGTTTAATTTCATTGGCCTGAGCGAGTTTCCTCATTGCTCGTTAGTTTTGCCTCTGAGCATGTCTGTGAAACCTCCCCTCATAATTCGCCTAAATCTTGTGTCCTCAACTGGGGGTTGTGGGACAGGCTTTGGGCTTTCAACAGGCTCCACCGGTGGTGGGTCTCCAGTTTCCTTCTTGCCCAATAGCCCACTTTCGCCAAAGAAACTGGTCACCGATGACGCAAGCCCGAGATGAGCACCCATCACCTTACTAATAGCCTCAAAAGTTCCACCTGCTCTTTCCTTCATTATGATTTCGAGTGCTTCTTTATGTGCTGGATCAAGGGCATCAGTGTCTTTCAACAAATTCTGTATTGCCGGTAGGAGCAAATCCCTAACACTAGTTGCTGGAAGATCTGCAGCAATCAGAGCTGAGAATTAGCACCAGATGAAAGTTTGAAGGAATGAGAAATCCATACCATTCTTACACGCAGGAAATCCATACTTCTACATGCAGTTATATAATTTGGGGATCATTTTTCCTTTCTTTATTTTTATTTTATTTATTTATTTTTTTTGACAAAAAATAATTGGGGCTAATTATACTCTGAAAGATCAACACTTGTTAATAATCAGAGCTGTTGGAAACAAAAATATGGCTGCATGGTGAGATGGGAAATGTTGTGACTTGTATACACCCATGCTAATCCATCAGGCCTCCTCTGCCTCGGAAAATTAGCACTATATTGATTACTGGCTGTGGATATCTCCACTAGAAAGAAATAAACATGACACTGTACTCCACAAGAAGCATTGAACTCACACAGGTTGAAACGAAAAAAGAAATGTTTCTGATCTTGAAAGGAGCAAACCTGTAGCATCTAGAGCACGAATGGATTCACAAAATGCATTAGCTCTCTCACGGCGACGCATCACATCACTTGATGGAGGTGGTGTGGTTGTAAGTTGGAAAATCTTTGATAATAGATGTATATCAAGTCAAGGAAAATAAAGATTGTAATATATTGAATAACACGAGGAACAAATGATATATATATATATAATGACTAGATAGGAAGGCAGGAAATATTCTGAATTCTTTCAAGCACTGACAGTAATTCCCCAAGGAAAAAGGGTTGAGGATATAATCTCTAAGTCTATCTGTTGTATGTGGGACAGCCACCACCAATGCACGGACCACAGCAACTGTAGCTTCATGTGATCCATCTTCAAGAAAAGCATCCATTTGAACACGTATTTTGTCAACGATCTAGCAAGTATAAAATTTGATCAGCCAGATTCCTTGAATCTGCTTTATTAAAATGTCAATATCAGATCAACACCAAAAAATATATACCATGTCATTTTTAAAATGCTGTGCCACAGTTCCAAATGCGTCAATGCTTGCATATTTTACATTCAAGTTTTGGTCAGAGCCAAGAGTGACAAGAGCGGGCACAACATGAGTGGAAGCCACTTTAGCATCAATATATGGTACCTATCATGAGAAAGATAACAGAGAGTCACACACAATAGTAGAAGAGGTTGGAGATAACTACTCCAGGAAATTGAATACACTTACAATAACTTTCAACAGATTGGTGGCACTGATTTTCATATTTATATTGGAGCACACAACCATTTCCCACAAGATATTGAAAATCATATTATGATGTGCTTCATATGTGCTGCATTATGTAAAAGTTGAAAGTCAAATAATGAAATTCAAAACTAACCATAAGCTCAATAATACCAAAATGTTTTCACAAAATACCAACCAGAGGAAGCGGACAGAGTTTACAATCTCAGCATGGTGCTTCATTGGCTGACCCTCCTGCACTGCACTTTGAACTAACAGATTTCTCAAGTACTCTGTCAATTGTTCTTGTTTGCTTGGAGATCCTAACACCCCCGCCAATAGAAGTGGTAAGACACACAGAGTAGCAAGTCTCTCAGCTACACCAGTTCTCGGTCTCAATCCTGTAGCAACAAGAATCAACGATGGTCCAATGATGTAAAAATAAATAAATAATAAAATATAGTTCTGTGATAAATAAGAATAATGAATAATTCAAATTTGACTACCTCTGATTCTTGACTGGATTGTGGAAGGGAAAAATTTGAAATCAGCATTATCACCAACTGCTACCAAGAATACTGGCAGCATAATGTGTGTCAGATAATCATCTCCAAAAAGTTCAGATACAGCCAACAAAAGCTGCATTACCAATATCTAGGTCAGAAACTATTCGAAGAGCACTAACATCATGCATAATCATAGAGACCCGATAAAACCACAAGCACTCAAGGAATAAATGCAAAAGCAGATAAAAGTACCTTTGTGATTCGATTTCTTAGATTATCTTCCTTTTGAGGTAAAAGAGAGGCAAGTTGAATCAAATTGGGAAAGCAGTCAATGTGCAGCCATTCAAATGCAAGCCATTCCACACTTCCCCTGACCAGCCATCAAATCTATCAGAAACAATATGGAAGTAGCTAGCTTTTTGAAAGTTGTCAGGATATTATCCAAAATAAAAAAGTTCTGTCCCCCATGGAAGTAGAAAAAGTAGATAAAAAAATTGGGTCAAACAGAGCTTACCCTGCATACCGATCAAGCAAGGAGGTAGAAAACAATATTCCTGCATGTTCTGAATTGCTTGGAAATGGACATGTCTCAATGGCTTTCTGATGAACAAATGGAAGCAATTCTGCCAGCAACCGTAATAAGACATCAACATTCCAGCGCTCCCTTTCACCTAGAACATGGAGGTGTGATTCAACAGAACCTTCAACGCCTGAAAGAGGTGGACATCTCTGATAAAAAAAAAAAAAAGAAAAAAAAAGTGTATTAGGAATGATGTTTTGAGATAATTATAGGCAATGACTGAGGAACTATATGTAGAAATAATCATAAACCTGAGCAGAGCTTAAGATGTGAGAAAGTAAAACTCGTAACACATGGTCCAATTTGTTTCCCCAAGTTATTAAAGCAGGGACCAATTCTTTGATTGTAGTTTCTACAACAGCACCAGAGGGATCGCAGACCAACTGAAACATCATATCCTCAACCTGCCAACAAACAAGAAACACGAATTGGAGATACTTTTCTTCTTTTTTTCTTTTCGTTTTTCTTTCTTCTTTTTTCTTTTTTCTTTTCTTGTAAGTCATCATATTATGATCAGGGGAAAATGCTCCATTCCCTAGACCACGTAGCTTACATTGTAGGCAATTCTGTCAAGTCAGATTTCTTCTCCATGATTGCCTCGAAGCATATTTAGTGAGGCTGACCTTGAAATATTTGTCCACATTTGGGAAGAGTGGAAGCAGCAAAGCTAGATTATGAGCAGCAGCCTCACGGACAACAGTTGCAGAATCCTCTATCAGTTGTTGCACAATAGACAAGATGAGTGAATCACGAATCTCAGGCCGGACAAATTCTGCAAGCTCTCCACATGATTGAGCAACAAGCAATCTGCGCTCCTCATACATGTGATTAATCTGCATTCCACAAAACCAGAAAGATCAAATCCATCACAAAGACAAAGGATAAATACAACTAGACTAAGAGTCCTTGCAAATTCGTGATTTAAACTCACTTGCTCCCAACACTGGGGAAGCAATTCTGTCTCTGTTCTCATTTCTCCTACATTCTTAGCAAGGGTAACACAGGCCTGAACGGAGGAAAAAGATTCAGCATCATGTTTAAATCACAAAGATATCTTACAAATAAAATGTAGCACTTAATACACAAGCTTACATCCATAATAATTCGTCTCTGTTGTTCATCTGGTCGTTTAATTAAGTTAAACAATGTGTGGGTCAAAGAATCTCGTGTACTGCTGTCTGGATGGCGCTCGATAGCACACATTATCAGAGGAAGAAGCTCCTAAAGAAAAAAGTAAGGGTGATAAATATAAGATAACATTCACTTTAGATAATGAAAACAAAAGCAGATAAGGACAGAAATGAAAAGAACAAAATATTCACTACCAAACCTCACGATGGTTGATTAGAACATAAGGAACAATTTTAGGCAATGCATCCGATAGGATCTGAATGGTTTCCAATCCCTGGAAAAAGTTTAATTATATTTCAGAGATGGATTATAATAAGTTGTCCCCTTATGGAAATACTAACAGGCTCTAAAGCATGAATGCTAGTAACTTACCATCTTTTCAGGAACTGGTTCAGTACCTGGACTGTCTGATTTTAGAAGTAGCCCATTATCTTCTGGTACTGGTTCGCCATTGTGTTTGGAGACATGCTCAGCACTCTCAATAGCACCATTATTATCATTTGCAGAACTTACTAATGTCTCTCTTGGTACTGTATCGGATTTATCATTGGTGTCATCAGAGGTTTGATTTGCAAGTAATTGAGCACCCACAGTTTCTAGAACTCCAGATGTCATGTCAACTGGAGGTGCCACAGCACTATTTTCATGGAAATCAACAACTTCATCTTTTGTCTCTATAAACTTTGTTTCATGATCAATAGATTCCACAGATTCTGTCACAATAAATTTTCCAGCCTTTAAGCTTTCTATTTCCTTCTGCAGCAATTTTATTTCTTCCTTGTAGCTTTCTAAGGACTCTGATTGCGCATGTTCAATTTCACCAGCTACCAAATTCCATCCAGATCGAAAACCTTCAATGTGCATTTTCAGTGAAGTGATTTCAGCTCTGCAGTCATTGAGTTCTTTTCTTTGGCGTTCCAATGACTGTTTCAGATCTTGAACCTGAAAATCATAACAACAGCTATAATTCCCACAAATATATTATTGACAGCCTACAGAAGATACACTTAATCAGAGAGAACTACCAGAATTTCCTTGTCTTTCAAATCCTTCTGCAGAGCTTCCAAGGATCTTGTCAACACCATAACTTGACCATCAGCCAAATCTTTGTTTTTCAGCAAAGACACTTTTTCTTTTTTGAGCTTATCATTTTCTTTTAGCAAAGACTCATTTGCTCGAAGCATCGCAATTTTTTCCTGCAGCATGGGTAAGCTGTCTCATATATGTTGCAGTTCAGCAACAAGAAGCAAGATTCAAATTATTATTTATAAAAAAATAAATAATAAATAAATAATTTAAAAAAAAAAAATAAAAGAAAGAAAGAAAAGAAAAGAAAAGAAAGGAAAAGAAAACTTTGGTGAATCATTGAAACTGGTTGGGTATGAAAGCATCCTAGCCTTGACTAAAGAGGCCCGCTGAAACATTTACTTCATAAAAGCTGATCACTCATTGATTTGGTTCCAAAGGAAATTAATGTCAGATGATCTATAAAGGGTTACTAATTCATCTGCAATTCCTTTGAGAATACACAAAAAACAACTTGCCTACCCCATTTGTGTTTTGGAAGTACCTCGGCAGCCTCTGCAGTAGATGAGAGGTACTGGTAATAGTAATGACGGAGGGCATCTGATACGCATGCAGATGAGGTCTCCCAAACATCTAGGTTCTGGTCAGTAACCTGCAGTTAAAGATATGAAAAGTTAAAACAATGTTCGTGTGCTGAGCCAGAACCTACAATCTATTGGAAATATATTTTCTAGAGACACCAAAAATATACGTCACCACAACATAAGAGACCAAATACGAAATGAAAAATTAATCACTTTACATCAGATTAGTTAAACCAGTATTTCAAAAGCTGAAACAAACCCCGTTGATCAACACAAGAGGTTGTTAAGGTTAGGAACCACTTTCCTGGACAAGCCAACTACATATGCAACATTATAAAGTATCTTTTTCATAATATTCTTTACTCATGGAAGAATCAAAAGAATACACATAAATTTATTCAAGTACACTTATTTTTTTATAGGTACTCAGTTAAATTTTTGTGTCACATTTTTGTCTTTTATGTCCATTGATTGACCAATCAACAGCAGCCACCATCTTTTACTGTCCAAAGTCATATATCAAAACATGAGAGATTTAAAAAAATAAAATAAAATAAAAAAAGAAGCTGCAATTTGCATACCTCTTCGTAAAATGTCATTGCAGTAAGACGGTATCCCGCTAAAAGCAAATACTCCTTTACAGCACAGTTGAGATCTTGACGTTCATTGTCCTTCAAAGGGCCCAAGTCAGAAAAGGAAGTCTCTCTCTTTCCTTGTTGAGAATCTGCCCCATTATTTGCAGAAACATTGGCATTTGTCCCTGAAAAATGCAATTAAGATAGATTAAATTCACAAAACTGGAGAAAACATTGTGGCCTATTTGATGATAGAATATAAAAACCATAATGAAACCTACAAAGCACCATTGTAAACCAGGAAAAACTAATAAGATCTCATTATTTACTGTGCAATTTTAATTTAAACAGAAAAAATCATAAAGATGTTGAAGAAGGGAACAAGCAAAGGTGTACAGATATGAGTTCTTTAATATGTTCACTTCTAAAAACTCTATTTTACCATGGATGATTAATAGCCAACACAGCTATAGGAGAATATTGCATACGCAGAGCAAAAAACAAGAGGAGATATGAAGGAACTCAATTTTATCCCAGGTGTTCCAATTATTTTGAAAACAATGAACCATGGATAAATTTTTATATGCAAGGGCCCACAATATAAAACACATTATTTGCATTCAACACTAAACCGAAAAATGTGCTGTAAAACATTCTGAAATGTAAAAAGCACACTCCCTTGGATGTGAAGCAGAGTTGAAGACTTGCCAGTTAATTCATCTGGTGTCAATTCAGTTTTCTTCTGCAAATCAGCCTTCAGTTTCAAAGTATCCTCTTGTGCCAAACGAAGCGCATACTCACTCAGTGCCAATTTTTCTTCTAGTGCTTCTTTTTCTTCTAGCAAACTCTGGGGGTCCGCAACTAGTTCCCATAAATGAGTAGCAAAAAAAGGACCATCAGTTGTGTGTAAGTTCAGGATAAAAAAAACATATACTCTTCTCAGACAGTAATTCAGGCACACCACATCCCAAACATCAATTCTAACCTAAAGCAAGACAACTATTCCAGAAAAGAAAACATTATACCATCAGCAGTAACTAGTAACCACTGAGAAACCAATGATTGAAGAAAGAGTGGAAGCTATTCAGCATCTATATGTCGATCATATCACCAATTAGAAAAATTCAACTCTAACCCAGCTATTCTGATTTTAGGGAGGGCAGTTGTTCCAAAAGCTTAATATATTAATATTCTATAATTTTATGTATATTTTCTTATGCTCTAGGGGTCCAGGGTACTTTAGATATTTTCAGTTTTACTAGACATAAGCTATAGTAGTGGTCCATAGGTCATAATTTGGGTCAAGTTGCGAACTTAGGTATTTATTGGAAAACTTTATTTGGTTTATATTGATTATACAAGTCAAAAACTTCAAGTGCTTCGAAGAATTTTTAGTAATTGTAAACCCAAAATGTCCAAAAAAATACAAGTGTGATTGAGTGATTCCTCGCATGTTCTTCAACTTGTCTTTTTCATTATTACATTTATGATCTTCTTACACCTCCAAAACATAAGACCAGACCTTATTAACCTTTGTTGTATTCTTAGAGATCCTATTTTGAAGCCCAAGCCAATTCACTCTTGGCATCACAAATTGCAAGACTAAAGTAACCTTGACAGCCCTGTTCAAAACCCATAGTAGCCCAAAACTTTGCATTCTCTTGCTTAATGTAACCATAAAATCAACCCTCATGCACCATTAAAATGCTGAAACTCCTTAGTTTCAACAACCTTCAAAGGCATAAATGAAATAATATGCAACCTAATAAATCCCTGCACCGCTTCCCTACAATTTTGCAATGAAAGGTTGTAGGAGAGTGTTCATCACCTATGTTATATGGACTCAGGTATGGGTGTTGGGTGCGGGTATGTATTTAGAGGTCAGACTCATCAAATCATAAATTTAAGGGTACGCGGACTCGGCAAAAAATTATCATATTTTTATATTTTTAATCAAGTATGTGAAGAGAAAATGGTGCTATATGTCACTTACGGTATTAAAAAGATATTTATAGTAATTATATAACAATATGTACATATAATAATAGTGTTATATACAATTATATAAGAAATATCCGTTAAAAAGTATCCGACACATATCTCATACCTTATCCGAGTATCGGGTGTCCGACACGGGTATTTGATTTATTTTGAAGAGTCCGTGTAACATAGTTCATCACACTTGTCCTATATATCTACTAAATTTAACATCAAAATAATACTCCCTAATCCATGCTTGCATCAAAGAAATGTCTAGCAATTCCTAATTTCTAACCCATAAGGCAGCATTAAATTAAACCATTAAAATGATTGTAACAGACTTGTTCATATACGTGTCCACAAACGTGATAAAAACAAGCTTTCCCTCATGAGACGCAAGGTTATGCTAAGAAGGATCCTATGTCCGATTTAAGCATATTCAAAACATGATAACATTTTGTTGTTCATGTAGGTTTCAATTAATTTAAGGGACCTAAAGATTTCCAGGTCATGAACCAACTCCCAGAACCTGTATGAACCTGTTAAAGATAATCTTTCATTACAATCGCACTGTAATATACTCCTTTCCTTTAATTACTTGTATCTGTCTTCTGACAATCTGTCAACACTTCAAGATTGCTATGAACTCCCAACACTTTCTGTGAGCCCATAAAGCAAGGAAATTTAATGCCAAGAGAAATTATGGAAGAAAAAGGATCCAGCATCTATCCTTTTAAAAGCTATGGTAGATGCAAGCTGGGATTGGATTAGACATTGACTTATCTGTGTTGTTTAATTCTTCATTGAAACAAACGCCCTTGAATTTGAAAAAACAAATCTGTAGTAAAGCTGGGGGCTAAGTGGATTCATAACCTACAACAGAGTAAGAACCTCATTTAATACTTTGTATACTTGAAACCTAAGGCATCTCCAATTCTTTAACACAAAACCTATATCAAATTTAAATTTGGATAAAAATCACTTAAAAAACCTCTCCACTCAAACTAATATCAATTTGAGTTTTACCCACTGTTTTTATCCTAATCAAGGGAAGACTCAAATGTTACTCAAAATTTTCAAGACCCTTTTGTAACTTCCAAATATACAACTCTGTCAGTACTGAAGATTTACTCAAATTTATACTTCAACCTGATTTTGTCCATTGGAGTGTTTCATCTATCTATCTATCTATCTATACTATTATAAAGAGAAGGCTCAACTTGGTGTTTGTCTCAATTTTTCGATTTTCCCAAAGTATCCCTATATAGCAATTAGGTGGTTAGTTATGCCCTAAATTCAAGGTTTTTTATTTTTATTTTTTTCCAAATCTGTTCCCCTCTGATTTCAGAATTTGAATTCAATCATATAGTTTACAATCTTATTTTTCTAAAATAAAATGACACCACTTCTAGTATCAAATAAAGCTTTTACTCAAATTAGAGTAAATTTCACAACTTGAGATCAAAACTCACCCAGATTTAAGCAAATATACATCTATAAAAGATTTACAACAGTCAGGACAAATCTTCAATGAAAGCAATCAACAACCACACTTAGAGAGAGAGAGAGAGAGGGAGAGAGAGGGAGAGAGAGAGAGAGAGAGGGAGAGAGAGGGAGAGAGAGAGAGAGAGAGAGAGAGGAACCTCGGAGGGAATTGAAACGAGAGATCTGATCGGGGGAAACTGAGAGGGGTCAGAGAAGAAATCTTTGAGGCGAATAGCCTGAGCATCACGGCCATCGTCGAGAAGCTCGTGAAGAAGCTCGAACGCAGACAACAAGTAGTTCTCTTCGAGGAGGAAGTTCACTACGCAATTGCAGAGCGAAGATCTCTCCACATCCATTGTTGTTTTGAAATCAATCATTCAGTGATCCTCCTCCCCACACTTCCAATGGTGAGAATCAACTATCGATTTCTTGTCATATTCTTCTTCTACACGCCATCGAAGTTGCTCCTGTAGATCTGTGCATTGTAATTTGCAATTCAAACTCAGAGAACTTGTTTCGATTCGAGATTTTGGGTTTCGCAGAGGTGGAGATTGATGGTGTTAAGGTGCTCCGCAGCAGTATCGGTGTTGATGATTTTTACTGTCCTGAGAAATCTCTAAACTCCAGGATCACATTCAACTTGCATAAATTTTGGTGCGTCTGACCATTAAAATATCATAGAAGTCAATCGTCAACCCATTGGTCAAATCTAATTAAGAACAATTTATTCACTTTTGATATATATATATTTTTTTAGATGGACATTCATCATTCAACAATACATATCCATAAGTTCATCAACCAATACAAGAAATATTTCATAATGAAATAACGTAATGTTTATAAGTCCAATAACCAATGCAAGTAAAGAAATAAATATAATATGACCACCAAAAAATAAATAAATAAATTACAAATATATTTCAAATATCAATTATTTCCTATAATTTGAAAATTATAAATATCTCATTATTATAATTTTTTATTTAATAAAATTAATTAAAAAAATAAAAAGGAGATTGACCAATAAGTCTCATATTTTGAATTTGTGATTCATATAGTTCTATATTTTTTCTTGTGATTCATTTAGTCATTTTGAATATATAATAACTCATTTACCCACTACAATGGAGTGTCACATTTAAAAAAAACATACTAAGAAATTTTTTTATTGTCACGTCATATCTATTACGTTGAAATGTCACATTTAGAAAAAGTACATTAATGAGTTTTTAATTTTTTTGGAGTGTTACATTATACCCGCCACGTTATCATATTTGAAAAAAGTACATTGAGAAATTTTTAATTTTTTTAGAGTATCATATATAGTTTTTTTAGAGTGTTAAATCATACTTGTCATATTAGAGTGTCACATGTTACATTTGGAAAAAAAAAAATACATTAAAAAGTTTTTAATGTTTTTTAGATTATCACACCATACCTACCGTATTATCACATTTGAAAAAAAGTACACTAAGGAGTTTTTAGTTGTAACATCATACCTGTTACGTCGTCACATTGATTTGAGAACCTGGCTAAAAGCCAGCTTTTTAATTTTTTAGCTTTTTTAGGTCACATCACTTCTCTATTTTTTTACGATTTTTTTTTAAAAAAAAAGTCAAAAAAGGCCAGCTTTTAACCTATTTTTCAAAACAAAACAGGTTAAAAGCTTGTTTTTTGATTTTTTTTTTTTTTTGAAAAAATATGTAAAAAAATAAATAAGTGATGTGATAAAAAAAAAAAATCAAAATGTCAAAAAACTAGCTTTCAACCTAATTGCCAAAATAGATCTTAGGAAAAGTGCACTAAAGAGTTTTTAGTTTGTTTTTTTTGAATGTCACGCCATACTCGTCACATTGTCACATTTAAAAAAAAGTATACTAAGAAATTTTTAGTTGTCATATCATACCCCGTCACGTCATCACATTTAAGAAAAGTACACTAAATAATTTTTAATTTTTTTTAAGTGTCACATCATACTTGTCACGTTGAAGTGTCACATGTCATATTTGAGAAAAATACATTAAAGAGTTTTTAATTTTTTTGGAATGTCACATCATACCTACCACGTTGGAGTGTCACATCATTCCTGTCACATTAATAAAATGGTACAATCGTTTATCAAAATACTATCAAAATTAAAAATAAAACCGCACAGAATGAAATTCTTAATAAAACTTAACAGATCAATAGAAAAAATTTTGAGACTAATTGAATTATGAAATGGAATCTTTTTTGTCTTTTACTTATACCTTGAGGACACTTGTTAACTAAATCTATCATTAAAACTTGTTTCATAGAAAAAAAAAAATGGAAAATGATTTGTCCCCCTAAAAAAATCCCCCCTAATGTCCAAAACGACGTCGTTTTGGGTCCTTTTTTCTTTTTTTTTTTTTTTTTTTTTTTTTTTTGCCTTGGTTTGAAATTTAGGGGGATTAAGGGGCCAAAAATTAGGGGAATGTAGCACAGCCCAAAAAAAATATAACAAAAGTTAAAGTGAAAATTTTAAAAATACAGAGAAAGTATTTATCCAAAAGATGTAGAAACTAATGAAATATTATAAAAACTTAAAAATACCAAAATATCCTTATGTTCATTCACTCAAATTTTAATTCTAAAGTATCATAACCATCCTTCATCGCCATCACTATCTTTCCTTCGCTATCCTCTCTTTTCCATTCCACTTACAATTATTTTTCATCATGAACTATACACTCTCACAAGTTTCCTGCTGCTAATTACCTACTTTTGAGGTTTAGCTTTGAAGGGTGTAGGATGGAAGAGAGTTGGGAGCGGCGGTGATGGTGGTGATAGATGGCTAAAAGTGATGATAACGATGGTGAAAGAGAGTAGATGGATGGGAGAAAAATTAAAATTTTCAAATTAAAGATCAGGATATTCTTAAAATCAAAATGTATACTAAAATTTTTTATTCTGTTTATATGTATACTAAAAAGATATTCATTAAATATATGCACTATGAAAAATTAGTATTTAAAAATAGAATTACTATTCTTTGTTCAATGTTAACTATTTCTCAGCCTCCTTTCTTTCCCTCCCATGTCCTGCTATTCACCATCACCTTTCCTTCCCAGTACATTCCACTCACCATCTCATACTAAAGCCACCATTCTTAATAGGATAAATTATAAGCCACGTCATAAAATTGGTTTAAAATATAAATTATTTTTTATAATTCTAAAAATTACATCTCATTTATTGAAGTTTTAATTTCATAACAAATAGTATATTTTATTAATAGATCGTAAAGTCACTTAATAATTTTTAATGATGTCAAAATTTTATTTTAATTAATAATTCAAGTAATTTTAGTAGGGAAAGTCTAAAATAACTCTCCCATTTTTAGTAATAAAAACAATGCACAATATTATTTTATGATGCCTTAAGTTCTTTAACCCCACATCCATATATCACAGAGAAATTTAATTTTTCTCAAATCAAATCAAATCAAATCTCATCTCTATCTCTCTACCTTTCCCTGTTTTATCTTTCTCTCTAAATCCAAACCTCACTTTATTCCCTTCAATGCACTTACAGATCTCAAGACTTCAATTCAAACCCAAACCCAGATTCAAAATCCCCCAAATCAGAGACCTATCAAAATTCTCAACAAACCCATTTTCTCAGAAGATGATTCAAAAAGTCTAGACGAGGTCTACCATCATCACGTGAACATGACCAAGTCTGACACCAACCCCGCATCTGGTGAGTTACTGGAGAAGCTTCCAGCAAAGATTCGGAAGTTGGTGAGCGCCAAGTTGACTTTAGCGCACTTCGAGAATGACGAAATCATGGAGGCTCGCCGTCCAGTGAAGGTGAATGAGGGTAGAGTCTCGATGGAGGCTGTAGAAGATGAACAGGTTGATGCGAAGGCTGATGATTTCATCATCAGGTTCAAGCAACAGTTGAAATAGGTATTTGGAAATGGTAGGATAAGTTTGAAGTTCTGGTCTCATGCAAAGATGAGACGTTAGATGTCGTTTTCCCTTTTGTTTTTTCGATGGCAATAGATGCTTTTATGGTTGATTATTTGCATAGAAAAGGCAATCAAGTTTTTTGAGACATTTTCTGACGTAAAGGAGAGAGAGAGATTGGGACATGGCAGAATTGATGGGAATAATCCATTGAGAGGCTAATAGATATCAACTATGGGGGCAAAGAGAGACTCATTGAAATAGAGAAATTGTATTGATTCAGGGAGCTAAAGTGTTGAAGAGAAGGAAGGAGTTGTGGCTTTTGATCTTTTTATGCATTATATGGATCATTTGAGAGCATAACTATAGACTTTTGATGGTATAGAGGTTCCTTTGAAAATGAAAAATAGTGTTTGTTCAATTTTCTCTAATTTGTTATTGTCTGAATGTCTTACAGTCTAGAGAAAATTAGTCAAAATGAAAATCTTGGTTGTTCAATTTTTTCTAGCTTGCTATTGTCTGAATGTCTTACAGTCTAGAGAAAATTGGTTAAAATGAACTAGTGATTGTTTAATTTTCTCTGGGTTGCTATTGTCTGAATGTCTTACAGTCTAGAGAAAATTGGTCAAAATGAAAATGAATGTCTTACAGTCCAGATAAAATTGGTTAAAACGAAAATGGTGGGTGTTCAATTTTCTCTGGTTTGTGTTCAAAAACAAAGAGAAAATTATGAGCAAATGAAAATGGTGGTTGTTCAATTTTCTCTGGTTTGTTGTTATGTAAATGTCTTATAGTCCAAAGAAAATTGGTCAAAATGAAAATGGTGTTTTTTTTTTTTTTTTTTTTTTCTAATTTGTTGTTTGAATGTCTTACAATCCAAAAAAAGTTAATCAAAATGAAAATGGTGACTGTTCAATTTTCTCTGGTTTGATAAAAAACATAGAGAAAATCATGAGCAAACTAGAGAAAATTGGTTAAAACACAGAGAAATTCTCTGGAAAGTCCAAAGAAATTTTCCGGATCGAATTTTCTCTGGATCAATATTAAGGAACCTTAGATATTATGAAAATATTGGGTATCTTTTATGCTATAAAATCTTAATACTAGGGACTTTAAAAAAAATCCCTATTTTATAAGAATTTTATTTTGGGATATTTACCAATAAATCTCATCTCACAAACAAGTACTCCAATTAGTCCTAAGTTTTTTCTATTGATTTGTTAAGTTTTATTAGTGGAGAGTTTTTTTTTTTCCGTGTGGTCCTTTTTTATTTGGGTAGTGTTTTGGTGGACAGTTATATCATTTTATTAATGTGACAAGTATTAATGTGACACTTCAAAAAAATTAAAAACTTATTGGTGTACTTTTCCTAAACATAACATGTGACACTTCATCGTGGCAGGTATGATGTGACACTGTATAATGTGACACTCCAAAACTTTTATTCCAAAAAAATAAAAACTCCTTAGTGTACCTTTTTCAAATGTGACAACGTGGCGGGTATGATGTGACACTTAAAAAAAATAATAAAAACTCCTTAGTACACTTTTCTCAAACGTGACAACGTGACGAGTATGATGTGATACTCTAAAGAAAATTAAAAACTCCTTAATGTACTTTTCCCAAACGTGACACGTGACACTCTAATGTGGTGGGTATGATGTGACACTATAAAGAATTTAAATTTTTTTAGTGTATTTTTTCTAAATGTGACACTCTAACATGGCAGGTATGATGTCACACTAAAAAACTCTTTAGTATAATTTTTTCAATTGTGACAGTCTAATGTGGCGGGCAAATAAGTCATTATACATCTAAAAAGACTAAATGAATCACAAAAAAAAAAAAAAAGAGATTATATAGATTACAAATTTAAAATATGAGACTTATTGGTCAATCTTTCTAAAATTAATATATTTTTTTTGACATTTCTCAATAATAAACAATAGTTAAAGAGACTTTTTAACATTTGTGTTTAACGATTGATAGAGATGTGCAGCTGTGCTACTTTGATTCTCACTATTATAAATTGGAAAATGCATGAGACCCTAGTGGGGGTGCTGGGGCCTCTTGTGATTGGTTTAAAAAATTATTTTTTTTTATTTTTATTTTTTATTTTGCTTTCAGCCAATGGCAGAGCCCCATGTGGCACTGGGGTCTCCTCCATTGGGGGTCCCCAGCAAAGTCCTTATAAATTCTAGCATTGGTTTTACGAAAAAAAAAATAAATAAATAAATGTTTGAGACTCTCATTTTTTAAAGACCCACAACTCTTTTTGGATCTTCACCATTGATGGTATGGATCTCATACATACATGAGTGGATCTCACATATACATCAATAGTTGAGATCTAAAGAGGGTTGTGAGGGTCTTCAAAAAATAGAGGTGTCAAATATTTTTGAATAATACTAGGAGTCATTCATGATTATTTTCATGATTTGTAACATTACTTAACATTTTTTTACAAAAAAAAAAAAAAAAACAGAGGAGTAATCAATGCTTTATTATAATTATTATTATTATTATTATTTTTATTTTTATTTTTTTTATTTGGATTAGAGAGCAATAAATGTTCATGTTTAAAGAAAGTTGGTAGAAGGTCTTTCAACTACTTCTGAATTATGAGAGTTGGTTTGTGGGTCTTGCGCAATAAATTTATAGAAAAAATAATAACGAAAATGCGCCGGACCCCAGTGCCACGTGACATTGTGGGATTGGAAGAAAAAAAAAAAAAAAACTGGCCAGTGGGGGCGCCCCACGTCACTGGGGGTCGACCCCCACTGGGGTGCGTAGCATGGTTCAAATAATAATAAATGTTACATCTTTTAATTTATTATTTTTGAATAATTTTTAATAATATGACATTGAGATCAAATTTCACTTAATAAAATACTTACAAATTGAAATTTGACATTTTTTAAACACATCACTAAAAATAATTTTTAAAAATAATAAATTAAATATCTCAAACATTTTTCATATATACGAACATAACAAAATTTAAGGGGCTTTATTAGTTTGGGGCCAAAGACAACGGCCTTAATGGCCTTGCACTTGGGACTGACCTGTGCGTTATCATGAAATGTCAAACAATACTCTTATTTTGTTACTATTCTTGGATGGTATAGACTTTAATGATCAAATAAAGACACGTTTTATATTTCATTACTTAAATTGACACAATTTAAAAATTATGAATCAAAATAACATTGAATGCATATTTTGAAGACTAAAAATACATTTAACCCAATTAAGGATTATTTTTTTTTTTTTGGATTCATTACCTACTTTTTTTTTTCATAGAATTTATTATGCTCTTAAGCCATCTGAATTATTTAAGATTAAGATTTTAAAATATTCAATATTACAGTTGGATAAGTGATGGTCTATTAATTCAAATACTAACATCGTAAGACAAAAAATCACTTTCATACACTATTTAAAAAAAAAAAAAAATCACTTTCATGACATAGCGTGATTGCTTAATTTTATTTTTTTTTAACAGACCAAGACTTCATTTTCATGCTGAAGTGGGTAAAAATTAATCAAGTCTTGGTGCTAGGCCCAATGCGATGCTCACTCCGAGGTTGAGCTAGGTTGGACCTCGGCCCTATGGCCAACACTTGCTCCGAAGCAAGACAATCATAGAAGCTCAGCCCAATGTATGAATGTCACTCCAAAGTAGGCCGAGCAACATGGTGGACCTCTTGGACGGGCAGCCAACCACTCCGAAGTAGGTTGAGTAACATGTTGAACCTCCTGGATGGACAGACGACCACTCCGAAGTGGGTTGAGCAACATGTTGGACCTCCTGGTTGGACAACCATTCTAGAGTAGGCCAACTCAAAGAAGGCCAATTCACTGAAGATCTTTCTTGGGCCCACAAGAGACAAACAATTCTGCTCCTCTCCCTCTGTATGAACAGAACGTGGAGACATGGAGGTGCAGAGAGACATGGAGGTGCATATATAACAGACCTGCATCTGAATGACAGGCGGAGTGGTCATCCTCCTCCAATGAGAGATGTCCGCTAATGAGACAAACAAAATAGACCTGCACCCGAGTGTTAGGCGGAGTGGTCGTCCTCCTCCAATGGGAGACGACCACGAATAAGACACATTGGACAGATGGCGGAGAGAGAAGGACTTGAACGACAAACAACTCTCCTATAAAAGGTGAACACTATTCACTCTCAAGGGATCTGAAAATCCACACACTTACATATATACACTCTTAGTATTCTCTCTTCTCTCTTCTTCCTCTCCCTGAGTCCTTGACTTTACCATCGGAGGGGTTTCCGACCAAACCCCGGTCGGGCAGCCTCACCGTTTGTTATTCTGTGCAGATCTTCAATTCCCAAAACACGCTGTTTATCCATGAAGTTCAACCCTTCTTCATAGTGTGGAAATCACCCCCGCATACATGCTATAATGGGTCTTCTTATAATCAACTTCAAAATCCACTCTTTTAACAATTGGATAGCCCATCTCAAACAGAGGAAAAAAAAGAAAAAAAAACACAATCGAATACGCTTCACCCTCTATAAAAATAAAAATTGAATAAGCTTATACTTGTACAAACCTAATCACTCGTTTGGTTTTCATTTTTAAAATTTACTTTTTAAAAAATTTTACTTTTTACTTTTTCGTTTTTCGTATTTTTTTATTTTCACTGATTTTTTTAATATTTTCAGTAATTTTTAAAATTTTTAGACACACCTAACATAAATATACTTAAAAAATATAATATTTGTGCAAAAAATCTTTAAAAAATTATCTAAATACCAAAAATATAAAAAAATATGAAAATTCAGTACATTTTTCATATTTTTATATATTTATTAATTTTTTAAAATATTTTTCACAAATATTTTACTATTTAGATACATCTAAGTAAGGTATATCTAAAAAAATAAAAAAATACTAAAAATTTAAAAAATATTCACTAAAAATAAAATAATATAAAAAATAAAATACTTAATTTTTTAAAAATTAAATTAAAAAATTAAAACCAAACACACTGAATAATGCTCGGAACGCTCAGCTCTTTTTATTTGTCGACTAGGGTAAAATTTATATTCTTAGAAATTACAAACACATAATGCCACCTACGTTAGGCCCTCAAAAAATGATTATAAAAATCACTACGGCCGGCAATAACTGCCAATCATCTCTCTCTCTCTCCCTTACCCTTTCTCTGTTTTTTCACCTTGTCATTGGTCTCTTGTTTGCACACATAGGCCTAAAATGCGCACTACCACAGTTTCCACTTACAAAAGAACCAAACACTACAGTTCAGCAACATTTTCCCAAGAACCCCTCTTTTCAGAAAGTGATTTTTTATTTTTTTATTTTTCATTTGAATAAGGTTGATCTGAATTTCTGATATTGTTACTTGAAAACCCACAATTTGGAGCAATTTTGTTGGGTGTTAGTACAATAAGAGTGTTAATCACAAAACGCAGAATTGGTTTTCCTGAGAAATTAATGTTGGTTGGAATGGATAGAGGAGAGCTTGACAGAAAAAAGAGAATTGGGTCAGTTAAAGCGGCCATTGGTTTGTATGGAGAGAAAATTCTTGAAGGCAATTCTTCACTGAAGAAGAATCCCCAAATGGATTTCTCAGAGGTATAATCCGAAAACTCTGAATCTCCTCTATACCATTTATACTTAAATGTTGTGAATTGGGTTGAGCCGAGCCACTTGACTTGTCAAGTAGTAGGTTATTCGAGTTTGAGTTTGAGAATTTCAAAACGTGTTCAAATTTGACTTATTTACTTAATAAGTTAATCTTAGACAAACTTTTAACAGGCCAAATATGAGTTGAATTCAATCAAGTAATAAGTTGTTCACATATCGAATCGAATAGTAGAATGTTTAAATTTGACTTGAAAGTTTAGTGAGTTATGAAATGTGTTTGAACGAGTTTTTAATGAAACAAACACAAGTAGTTTGGTTCGTTTTACACCCTAATCTTAGTTGTGAAGCATCTTGCATTTTTACTGTAATATCAGATTTACTATTGTAGAGTGATTGAGTTTGTACATAGTTTATTTTATCTCCTCCGTAGACATAGGCACATTATCAAACTATGTATATCTTGTGTATGTGTGTTTGATTTGTTTTTCTTTAATATTTTGTAAGAACCATTCGATTTCTTCAAAAACTGAAACCCATTTGGATTTCTTTTCATAAGATGTTTATTTTTTTAAATGTTTTTTATATATGATGCTTAGTTGTGCCATAGACTCAGAAAAACTAACCAAAATTTTAATCCTGAAATATTTAGAGAAGATTTATTCTGCATATGATCACAACACACCGACTTTAAATTCGTACTCGACACTTCACTTTCTTGATGAAATTCTGGGTAAGCTTCATGTTACCTAGAATTATTATGTTTTTATAGATAAGTTTGCTTTCTGTCTGATATTATTTGCAAATTCATCAGAGACCCTCTTCAAGAACAAGAGAGATTCATCAGGCGAGGGACATTGGTAAGTTCGATGGAAGCAGAAGAGTTGTTGCAGAGTCCATAAAAGCCCAAGCAGAATCCGAGCTTGCCAACGTGAAAAGCACGGTGAGGGATCTGACTTCAAGAATCGAAGAATTCAATTTCAAAGCAAAATCACAGATGCGAGAATTGACTGTTGCGAACATTGAGAATTATCAGTATGAAGAAGTGCTGAGTGAATTGGAATATGTAAAGCAAGAACTGAGTAAACTCAAGCTCGACATGGCTTCTGTTTTGGAAGAGAAAAATCGTGCTGAGAAGGAAACTGAAGTGTCAAATTCAAGACTGTCGTCGTATTCAAGCTCTGGAGAAGCACTTAAAAAAGAGATTGAGGAGGTTAATGAAGAACAAGTGATGGTAGAATTGGCTCGGATTAAGGCTGTGAAAGAGTTAGGAGTCATTCAAGCTCAAAGAAAAGAGGAAGAAACCCAATTCTCGCCTGCAATGGTGAGCACGAAAGATATAATGAATAACCTTCTCCAAGAAATTGAACGCGTGAAAGAGCTTGAAACTAAACTGGCTGTCACAACTTCTGATGCAAACATGTTAGAGAATGAACTAAAGATTGCTAAGGAAATGGGCAAAAGTGTTCAAAGAAATGAAAGATCAGTCATGGAAGAATTGGAGGCAACCAAGAAAGAATTGGCATCGATTCGAGAAGAGGCTTCTCAGTTTGCAGCCTCCATGGATTTTATAAAAGCTGAGCTCAAGCGGCTATATGAAGAAACATATCAAATGAAGCAAGCTGAGAAAAAAGCAGATGTTAATGTTCGAACTCTCAATTCGAAGCTCCTCAGGGCAAAAAGCAGACTTGATGCTGTATCTGTAGCCGAAATACAGGCTAAAACAATTGCATCCAATCTATACTTCACACACGAACAATTAAAAACAGAAGCAGAGGCTGCCAAAAAGGAGAGGAGACTAATTTGTGAACAAGTGACAAACATAAAGGAGGAAGTTGAGAAAACTGAGACTGAGATTGACTTAGCTGAGAAAACATTTTTCTCTGCAATGCAAGAGCTTGAAGCTGTTAAAACATCAGAATCAAAGGCTCTTGAGGATTTGAAATCCGTCATTGAGACTACAATGACTGCTAGAGCTTCTACATCTCATGAAAGCTTGACAATACGAATTTCAAATTTTGAATATGAGTACTTGGCAGGACGCGCAGCCAAGGCAGAAGAAATTGCTGATAGAAAGGTTGCAGCAGCTCAGGCATGGATTGAGGCTTTGAAGGCAAGTGAAAAGGAGATATTGATGGAAACTGAGATGGGTCATAGAAAAATCAGAGAGTTAAGGGAAGAGGAAGAGCGAAAAGGCGGTAAAATAGAGGAGTCAGTTTCCTTGAGGAGAGTGATTGAGGGGGAGTTGAGGAATTGGAGGGAAAAAACTGAGAAAAGCAAATCAATGCCAGCAAGGTGGTCAAGAAATCGAAAGTCTACATCTTCTGCAGCGGGGTGTATGTCTAGGTCAGGTTCTGACACTCTTAGGAGGAGAAGAAAGGTAGTGCCACATCTAGTCAAGTTGTTTAGTAGCAAGAGCTTTGAGAGGGGATACTAGTTGAGGGTTTTTTTGTGTGCGTGCGCTTGTTTTCCTTGTTTTTCTTCTGTAACACAAAAAAGAAAAAAGAAAAAAAAAGAAGTGTGGCCAGGTTGAGTGAGTGAGAATATTTACAATAGAGGACTTTGTGTGCTTGTCTTCAAAGTTCATCTCAATGGTTGTCCTGATATGATCAAGTTTGAGGCCGTATAATTCATATAGCTTCATTTTGTCAGGGAGGTGGCATCAGAGAACAGATGTGGACGATATTTAGGATACACTTATAAGACGACGCACGATATTTCTTTTTGGACTTGGAGGTGCTTAGGGACAAATCCAAGAGTTCAGCAATTAGGTTGAGTCATAACGGACAATACTTTGAGTTGAGCGTCTTACATAGGATCAGAGTCGGGATCATGCTTATATCGAAGTGGGGATGTTGAAATCCCCTATCCGATACTTACTATATCCAAAATATACTTATAAGACGGTGCAAAATACTTATATATATTGTATGAGATAAACTTGTTTACTGTTAGGTTAGATTCACACTTACATCTTGGTTCATATCAAATACAGTACTAGTTTGTTTCTAAAAATTTGTGGTTGGCTAATTATGATCAAGTCAACCAAAACCAAAAACCTCAACAAAGCCAAGCTTATGTTATACATACAACATTCACCCAGACAGATATCATACAAAAAGAAGATAAAGACTAGAGACACATTATCAATGCATGTCTTCATGGAACAACTGCTAGATAACTGAAACACAAAATGATCATTCAACATTGTTATATGCCACATAACTGAAAGAGAAAAAAAAAAGAAAAAATTCTTAGTACATGCTCCAACATAGTAAGAACTTTTAAAAAATAATAAACAAAAACAATAGCAACAAAAATAATTGAAAAACATCTGATCCTGTATCCCTTACCCATGTTATTAATCCTTACTCAATTTTGCTTGATATTACTCATAAAAATAAATTATCCAATTTTTTTTAGTGACAAATATGACAATTATCATATTGATCTACTTTTATATATATATGATATCTACAAAATATTTTATAAAATGAACAGTTCAAATTATCAAAATGAGATCTGTGGTGAGCCTCATGGGCACAAACTATAGATTGAAAGGAAGCCTCGACCTCTATTTAGAAGGTGTTTGGAATGATCTAAATAAATATACTTTTTAATTTTTTATGAAAATATGAGTAAAAAAATAGAGAGGTTATATAACCAAAAAAAAATAAAAAATAAAAAAATATGCTAATATAGGAGATGCCAAATAAAATAATGCCTTAAACTAAAAAAGAAAAAGACCCATTTTTGTAAACTAAACAAAAGACAAGGGCACTTTCGTCAAATCACCAAAACCAATCCTAAAGCCTCCGGGAGCTTCTATTTACACACACCAAACCCACCCTATGCACACAAAGAGGATGCGCAAAAAGTGTAGTGAGGAGACAAAGAGAATGTGCAAAAAGTGTAGTGCGGAGGATGTGCAAAAAGTGTATCTTGTGTGTGCAAGTAGAAGCTCCCAAAGCCTCCCCCGTCATCCCATCCCCTCCCCACCCCACCCACACCCCCACCCCCACCCCCACCCCACCTCTGCTTACTGATATACTCATCTCATTATCTCCCGCCTCTCTCTCCCTCTACAATCCAGTCCTCAAATCCAAATAAAAAATGAAGTACAACCCAAGAGTGTCGAGCTCGCGCCGCAAGTGCAGAAAAGCCCACTTCACAGCTCCATCTAGCGTGCGGCGGGTGCTAATGAGCGCACCCCTCTCCTCCGACCTCCGGAACAAGTACAACGTCCGATCAGTCCCCGTCCGGAAGGACGACGAGGTCCAGGTCGCGAGGGGGACCTACAAGGGCCGCGAGGGCAAGGTGGTCCAGGTCTACCGCCGCAAATGGGTCATCCACATCGAGCGCATCACTCGCGAGAAAGTCAACGGCTCCACCGTCAACGTCGGAGTCAACCCCTCCAAGGTCGTCGTCACCAAGCTCAAGCTTGATAAGGATCGGAAGTCTCTGCTTGATCGGAAGGCGAGGGGTCGAGCAGCCGATAAGGCGAAGGGGAAGTTCACCGTCGATGATGTCGCCGCCGCCGCCTCTGCAGGTGGACCGACGCTTCAAGAGATTGATTAGGTCTCTGGTTGTTGTACCAATTTTAGTATGTTGTTTGTTTTAACTGTTTAGTGAAGTGGTAATTCTAGTGTTGTTCAATTTTAGAGACAAATAATTAATTTACGAGTTCTTAGTGTATGGTGTTTATGTATTTGTGATGATTGTGGTATTTTCCTAGTATATATTTTTATTGAATTGGGTTATGTTTGGGTGAAAAGAAAAAGAAAATTTTTATTTTCATTTCTGTGCAATGGAGAATTTTAGGGTCTGAACAATTAATTTCGGTTTTTAGTAGTACATTTTGTTTATATGTAATATTTTGTTTATACATTGTTTTTAAAGGATCAAATTTATGTGTCTAGGGCAGACATCAGTTTAGTTGTGACAAATTGATGGGAGTGTTGGTGCATCAATCAAATGGGTTTTGCAATGTGTATGGATGTTTGGCATATTTATATATGAGGAATGTAGATAGTGTTTTGTGGCTTCCAACTGCACTAGAGAAAGTTGTGAGCATGAGGTTGCTGTATGTCTCATTTTCTTCTCATCGTGTGTTAGTTAAACTAGTATTAATGCTTAGATCAAGTGCCTTGAAGAGTCACTAGTTTGGTGGTAATAAGATCAAAAGTAGATTGTTATGTCTTATGGGTTATGGATATGTATTGATTTTTATGAAGGCACTTTTTAGCACTTGATGAATGTAGGCTTGGTATATCTGGTAATCTGGCAGTCTGGCATTAAATAAATGGGACATGAATTTTTGTTGTTTAGAATTCTTGCATCAATCTGGAGCTTGCTGAGGGTATTTGCCTTCTTGTCACTGGGACTTGCTAGTAATTGATATCTGCATGTTTTCCTAAGTCCTGTCTTCAGCTGGTGGCTTATGAACACAGAATAGGATTCTATACAATACTTTTTTTGCAATAATCTTGCAATGATCAAGATTATTGCAAGAATGATTGTGTTTTGAGTTAAATCTACTTAAATCATAATTGTTTGTGTTTTGGGTTTAAATTACCTATTTAAACTAGTATTGCAAGATTATTGTAAGAAGGATTAGTGTAGAGAATCCCAATCCTATGAACACATTCGCATACACACACAGGCACTCACTCATGCTCACATGGGCTTTCTTGCTGTTCGGTACAACCACAGAGGGAATTTTTTGTACTTGGTTCTGTTTCATACTTTAAACCATAATGGGGACTAATACCGGAGTTGATATAAGCCACAATCCTAGCTGATATTGGGCAGTTATTGAGAGGTTTGCCATAGAAGGTGGATAGGATTGTTGTTCCAGAGGTGCATAAGCTTGCAAAGTCTGCTCTCTCTCTGCTCTCTCTCTCTCTCTCTCTCCCATAATGGGGACTAATACCGGAGTTGATATAAGCCACAATCCTAGCTGATATTGGGCAGTTATTGAGAGGTTTGCCATAGAAGGCGGATAGGATTGTTGTTCCAGAGGTGCATAAGCTTGCAAAGTCTGCTCTCTCTCTCTCTCTCCCCCCCCCCCCCCCCTTTGCACTTACTAAGTTGTGTGCCTAGTTGAGTGGTTTTGCTTTTGGTCTGGTTCACTTTAATGGGGTCATTTTGTTTGTCATGGTGATTTCCTTGGATACAGGTTGGTTGGTTAGAGGTTTTCCTGTCTTTTGGTTCTGTTGTCATTGACATGGTTAAAGGTTAGTAAGATCAAACTTCTTATACTGAAATGTAAAGGAACTAATCCAAAATCTCCTACTCAGCTGCCTGCTTTATCTGCTTGAAGTCATGTAAATCAGAAATGAATGTGGCCGCTTGTTATCACGAGCTAATGTCACAACAGTAACTTTTTGCATGTTTGTTATATTGTTTTTTGCTTTAGAAAAAGTGAAATTGATTTCAAAATTTTTAATTTTTTTAAGCGAAAAGAATGCCTTTTCATTTTAATTCAAAACAAAATTTCGCTTTATTTTCCTTCCACCATTTGAGCCACCACCCACTATGGTCATCATCGGCCACCACCATTGACCTTCGACACTGTCAGCCTACCGACAGAGACCTGTGGTTACCTTCCAGTCGATCACCAGTGAGCTCCAACAAGCTTTATCCACCTTTCACTGTCGACCACTACCTCTTGTAACTCACCAAATATTTTATTTTTTTTATTTTTGTTTTCAAAAATTAAACCAGTGCTGAAATGTGGTTATTTGGTTATTTTACATCATTCATAGTGAGCCATTTGTTTCCCAAAAGTCAACACAAAAACAGTAAGTTTAATTGTTTCATTTCAACTAATAAAAATCTATATAAGACACCACATGGATTTGTTACAAAAGAGCTAATTAAATAAAAATAACCAGAAGATCTGATTAAACTAAATAAACAGATAGGGATATCATATCATAAGCATCAGCTGCAAAATTTAGGTTACATTTTATTTTGCTTCCAAGAATGAGCACAAAAATGAAGTGATAAACTATACCTGAATCACAATCCCTTTATTTGCATCAGAATTTCCTTTTCAGAAATAAACTTCTAATGAATCCAAACTAAACCCAAATCCAAAACCATGCCCATACCCAACCCCGACCCCCAACCCACAACCCATCCCAACCCCAAAAACCATTCTCACATTGTTCCATGGCCAACCACCATACCCAACTGCTCCAACCAACCCGAACCCAACTCCAGCACCACACCCGACACCTATGCCGCCTCCGGGGCCTAGCACAGCCGCTGCTTCTGTTTTCCGGCCGTTGTCTTGGAGGAATCCAGTGACCGATAACTGCCTTTTGCCGTGCTTTCTGTTATTGCTGTTTGGTCCCTTCTTCCAGTTCCAAAAGGAATTTGTGGTGTCTGTCTTGGGAGATTTGTTCATGTAATTGAGTTTGGAGTTCATGATTGTTGCTGGTGGTGGAGGAATAGTGGATGAGGAACACAAATGTGAAATTTTTTGGAGGGATATGTTGGATTGGTGGTAACTAGGTAAGCCTTATCTTTCATTTCTTATCCCAAGTTGTTTTGTTTGTTTATCCAGAAAATGATAGGACACACTCTACTAGTCAACAAAAAACAAAAGGGTAAAATTGTACTTGCAATCTTTGAAAGTATTATAAGTTTGGTATAATTGCACCAAATAATTTTTTAATTAAGATAATTTTAACCTTAAAACATGATAATATTATTTTTCTAATTATACAATTAATAAATTATTGATAAAAATAAATTAAAACTTCAAAAGAGCCTAAGTAACCATTCTCCTACCAGACCCAAATCCTATCAGATCTTTCATCTCTAACCCAAATTTGATTCTTATCTTATTGAGAAACCCTCCGAACTTATGAAGGTACCTTTTAACACCTGATGATTAATACTGGTTTGGTATATCTGGTAATCTGGCATTAAATAATTGGGACATGATTTTTTGTTGTTTAGAATTCTTGCATCAATCTGGAGCTTGCCGATGATATTTGCCATGCTAGTAGTTGATATCTGCATGTTTTCCAAAGTCCTATCTTCAGCTGGTGGCTTATGAACACAAAATAGGATTCTATACAATACTTTTTTGCAATAATCTTGCAAGAATGATTGTGTTTTGAGCTTAAATCATCTACTTAAATGATAATTGGTTGTGTTTTGGGTTTAAATTACCTACTTAAACTAGTATTGCTAGATTATTGTAAGAAGGATTAGTGTAGAGAATCCCAATCCTATGAATCCCACTCCTATGAACACACTCGCATACACACACACACGCACTCACACTCACAAGAGGCTTTCTTGCTGTTGGGTACAACCACAGAGGGAATTTTTTGTATTTGGCTCTGTTTCAAACTTTAAACCATAATGGGGACTAATTCCAGAGGTGCATAAGCTTGCAAATCCTGCTCTCTCTCTCTCTCTTCTTCTTCTTCTTCTTCTTTGCACTTCAAAGTTGTGTGCCTAGTTGAGTAGCTTTGCTTTTGGTCTGGTTCACTTTTGATTGAAGGATTTGAGAAGAGATTTGAAAAGAAAAAATGAAAATTGTGTGAAATTAGGTGAAATGTTGGTATATTTTATTCATATTTTATCTACATTTTCCCTTTTCTTTTCTAAATTTCTTCCCAAATTCCTCAATCAAACACAGCGTTAATGGTGTCATTTTGTTTGTCATGGTGATTTCCTTGGATACAGGTTGGTTGTTTAGAGGCTTTTCTGTCTTTTGGCTCTGTTGTCATTGACATGGTTGATCAAACTTGGTATAATGAAATGTAAAGGAACTAATCCAAGATCACCTACTCAGCTGCCTGCTTTATCTGCATGAAGTCATGTAAATCAGAAATGAATGTGACTACTCGTTATCACGAGCTAATGTCGCAACCCTAACTTTTTGCTCTTTTGGTATATCTGTTGCTATCGCTATCATGTAGTCGGCATTCTAGAATCAAAGCTTCCCCGGCTGTGTCTCTTTGTGTGGTATCCGGGTTAGGGCTGCAATTTGATGATGTCTCTGTTTGTTTGATAATTTTTTTTTTTTTTTTAAATGTTTTAGAAAAAAGTGAAATTAATTTTAATTTTTTTTTAGACACAAAGACTGTATTTTCATTTTAATTTAAAACAAATTTTCACTTTCTTTTCCCTCCACCATTTGAGCTACCACCCACTATGGCCATCGGCCACCACCACTGACCTTCGACACTGTTGGCTAACTCTCAGAGACCTGTAGTTACTGTTAGAACAATCTTCTGTGTAAATAAAATGAATTGAAATAATTCAAACAAAATAAATAAATAACATACCGAATTTAATTCGTTGAACCGAATAAATAATTTAAGACCAAGTCGAGTGTATGACACTCTGTCCTTAAGACAGATTCGCCCCGCTACGGTACTTACGGTTGAGTGGCGTCTATCTCTCAGGATACAATGATCTTCACAAATTGTAGTAGTACTCCAAACAATTTGTTCGGCGAATCAAACCTGTGTTCTAACTCTCTGAATTTTATTCTAATACTAAAATAAAGAATAATACACCAATGCACCAAAGATTACAAACTGGACAGCAACAAATATTTTAGACTGATTTTTGGGATCAACCTGGACTGCTGGAAAAAGAATAGAATTTATAGACAAAAATTTCAGTCCGAACAGGTGCAACCTGTTTAAAATAGGTTCTGATTGTATGCCAAAGAACACTATTATTCAAACTATTTTGAACAAGTAACCGTTGGTCAAAGATAAAAGTGCTGTTGCAACTTTTGAACATTTTATTCAAACTTTTGAATAAGCAACCGTTGGTCAAAGTTTCAAAAAAAGCTATTGGTACATTATTTATTAAACTATTTGAAAAATATATATATATATAACAAAGTGAATAGTTTAATAAATAAAGAAAAGAGGTATAAATTTTAGGAAACCACTTAGGAATCCAAAATTTAAATTTAGAATTAAATTAAATTCCTTCAATTACAAACTTTAGGAAACCACTCAAGAACCTAAAATTTGAATTTAGAATTAAATTAAATTCTCACAATAATTTTATTGAAAAAATTCAAATGAATTTTATCTAAAAAATTAATGTTAGACCCGAAAACGACGTCAACTTGCCATTCACTCATAAATGGTTTTAACGTTCCGTCTTCGCCGTGTGACTTGTCACGCGGCAAGGAACACTTCACCTCTTCGGACCCACCCCAAACAACGTTTGGGGCCCACTCAATTTTGGCCTCAAAGTCGGTCCAAAATATGCTTATAAAACACCATTTTTTCCAACAGTTACCTCTAGTAGATCACCAGTGAGCTCCAACATTGTTAATCAACTGACAAAAACCTGTAATTACCTCCCATGAATCACCATTGAGCTCCAACAAATTATAGCCACCTTTCACCATCGGACACTACCTCTTATAACTCACCAAATATTTTAATTTTTTAATTTTTTATTTTAAAAAATTAAACGAAATGTGGTTATTTGGTGGGTCTTGGAGTAATATTCCATTTTATTTTACATCATTCATGTTGAGCCATTTCTTCATTTGTTTCCCAAAAGTCAACACAAAATAGTAAGTTTAATTGTTTCATATCAGCTAGTAATAAAAATCTATCTAAGACACCACATGGATTGCTAAAAAAAGAGCTAATGAAATAACAATAACCAGAAGATCTGATTAAACTAAATAAACAGAAATAAACAGATAGGGATATCATATCATAAGAATCAGCTTCAAAATTTAGGTTACATTTTATTTTGCTTCCAAGAATGAGCACAAAAATGAAGTGATAAACTATATCTAAATCACAATCCCCTTATTTGAATGAGAATTTCCTTTTGAGAAATAATCTTCCAAGGAATCCAAACTAAACCCAAATCCAAACCCATGCCCGTACCCAAACCCGACTCCCAACCCACAACCCATCCCAACCCCAAAAACCATTCTCACATGGTTCCATGGCCAACCACCATACCCAACTCCTCCAACCAACCCGAACCCGACTCCGGCACCACATCCGACACCCACACCGCCTCCAGGGCCTAGCACAGCCGCTGCTTCTGTTTTCCGGCCGTTGTCTTGTAGGAATCCGGTGACCGATAACCGCCTTTCGCCGCGCTTTCTGTTATTGCTGTTTGGTCCCTTCTTCCAGTTCCAAAAGGAATTGGTGGTGTCTGTCTTGGGAGATTTGTTCATGTAATTGAGTTTGGAGTTCATGATTGTTGCTGGTGGTGGAGGAATAGTGGATGAGGAACACAAATGTGAATTTTTTGGAGGGATATGTTGGATTGGTGGTAACTTGGTAAGCCTTATCTTTCATTCTTCTGACTTGTCCCAACTTGTTTTTGTTTGTTTATCCAGAAAATGATAGGACACAAACTCTACTAGTCAATAAAAAACAAAGAATAAAGATTGAAAATTTTAATTTTGGAACTTTAAAGAGTTCTAGTGATATAATAAATGTTAGATAATTTTTACTGTATTTAAAATATCAATAATGATAGAGACTCCTTTTTGAAAAACCCCCCACAACCCCAAAGTGAGCTACACCACTCATGATGTGGGCCCCATACATTATGAGTGGTGTGGATTATTTTGGGGGATTGTGGGGGTTCTCCAAAAAGGGGGTCTCACTCATTTTCCGTAAAATAAAAATAATTTTTTTTATTTGTGTACTTAACAACAAACGGAATACAGAATAAATAAAGGAAAGGAGAGAGTTTGTTTGATTATAAAAATCAAACCAGAAAATAAAATAAAATAAAAAAACAGATTTTTATTTTGTTACAAAAACAAAATCAAAATCTGAAACAGAAAAGTAAATTAATTAGTTACCAAATTAATTTGTTGAATAAAATTTTCTGATCAAGTCCAGTGTTTAACACCGTATCCTTAAGACAGATTTATTCTCTCCACAGTACTTTCAGATTGTAGACGGCTATCTCCGAAGATAAAATGATCAACAGTGAATAGTAGCAACACTACACACTATTCACACAACGAACACACTTTGTGTATATACTATTTTTCACAGAAAATTCATTACACTCATTCTTACAGAAAATTAATGTAATTAATGCAGCAAAATGCAGGGATGGATGGCAGTAGAGAAGAACGAAAATTGGAGTGAAAAATCCAAATGAGAGACTGCTTTTATATAGGAAAATTCGTGGTTGTATGGTTTGAATTAAACAGGTGCAAAACCTATTTGAACAGGTATGTTACCTGTTCGGTTTGAATGAACAGATACAAATCTGTTGGGTTCAAATTTTGAATAGATAAAACCCGTATTGAACAGAATTGAATTTGTACAGAAATTCGGAAGAAGTGAAAAACAAATTTGAATTTTTCCCACCAAAAATATGAAATTAAAAATTTGGACATATTTTATTTTACCAAAAAATAAGTATTTGGCTGGACAAGCCCAACCCAATCTCACACCGGGCACCCGCGCCCAAACCCAGGCCCAGCCCAGCCCACCTGATCGGGCGGTGACGGCGCGCACGTGTTTATTTTTGGGTCTAGTGGATCTAGCTCAATTTGTCCATAACCTCTCATTTCTACAAACTTGGAGTGCCCTTTGAGACCCTTCTCAAGTTATAAACCCATGTCTTATAAACCCACAAAAATCCTTTACCAAACCAATGTGGGACAAGTCTTTATTCAAACCTTAAGAAATTTTCACCAAAAACTTTATTTTCATGGTCACTTTTGCTTCAATTTCCTATTCACCCGATAATGATTTTGAGCAACCAAATATACCACGTGAATCACAACGTGACATAGAACGCATTATCACTTAGACCCGCCAACTTTGGCGCATGGGTCCCACCTAAAAATTAGACTAAAGTTGAGGAAAAATTCTGTTTTTTCAAAACTTTCAAAACCCATTTCTAACAGTAAGAAGTGTGATCTACATGTGATGTGATGTGTATGCTTATGCTTTTGTTTTTGTTTTTCTCTTGTCATGTTACTAGAACTCTCTTTGGAGTTCCAAAATTAGAACTCTCTATCATTGTTGAAAAACAAAATGATAAAATTGTATTTGCAATCTTTGAAAGTATTTTGGTATAATTGTACTAAATAATTTTTTAAGTAGGATTGTTTTAACGTAAAAATATGACAATATTATTTTTCTAATTATGTGACTAATAAATTATTAATAAAAATGAGTTAAATGGTATGTAAATTAAAATTTTAAGAGAGCCTAAGTTACCATTCTTCTCCCATACTCAAATCCTATCAAATCTTTCATCTTTAACCCAAATTTGATTCTTATCCTATTGAGGTCTCGTTTGGCAACTTGAAGTTTTTGACAAAAAGTTAAAAGTCATTATAAATTATCACATCACTCTTTCTATTTTTTTACATATTTTTTTATAAAAAATTAAAAAATTATTAAAATAACTTATTCTCAAACCAAGCTTGAGAAACCCTCCAAACTCATTCCATTTGGGAATGATTTCCATCCGTACCACTATCTTCTATGTCTTTTTATATTTTATTTTGTGGGCCTTATTATATGCTCACAAAGATGATCTGAATTATTCATCTCGTAAATCTCGCGGTGACGAGCGATTGTGCAAAAATTTATTTTTATCAGATATCATTAGATATATGAAAAAAATACATTTTGTTTTTTAAAATTGATAACAATAATGAGTTTAAACTTAAATAATTTATTTTATAAAATAAAATGTGATATGTTTATCTATTCATTCGATATTGGATAAAATTAAAATTTTGCACTATTGGTCTTCATCACGAATGATTTAGATTATTGTTGTGATAGTGAAACTTACAAAATGAAATATGAGAGAATAAAGTTATTAATCAATGAATTTAACCATTAATAAATAGAGTTTTTGTCAATGTCTGGACAGGGACCGGTCAGTAGAGTAGTTTGGAAGATAGGGATGAATGTCGAACACACACACACACACACACACACACATATATATATATATAGAAAGAGATGCAATATGGTTTTCAAATTTAATGTTTATATATCTCTATCAATACCACCATGATGACCAATGTTTTTGCCATTAAAAAAAAAAAAATAGAGTTTTTGATAGCTACCTTTCCTCAGAAACAGCTCAAGTGATTGAAATATTTTACCCAAAACAAAATCAGATCAAATATTATGATCAATGAAATATTGGAGTAACATAATTCTAATAACATTTATTCTAATTGTCCACATTCGTGCAAACATTATTTAATTATTACTTCACATTCAATTTCAATGTTATAGAAACTGAAATCCCAATATAAAATATTCATCAGTTGAACCTCCATATATATGCTCAATTTGGAAACTTAGTTAAAAGTCAAAAGTCAATTTTTAACTTATTTTGAATAACATCATCTCTCTATTTTTTTTTACATGTTTTAAAAAAAAAAATCAAAAAATTCAAAAAATTAACTTTTAACTAACTTTCCAAAACAATCTATAGTGTACCCATTTAGATCAATTAAACACAAAGAATACAATCAAAAGTAATCAACCAAGTTATATATGTACAAATTAGTGGTGTGTGCAAATGTATTGCAATTTTACATTAATTTTTTGGCCAGTTCGATGAATGAAGAAAACAATTAAAAGTTTTGAACTGTTTGATTAAAAGAAGAAAAAAAAAAAAATTACTTAATGATTATTAAATATGACCATTATTAGATTTGTAGGGCATTCCTGAAAGTTTAAAAAAATAAAAAGAAAAAAAAGTAAGATTTATAGATTTGGAAAAATTATAATTTATTGGTATTTTCACAAAAATAATTTCAGATTCATGGAAAAATTTAAGGCTTTAATTATTAATGTTTATAAAATTTACCATATTGATCTAAATTTTTTTTTTCAAAAAACTTGCACTAAATTGAAATTTCCGCTATATATTTTATATATTATATTATATAAAACACACAATTTATAACATGTCTTGAAGTTATGGCACACATTTTTTCATACTCAAATTACCCTTATGAAACTATCAGATTTTTTTTATTTCAAATTTTGATGTTTTTTTTTTCTCTTCCGTTTTCCTCATTCCATCTACATTCAATTTTTTTCCTAAATGACAGTTACAACTGTCATTTCTATTCACACATCACGTGTTTGTGTAACCTTCTAGTACGTATATATGCATAAGTGATAGTACTCTCTTACTAACTATGATGCACAAATTCAAATGGTATCGCTATACAATGTAGTCTCTTGTCTTGTCTTATTCTTTATAATATTTAAAAAAAATGGTAAATGAGTAATGCACCCAATTAAAAAAAGAAATAAAAGAATATTTATATTTGTAGGAAAAAGTGGTTGTTGGTTATTTAACAAGATAGTTTGTTTGATGGGGGACTAAGAGGGCCACATAGTTGGTTAAAGTTGTGATCAAGAAGCAAACCATAGGGATATGATTAGTTGTTTACCTAAAATAAGTAAGAAAAAGGATTATTAATCCACTTTTCATGATTGGGAACAACAAAAACTTCAATTCAACACAACCTCCTTCCATCTCATTATTTTTCCTTATTTTTCAAGCAATCATGTAACCAAGTACACTTCCTCTCATCTCACTGCAATCTTATTTAGTTTATCCTTTTTTACTTTCTATTTGGAAAAACTACAATTATTGTGTCAATTTTATCTTTAATTTTTCATGTGTCAATTTAATCTGATTAATTATAATACTTTAAAAATTAGACTGAATCAAAGAACAAAATAACCCATTCATCCTCATCAAAATGATTTAGGGGTCAATATTTAATTTAAAATTATCTTTTTTTTTTTAATGAATTATTTCACCTTTGATTTTTATCTAATTTCTTGATGGGTGTTATCAATTGAATTGAGTTTAGACATTATCAAAAATTAAAAGGCAAAACTAATAAAAAGGATCAAATTGAGACAGGAGACATATTATAACGACAACTGATATAATTTATCCCTTTTATTTTCTGTAATAATCTTCTATATGAATTCTCAATATGTGTTTTTATTATTTCTAGTTTTTCTCCATCAACAGTTTTGGCTGGTTATTTACAGGAGAAAGGGTGTTGGGAATTGCGGAATCTTAAAATAGGATTTTGTAAATATAAAATTGCTAAAAAAGATAAAGGAATTAAAGATCAATCACATAAAGACATAAGATTTATGTAGTTCACTTGTAACTGGTTAAGCGCCACAATTATTCTACGAAAAATGTTTGAGGGCCACAAAATCAGTAAATCAAATGGTTCGAAACTGTCAAAACGACGTTGTTTTGTGTTGTTTTGCGCCCAAAACGACGTCGTTTTGACAGTTTCGAACCATTCGAGCCACCAACCATTACTGTTATTCTACTATGTAGAAGAATGAGCTACAAAATACGAATTGTTTGTGTAAGAAAAATATCTAAGTACACTCTGCAAGACACATGGCTTGATGTACAATTTATCAAACTCCAGACAACCCAATAAAAAAATATATGATTGAAATGAGCCATGAGCAAGGAGATCCTTCTCCAAAAAAAATTAAAAAATTAAAAAAAATAATTAAACCATCTTCAAACTCTCCAATCCCATAATGATTTGTTTGCTCCATGTTTAATTTGTGGGTAGTATATTAGTGATTTTTTTAAGTTAAAATATTGTGGACAACATGTGTATGTAATTATATTGTTATGGTGAAAGGGAGAACTATGAATATCTTGGAATTAAATCCATGCCATGTATTGTTTGCAACATTTTTATGCATAAATAGGAGGTTTATTTTTAGGGGGACAAGACTAATTAATATGTTGTAAGGATATCTTGTGCTTTTATTAGTTGGACACAATCAGTTAATCATTAACAACAGTCACAATCACAATAAGGTGGGTTCATGATGTATATTTCTATCTTATGAAATATGTATGATTATGATTCAATATAGTATATAATTTAGTTTTAAAGTAATGCTGGTTACAATCATATTATAATGACCTTGATTATGATCAAAAATAGTTTTTAATTATATTTTAATATGATTTTAACCTAATGTCATAACAAAAATGCTTTAGACCACTAATTAGTGGCGGCTCTAATGATGTGGCACATGTGTTTTGTGCCTTATTTTTTTTTCAATTGCCACCTCACTAGTGGTGGAGTTAGTGATGATAAATTAGTGGTATGTAGCATTGCTCATGTCATAAATTATTAATCACTAAAATTCAGGTTTTTTTTTTTTTAAATGTTTATTTTAATAAATCTAAAGACTAAAAAGTGAAATACAAATGATATTCATGTGGGTGCGTACAATATAACTTCTCATATTTGTATGCTATATTATTTCTACCATCTGTACCACTTTAAAATTTTATATGCATGCATTTTTTCAAGAATTTAATCAAAGAATATAGCTGATTGATTATTGGATTGACAAATAAATCATTTATTTATTTTTAAAGATAAGCGTGATAAAATAAAAAAAAATTACAATTATTAGATCGATCTAATGTACATGGAGAATTTCACAAAACAAACGATTAGAATTACAGAAATAGGACGTGTGTGAGTCAATTTCTGACCACACTGCCAAACTAGTACTTAGCTGGAGAGCACCGGCAGAATAGATTAAGCCCGAACGACCTGTCATAGAAAGAAGAGATTCCGGCGGTGTACCTTAGACCCATGGGGTATCTCCCTTTTATAGCCAACACAAACCTAATCCCAATAGAAGCCTAGTTCTAATAGATTCTGGATTACTACTGATCTTGGATTCTCAGTGAGATTGGGATAAACTCTCTAAGAGTCTTATCTTTATCCAAACTGAAGTCCTCTCCCAATCTAGGACTCTTGTCCCTTATCCGCTTATTCCGGATCCTCTCCCAATCTAGGACTCTTGTCCCTTATCCGCTTATTCCGGATTCCGGTATTCTCGCAGATAACCTCGGCCTAGCCGAGATTACCTCGGCATCATGTCTAGGACACGTGGCACCTCGACTGACACTTCAGTACCATCTCGGCCACGTGTTGTCGCTAAAAAATTATGTCCCCACAGAACGTATGATGAACCTCATGACCCAAACAGCAAAATCAAGTTTAGATTTAAACTTGAAAAAATATTAACTTATAGTAGAATACAATTGGGTTAGGCTTGCCTTCACTCCATGATCTTGACTTGACTGAAGGGTGTCATTTGCGCCAATAGAGTTTGTCACAGATTCAATTTCGATGAATTGAACCAATAATTTTTTAGGACATTAGTGTATATTGTTTATAAAAAAAAATAAATAAATAAAAAATCGATATGATAATTATAACTCATTTATTTTATCGTGTTTGTTTTTAAAAATTTGAATGAGAAGTATAGACCCTGTTTGTTTTCAGAGGTAGAATAGAAGGGATTCATAGTGAGGGGATTCATAGTGAGGAGATTGTTAGTGAAAGGATTGATAGTGTAACAACCCATATTTTTAATTATTCAGTAGAATTTATACTAATATTATTTAATCTCAGTTCGGAAAATATATAATTTATTATATATTATGCGTAATTTTGTAAAATAATATAATTATTAAAAATTTAGGGGTCAAAATAATAATAATAATAATAATAATAATGGGTGTGGTAGTAAAATAAATAATTTATTTTCTGTTAGTATACGATAAAGTGTAATTTAATTAAGAATTAATTAATTTATATAATTATATTAAAATATTGGGTCAAATGATAATTATCTTAAATATCTATTAAAGATATGAACGAATCATGAAATTAAATATCGAATTTGGAAGAGAGAGATGGCCTGGCCACGTGTTGGCCAACCAATGGCCCCACCTCCTTATAAATAGAGAGGTGATCCGGCTAGGTGAAGATGAAGGAGAAAAGAAAAGAAAGAAGAAAGAAAGAGAGGAAGAAGGAAAGAATAGTGGAAGGTAAAAAGGTCTTTGACAGTAGAAAGAAAGGGTGATGTATTAAAGTTAAGATGAGTTATATTATATCTTGAGTTACCAAAATGCATTTTACGTATGTTTTGACTTACCAAAATTTGTTTTACACAAGTTATGTTTTATTAATATATTAATAAAAGTTATGTTTTATAAAGGTTTCAGTTACGTGGATTATTTTCTGAACTCTATTTGTGAAAATGAAACCTATGGATATGTTTGTTTATATTTTAAACAATATTTGGTTATGACCTTATAAACAATTATGTTTTGTAAGTACCACCACGGGAGTCCCACGCCTTGGGGGACTTAAATAACCATTGGCCTCTGTTTGATCACCTTGTGGTCCTCTATTTGTCATAGATCCATTGACTTCTGTTTTGTGCGGAGTAAAGTGCTGTGCGGAGCTAAGTGCTACACTATTGTGTGAGCCACCTCTAGAATCCGTAAGAGCCATCTCTTGAATCTGTACCTCTGTTTTGTGCGGAGCAAAGTGCTGTGCGGAGCTAAGTGCTACACTATTGTGGGAGCCACCTCTAGAATCCGTACGAGCCACCTCTTTAGTTCGTACCTCTGTTCTGACTGTTACTTCTGTTACCTCTGTTCTGCTCTGTTCAGTACCGTGGTTATGGTCATTTACTTACATAATTTATGTATTTCAGCTTCTGCCACTTAAATGATTTGTTTACCAAATTACTGTGGTTATGATTATTTATTTACATAATCTCAGTTTTGATACTTAAAGAATTATTTGTTCCGACTAAGTTATCTTAAATGTTTTAGCCTAACTAACTATCCATGATTATTTTGTGTCCCTTATACTCTTGGTATAGTATTTCTCAGTCTGCCATGTGCTTATAATTGTTTACCAATTTTCAGGAAACAGTGCAATTCAGAAATAGCTTTTGGAAAGTCTTAGACGCGGGACTGTGGAATAGGCATACACAACACTTTATTGATATTTTTATATGTAAATATCGACCTTTTTGGTCAGTAAATTTTGTAAGAAAAATAGAAACTCCAATGATTATTTTGGTACCCTTATTTAAATATTACTTCCGCTCGCGTTTATTAATTTGTTTATGAATTTGCCGGAGGTAACTTCAGTTACTGGCCATCACGATACTTAACCCTTGGGTATGCGGAGCGGGTCGTGACAGATAGTGAGGGGATTAAGTAAAATTGTGTTTGTTTTGATAATAGTTGTTAGTGTAGGAATTGTTAAATTATTTTTATAAAAATAATAAAACAAATAAAAAAATATAAAAAATTAAATATTAATATTTAAAAACAATTCCCAATATATAAAAAATAAAAAAATTTATAATCCACTCACTATTTTTCTAATACCATCTCCATCTCCACCTCCTCCATCTCAATCCCTCTTCCAACCTCCATCTATATCACCTTCTCCATCCTAATCTCCTCCCCAAATCTATAAACAAGCACAACACTAATTCCACCTCCATCCTAATCCCCTTACATTTATTTAACCCAAAACAAACGGGACTAGAAGAGACTGGGCTTGTTTGGTTTGTTTTTGGGAGAGTTATTTTTGAAAAAAATTTGAAAGAGTTATTTTAGAAATTTTTTTGGTTTGTTTGGTTGTATATTTTGAGAGAAATTTTTTTTGTGAGAGTTTGGGATGATTTGATATTTTGAAAGAATTGAGTAGATGTGTGTGAGAGAAAAAGTGATTGAGAAGGAGAGAGGAGAGAGAAAAAGTAATTGATTGATGTGTAAGAGAGAGAAGTGATTTTGAAATTTTTTGAAAAAAATCTCAAACCAAATAATTTTTTAAATTTTTTTTCTAAAACTCATCTCTAAAATTCAAACCAAACAAACTAACTATCTTTTTTATAAGACAAACGCACGATTATTAAATTAACTAATTTTTTTTATGAACAATATATACAAATAATATTATAGAATGAACTATTCAAATGATGGGATCCATGAATTGCATGCTCCACAGGTTGAACAGATGAACTGGTAGTAAGTCTGACCCAATTGAAGCGCGCGTGAAACCCCACGCACTCGGCTGTTAATCGCTCTCCATAACGGTTTCAGATACACCTCACGGTTCCCCCCGCGTGAAGCAAGTCTCCTCTCCACTAATAGACAATAACCTACATTTCCAAACTCTAATTCACATACAACTTCCACCAATGATGTGCTTCCACGTTTACATCTAAAAAGTTGAAACAAAGAAAGTCTTACATCGAACGGATGATATAATTTGCTTCACCTATTAACAGTGGTCTGCGACACACCCAATTTTAACTCCCAGTCTTTATATGATCCCCACCTATGCTTCACCTGGTAACTGCTCTCTCTCTCTCTCTCTCTCTCTCTCTCTATCTCCCTCTCTCGGTGCGGACTGCGGAGCTCGTTCTCGACAAGGTTTTACTTTCTTGTTGCTGTTTACTCTGTAATTGTGTAGTTCTTTGATTTTGCTTTAACTTCTTGAACTATAATATGATTGTTTACAGTACTTGAGTGAACTTGTGATTTGATGAGTTTGTTCTTGGAAAATTCAATGGATGTTTGTTGATCAATGAAGATTCGTTTATTGCGTTTATATTTTGATGTTTGCTTGGATGAAATCGTTGTGTTCTTGCTTCATTTAATTGATTGTTTTGCAAAAATTCTCAAATTCTTGAGTAAATTCTTAAGTAAATTCTTGAGTCTGAAATCTGCCTTTGAATTGATCGCGAAGCATTTTCTATGCCTAGAAATCTCTGCAACTTCGCATGTGCATGTATATGTATATAGAGGTAGAGAGAGAAACAGAGAATTTGTGAAAATCTTTCACGTTGTTGTTCATTGCAAATTCTTGACTCTGATATCTGCTTTTGAATTGATGTCGAAGAATTTTCTATGTTTAAAAATCTCTGCAACTTCGTACATGTGCATGTATATATATATATATATATATGCATATATAGGTATGTGTCTAGAGAGAATTTGTGAAAATCATTCACGTTGTTGTTCATTGCAAATTTACCTTCATGTTTTGAGATTGCAATTCTAGAACTAAACTGATCTTGCTTTTTATAACTACTTGTTAATTTCATCTTTTCTTATTCAGCGACATATCAGTAAAATGCAGAAAGAGGTCCATGGCGGTGACAACACTCACAACAACTCCACAGAGTCGTCACCTCACCTCTCTCGCAATCCGCATCTCTCTCCATCTGAAAACCAGTCCGACTCAATTGATTTCACCTCATTCTATCCTTCAATGTTCCCTTCGAATTCGAAATCTCTCTCCATTTCGCCTTCCGATTGCTCCTTCGACGACGACACCACCAGCTCATTCACCACCGAGAACCGCCTCCATCAAGCTCGCTTCATCCTAGAGTACCAGCAACTCTACAATCGCTACACAATGTGCCTCGCTCACCTCCAAGAATCGCTCAAAGAAGTCGACGCTCTTCGTGAAGAGAACGACAATCTCCGAGTCGCCAATACAGATTTGGTGAATCGCTTAAGCCTCCTGTCTCAGGCCACAATCCAGAACTGCCTTCTCTCCTCATCTCATCCACCTCTCTCCTTCGTCAACGACTTCAATTGTCTGAGTGTTGGAGGCGGAGGCACCGTTCGGGACAATCGTGTTTCCGAAGAAATTTCAAATATCAGTCCAACGAGCGTGATCGAACACAACCGAATGGAACGAAGGAGTACAGAGAGAGTTGTGTTGCCGAAGAGCATTTCAGTTCGTTCGAGAGGTTACCTGAAGATCACTCAACGTGGTGGTGGAAGCAACGGAGGTCCCAGTCGAAGCAATCAAGTCAAGAGCCCAATCCTGAATGGATCTGTGAGTCATTCCAATCGTTCTTTTTCCTTCTGTTTCAAACTTTGCATTGTTTCCATGTTACTGCTCATTTTGTCGATTTTGACTTTTAATTTTTAAGTTTATGTCAATTTAATTCAATTATTAATCATGAAAACTGTTAAGGAAAACTGTCTGCACCGTTAGATCAGATATGATCTCATGATCCAACGGTGCAGATGAATTTTCATAATGGTTTTCATGAAACCTAACATAACCCTTATTAATAATGTTGATTAAAATTTTTAAAGAAAAGTTATCACAGAGTTTGTTAAAATCAACTCACTAAATTTTTTTTGAACAATTATGATAGAGACCCTCACACATTAGTGACCCCTCCAATTCTCATTTTCATTCTAAACACTCGTAATATGGAGTCCATACATAGATAAGTGAACTCCACACTCACATCAAAAACCAAAATTAAATTGAGAGTCATGGAACCCCCAAAAAAGGAATAGTATTAAGGATCATGAAAAAAATATCATGAAATGTTTTATGAAGAGTTTTCATCCTTTGATTAGTGTATTGTGTCTTTTTGTATGTATAATCTAACGGTAGAAAATTTTTCATAATCATTTTCATGATATTTTTTTCATGATAGAGAGCCCCAAAACATTTCTCTTTTTTGAACTACCATTAACTCACTAAATTAATAGCAATGCTAGGTATCATGAAAAATCTTTCATGAAAATAATCATGAAAGCTTTGTGACTCTTGGATTACACTTAGAATAAAACACCACACACTAATCAAGGTAATCCAAGGATCATAAATCTTTCATGATTATTTTTATGAAATTTTTTTCATAATCCCTAACTTTTCTCCTAAATTAAATAAGTTTATAATTTTATTTGTAAAAGCATGTCATTTGTTGCTTAAGAACACATTCTTTACCAAACAAAACCCCCCCCCCCCCCCCCAAAAAAAAAAAACAAACCACTAACAATTATAATTAGTTGATTAAATTGAGATAAAATTATAAATTAAAAAAAAAACTAACAATTATAGTTAATTAGACTAAGGTCTCGTTTGGAAAGCGACTGATTTAGTCAAAAAATTACTAAAAATGTCAAAAAGTCAACAACCTATATCAAAAAGTCAAATATTTCATTTTCTCTCATTTTTTGCACATCTTTTCGTAAAAAGTCAAAAAATCATCCAAACATACTAGTTTTTTTTACATTATATTTTAGCCAAAAAATTAAAAAATTACTAAAAAAATCTATTCCCAAACGAGACCTAAATTGAGATAAAATTATAGATTCAAGATTAAATTAAGTCAATTAAAATTACAATGATTAAAATGATACAAGTATCAAAATATTTACTCTTCTTTTTTTATATATATATATATATTATTTATAATTTGGATTTGTTAACGTGTGGTGTGGAACAGCAAAGAGTGTATGTGCCTGGGGGGAAGAGAGAGGAGGAGGCGTTGGAGTTCGAGGTGTACAATCAAGGGATGTTCAAGACGGAGCTCTGCAATAAGTGGCAAGAGACTGGAAAGTGTCCTTACGGCGACAACTGCCAATTCGCACATGGCATCACGGAGCTCCGTCCGGTGATCAGGCATCCACGATACAAAACTGAGGTCTGCCGCATGCTTCTCTCCGGTGACAGCTGCCCTTACGGCCACCGTTGCCACTTTCGCCATTCTCTCACACAGCAGGAAAGGCTCTTGGGTCCACACCGAATCAATGACCATACTGGTTAAGATATGATGGCCTAGGTTATGTTGCGATGTACATAATCCGAGCCCCTCTCATAAAAAAATAATCTGAATAGTATTAGTAAATAAAATAAACATGAGAAACGAAATATGTTAATGATATTTTTTGAGAAAATAATTTTTGGAAGGCGTGGAAAATGTTAGAATTGAGGAGAGGAAAAAAAAAATAGAGTGCAGAGGAAATGTATTCTCTTGTAAGTTGTTGGATTTCATTTTTTTTTTTCATTTTTTAAATTTTGATTAACAAACATGTGGTTGGGGCATTAGCAACCAACCAAACAACCAAACTCACTGTGTGTAATGATGATGATATATTCATGGGGTTACAATTTCATGATCTAAACTCTCTCTGCCTCTATCTGAGCATAGAATTGAACGTAGATGGTGGTGCTTGATATGATGGAGATTGAGTATGTGTGGTGTTTTGGGAAGTTGGTTAAAAGTTAATTTTTTGATTTTTTGAATTTTTTGGTAGTTTTTTTTGGCAAAAAGTTAGGTTGTTTTGAGTAAAAAAGTTGATTTTTTTGGTTAAAAAAGTTAACTTGTTTGGTTTCATTTTTCTGAAAACAGTTTTCAGAAAATTTTATTTTTTTATTTTCCGTGTTTTTTTTGTGTTTAATGATTTTTTTTAATATTTTAAGTAATTTTTTTAATTTTTAGATATATTTAACATAAATATACCTAAAAAGTAAAAAATTTGTGAAAAAAACCTTTTAAAAATTCACTAAATACCAAAAATACAAAAAAATACGAGAATTCAATATATTTTTTGTATTTAATAATTTTTTAAAATATTTTTTCACAAATTTTTTACTTTTTAGATACATCCAAGTAAGGTGCTTCTAAAAAACTAAAAAAAATGTTTAAAATTTTGAAAATATTCACTAAAAACAAAAAAATACGAAAAACAAAAAACTCAATTTTCAAAAAACTTAATCCAGAAAACTCAAACCAAACACACTGAGAAAAAGTGATGTTTGGGACTTGGGTTTTTTTATGATTTTTTTCACAAAAAGACAAACTTTTTGCAAAACTAAAAAAAATACATCCAAATAAAATATCACATCTAACCTCATAATCATTTCACTTTTTCTCTCACAAATATCACATTTAACCACAAAAAAACTCAACTATCTTCTCAAACACAAAATTTTTTTTCTCCAATAATATCCTACAACTAAAAAAATCTACATAAAACTCACTTCCCAAACATCCACTTTCATCATTGTTCCCAAAAGACGCCTGTATTAGTTGATAGATATCGTAGAGATTGTGTACATGATCTCTTCGAAGTCTGGTAATATTAATTGTATATTGAATATTATTATTTAAGAGTAAAAATTAGATTTAATTTTTAAGTTTATTGCCGTGATAATTAATTTAGATAGTTAAAATATCACTTTCTCTTATCTTCTCTAATTATTAATCAGTTATATAATTTACATATCATTGAGTATAAAAAATAAAGTTATATATTATTTTTCTCGTCTATTAATATATATAGGCCTATTTTGGGAAGGTGGTAAAAATCAACTTTTTTACTTTTAACCAAGATTTTTTAGAGTGGTTTGGAAAGTTGGTAAAAAATTACTTTTTTTTTTTTAAATTAATATTTATTTATGGTATCACATCACACTAAAATGACTAAAATACCCTCACTCAACTTAAAAAATTACATTTTAACCATTTATACAAAATATCAAATTTGAGGGCAATTACGTAATTTTTCAACCTAATTTTGGCACTCCCCAAATGAAGCAAAAAACGCAGCCTGCGTTTTGCCCCAAAACGCCAACCTAGCGTTTTCCTCTCTTCCCAAAAGTGGCCATAGTGTAGACGTCCCCGAACGCCCCGGGAGGGTTAAGTCCCGTTCTGTTCATATTGGGGTCACTACAGTTCAATGACTCAAATGTCACGGTTCTTAATCTTGAACCAAAGAGTCCAAATCCGGCAAATCGTTTTGAAAACAGATTTTTTTGAAAGAAGTGCCAAACATGGACTGCTTTGCCAGATACAGAGTCGCCACCTAAATATTTTTAAAATGGGAAATTTAGGAAACCCTGACTCGTTGCCGAAGGCCACGTGTCCGTCATCACCAAAGTTGCCTCGGCTCGGGAACTTGGGTACGATTGGGGAAGGTCACTTCGTGAGCACCCCCGCTCGCCCGGTCAAAGACCGGCCTCTACTAACCATGATATCTGTTTTTGAAAACCTTGTATGCTCTTATTCCGATTATTAGCCTAGGTTACTATGTGATGCTCACAGCAAACAAGTATAGACTGAGTCGCCTGAATTGGAACAAAACATTTCATGTTTGCTTGTTTGAAAATGGTTTGATGGTGCTACCCGCAGGTAGGCTAAGACGCGGATTTGCCACCCTCAGGTGGGCTTAGAAAACATGATTTTGCCACTATCTAGTGGGCTTAAAACGAACAGTCAACGCATTGTCCCAATTCAAGTAACTCAACCTCCACCCACAGGCATTCAAGGCAGTTATATCACATAAGCAGTTAGCCTCATGGTAAGCATGCTATTCATGGCAACACTCACACGCATGCAAGGATGCTAAAGCATAAAACTTACCGAGTACTCCAAGCTAAAAACAAAAACTGATTAGAAATCATGCATGATCCTAAATATACAGGAATGCCTAATGCAACACATGCAAAATGCAACTATAGCAGGCTCGGCTATTCTAAACATGGCATATGGAATGCTATAACTAACACGTATCCAATTTGGAATTGAAATACAAATGCAGTTTGTATGATGCGCCGAGCCTGGTGCATGCAAAACAGATGAATGATGCAAACATGCTGTCATACTGTATGCTAATTGAAATATGCCCTATATCTAACCATCGTAAGCGGGTAAATAAAAGGGAGAAAGAAATGGGGGTTGGAAGACATACATCACACTCACCCACACTTATTACAATTATGCCCTCGCACAGAGGGTCCGAATAAATAATAATACAGTCCGAAATGAAAGAATAATACAGTCCGAAATAATATACAGTCCGAATAATACAGATTTTCTAATTAATTAACAAATTAAACTAAGAAAGCTTTAAACTGGCATGCAAGCCAGGGGCTGCCTCGCTTCTGATGAATAATGTATGCTGGGCTCCCTTTGCGCAGAAATCTATTGGGATGCCCAATTTAGCCTCTGTTTGCAATATTTCTCGAAAAGCGCGTCAGACTCCGAAAAGTTGCTGATTCTTGATATGCTGCAACAGAGAGCAGGAAAGGGGCACAGCAATGTATTTCACAAATATATGCATGCCTCGATCCTCGTGCCACCAATCACGCATATCGATGCATGATGCCGAGGAATCGGATTGCACAACTCAATATTGGGTGCAATGCAGATGAATGCTACAACAAAACCTAACTCCATCATGGGTAATCTGGAGTGTCGGTGACTCGGGAATTGAGACCCGTTCTGTCACTCGGAGTACGGAACGCGCCTCGTTTCCCGTGCCCGGGCTAACTCCTATCCCGAACACGATGCAATATGCATGATATGCATGAAATGCAGCTAATATGCAATCCTAGCATGCACAATGCTATGGAAATGAGATGCCTCGAAATGCGTGTACACGGGCACGCAAACCGAAGAAATGATTCTAAAGCATAAAATGGCATACACAATGCAATTGGACTTACACTAACACGAGTGGACCTCAGCCACACTCACATAAGAGGTCGATGGATAAAAAAAGAAGTGCCTCGAAATGCGTGCCCACGGGCGCGCAAACCGAGGCGATGCATACGGAATGCAAAATGACATGGAAATGATATGCAATGAGGCTAAAATGAGATGTCTCGAAGTGCGTGCCCGCGGGCACGCAAACCGAGAAAATGACATACGGAATGCAATGATGCGAAAAATGGCATACAGAATGCAGAATGGACTTATACCAACATGAGAGGACCTCAGCCACTCTCATACGGGAGGCCGTCGGATAAAAACGAAGTGCCTCGAAATGCGTGCCCACGGGCGCGCAAACCGAGGCGATGCATTAAAGCATGAAATGACATGCGAAATGCGAAATGGACTTATACTGACATGAGTGAGCCTCAGCCACACTCACATGAGAGGCCGGCGGATGAAAATGAGGCGCCTCGAAATGCGTGCACATGGGTGCGCAAACCGAGGCGATGCATTAAATGAAATGTAGCATATGGCATATGGAAAATGTAAATTTCAGCAGCCAAAATGATGCAAAAACAGTCCCCGAATTATAGCAAAATTACACCCGATGCCCGAAATGCAATGTTATGCACCCGAAATGGCCTACAGCTATGCCAAACATGCACAATATGGACACGACATGTAAAGACAGATGCTAGGCAGCCCCTAGAATAGCATTTTTACAGTACAAAGAATGGCCAAACAACAAGCACAAGTATGGCAAAAATAGCATGCAAAAATGGGGGAAAATAGGGGAATAATGAAGCAAGTGATATGTACAATGCTCAAAATGAAAAACACAGTTCTACAAAATTAAAGAGGGGCCAAAAATATGCACATTTACAAGAGATGACATCCCCCAATTCAGTATGTAGATATGCTAAACATAGCATGCAAAATAATGAGCCAACAAAGGCTATAACATGAGGTACCAAAAGAATGCATCAAATGACCTTGGACCCTTAACAAAACATGAAGGATGGGTCATTTTAAGACACTTTTCTAGCCTGATGAAGGCTGAAATCAGAAGCTAAGCAAGCCTAACAAAGCATGCAATTTTACGGAATCAAAGATGGTATTACATGAAGTACCAAAAGCATGCACCAAATGGCCTAAAACCCTTAACAAAACATGACAAGAAGGCCAAAACAAGACTCTTTCCTAGCCTGATGAAGGCCGAAATCAGAAGCCAAATAAGCTTAAAAAAGCATGCAAAGTGGGGTCAAAGAGAGATATAAAGGTAAGTGTAACATGGAGACCCCAAACCAAGTTGATCCCTTCTACAATAATGTAGAGGGACACAAAATAAGCTCAAACTCAGTTAATGGAATGCTCAAAATTAGACTTCAAATAGGCTAAAGAAACCATGCAATTTTACGGTAAATTGGAAGAATTACAAAGCAAGTGCATGATAGAACCACCAAACATGGTTGAGCCCTTCTTCAATATTGAAGAGGGGCTCAAAATAAGCCCACTCACAGTTTACATCAGGCTCGAAAGTGGATCACTCATAATCCAAACAAAGCATGCAAAATATTGGCATAAAGAGTGATATTGAAAGAGGTGCATGATAGAGATGCCAAACAAGGTTGAGCCCTTCTACAATGTTGTAGAGGGGCTCAAAATAAGCCTAAAATCAGTAGGGGTCGGAGCCCAAAACAGTGAGCAAGTAGGGTAAAGAATTGAAGCAAAATTGTGCAAGAAAAAGGGAATTAGAGGCTTACCCTTGGAGACAAGTCTTTTATGGCTTCTTGGCTTCAATTTGTTGCTTCTTAGCCTCTGGAAAACCCTCCTTTGCTGCTGGAATAGAGGTGGTGATGATGAGGCTTAGGGTTGATGAAGGAATGAACTAGAACCTTGAAGGTTTTTGGAGCTTTTGAGGATGAAAATGGAGGCAAATGGCTAAGAGTTCTTGAGGAGAATTTTTTGTAACCCTAACAAAGGAGAAGCTCAGCCCCTTAAAAGGATCAAAAAGGGTGTAAAAGGGGGGGGGGAAATGCACCCAAGCTTTCCCTCCCAAAATATCCCCGGAGGACAGGGATATTTTGAAAAACAGCTGGACAGCTGTAAAGGGTTCAAAAGGAGAAAGCAAGCCGGCCAGGTACCTTTCTTGAAGGTGGCCGGCCGGCCACCCCCACTGGTCGGCCAGCCACTCTCCATGGCCGGCCGGCCATGGCCAAAAATGAAGTCAAGAATTGCTGGCCGACCACCATACCTTGGTGTCCTCCCAGGTGTGTAGAACAAGGTTCCAAGGTTGGGATTTGGCAACTCTGAAACAGGAGTCACAACATTGAACTTGAAAGAGAGGCCCAAAAATGAAAAAACAATTACTGGCCGACCACCACTTTTTGGTGTCCTCCCATGTGCCCTCATCACAAATATGTAGCTTTGGTTGGAAGAAAATGGCCCTAGGGTGTTCAACATTAGCCCGGAAGTGAGCAAAACGGGCGCCGGAGGAGCATAACTGGTTATCTGGGATAATTGCTGGCCTCCCACCCTCCAGTGATCTTCCTGGTGCTAAAACAGAGGTACCTGCCAAAATTGAACAAAAACTGATGCAAAATGAATGCTCGGGGCCTAAACCGCGAGGTTCAGGGCCCGAAAACCGGCTGTAAGCACCGAAAGTGGTGTTCGGCCACGAAGTGGGTATCTAAGACCCCAGTGTCCCTCGGTATGATAAAACAGAGACACTTGCCAAAATTGAACAGAAACCGGTGCAAAATGAATGCTCGGGGCCCAAACCGCGAGGTTCGGGGCCCGAAAACCGGCTGTAAGCACCGAAAGTGGTGTTCGGCCACGAAGTGGGTATCTAAGACCCCAGTGTCCCTCGGTATGATAAAACAGAGGCACTTGCCAAGAACCGGAGAAATCGGAGATGGTTGGGCGGTCCCGAACCGAGGCACACGGCCTGACGGCTCCGAAAGCCGAGAACCGGGCTCCGAAATGGGCAAAATGGCCTATGGCCACGAAAATTAGCGTACGGCCACCGAGAGATAGTCTACAGGACCACTCCCTTCCCTCAGGAAAGAAAACAGAGAAAACCGAGTCTGGTCGCAAACCGAGACAAGGCACAGAAGAGGGTTCGGAAGTCCGGAGGCAGGGCGCACGGCCGCGACTCTGAGACTTCTGAACGAGCACAACATGAAACATCACCGAGCGCTCAATTGGTGACGTCTGAGTCTTAAGGTCGGTCAAAAATGGGGTGTCTACAGTTGCCCCTCTTTGACAGAACTCGGAAGTCAATAAGTGACGGGAGTGAATGTCAAAGCCCAGAGACGACCCATTTTTGACAAGGCCGAAGACTTAGACAATCATACAAGATGAACAAAGATGCGTGCCCGCAGGCGTGCCCGCAGGCAGGGGGCAAAATGCAAAGTGACATGCACAGAGCCAAGTGATCATACAAATGCAGCAAGCTGTAATGAGGCAAGTATTCGCAAATAGGTGCAACAGTTTTAAGCAAGAATGCAAAGCAACGACTACATTTCATGCAGTTAGGAATGCGGAGAATTATTCAATTCTCGTCGCGTCTCACACGGAGAAGATACGATACCTGCGCGATTCGTCTGGTCGCACCAGCCTCAAATGAACCGTACATACAATATCGTGCCTGCAAAAAGAGAGATTCAACAAGAACAATATGCTAACGACATATATTCAATGTGATTCCTGTGGTTCCAAAAGTTTGACACACGCAGTGCCGGCGAGTAAATGCATCACAATGCGAGAAAAGATAATGCGTGACAACGCATACTCAAGCATAGAAGTATTGTACATCAAGAAATCATGCGTGATAATGCGAAATACTTATGAGAATGCAAGTTACATGAAAAACAATGCAAAACGAGCATAAATCAGGGCGCCCGTTTGTTGCGAAACAACGAGCTGGAAAATGCGCATTTCGGCGAAGGCAACTCAATCGCGGCCTCGGTTTCACCTCCCGGAGAGGTTACAACATGTTCAAAAAGGATACACCTTGATTTTGATCAATAATGATGAGACACGTGTCAGAAATTGCAACTGAAGTTCCGGCGGAGCAATTTCGCACCAGAAAGTGTACTTTTCTTGAACTTTTTCAGGTCCCGGGAACTCCGATTTTCCTCAAAATTTGCAGAGAGGTAGGGGAGGGGGTGGGGACCATGGTCGGCCAGCCCATTGCCCTAGGAGAGGCCATCGGCCAGGGGAGGAAAAGCAAATGGCCGGCCAGCCAGAAAAGGTGGCCGGCCGGCCACCTGCCAAAAGCAGGGGCATTTTGGTCATTTTGGAGATTTCTATATATACACACCTCCAATGCAATCCGAAATCACTCCCCCAAGTGTGAAATTCTCTCCTCTTGCTCTCTAAGCCATTTTCTTCCTCAGATCTGCATTTTATACGCGCCCCTCGGCCTTCCACGCAAGTTGTTTTCGCGAAATCCTTCAGTTTTAAGCACTTTGAGCCGACTAAAATTTGATTTCGGAGCTTCTTTTCTCGTTCTCACCACTTGAGGTAAGTTTGTCTCAATATTTGGAAAATTTTCCCGGGAGTTGACTTTTCGTTCGCCGAGAGTTGACTTTTGTTGACTTTTTCCAATTTTGGCTCATTTTTGCTCCTTTTTGCAGATTTCTTGAAATGGCAGGCAATTTCCCTCACGGCGGAGGTCTCCCGGGTGCTGGAGATGATTTTGACATTATGGCATTGCCCCCGAGGGTCCGGCCTTTTATCCCCGATCGATACGCTCCAGCGGTACATAGGCTTCCGCGAGCCGTTTTCCGTCATTTCACCGATTTCAACGATCGGGTACCAGGGGATCTTCTTCTGCGAGAGCCGGAGCAGCACCTCTCCTACGATGCAGAGGTATTTTACTTTATTTCCTGTATCTTGCGTGCATTTTGTACCTTTGCCATGCTTAGACACACAGTTTAGTTTATGACATAGTACTTGCATCCTGAGCATGTGACTTAGCCACTTGAATTACTGAACACACGACTCACTGATTGATTGATTGTGAACGCACGGCACACATTGACTACGAGTAGAACACACAGTCCCAAACTCTGATTTTCTGAACACACAGTCCAAGTTGATGATGACCACACAGCCCACACTGATTAGGATTGAACACACAGCCCAAAACATAGATTTACTGAACACGCAGCCCAGATATAGATAAAGTGAACACGCAGCCCAAAACACCAATTTACTGAACACGCAGCCCAGGTAGAAATAAAGTGAACACGCAGCCCACTGTTTAATGATTTGAACACGCAGCCCAAAACACCAATTTACTGAACACGCAGCCCAGGTAAAAATAAAGTGAACACGCAGCCCACTGTTTAATGATTTGAACACGCAGCCCAAAACACCAATTTACTGAACACGCAGCCCAGGTAGAAATAAAGTGAACACGCAGCCCACTGTTTAATGATTTGAACACGCAGCCCAAAACACCAATTTACTGAACACGCAGCCCAGGTAGAAATAAAGTGAACACGCAGCCCACTGTTTAATGATTTGAACACGCAGCCCAAAACACCAAGTTACTGAACACGCAGCCCAGGTAAAAATAAAGTGAACACGCAGCCCACTGTTTAATGATTTGAACACGCATCCCAAAACACCAATTTACTGAACACGCAGCCCAGGTAGAAATAAAGTGAACACGCAGCCCACTGTTTAATGATTTGAACACGCAGCCCAAAACACCAAGTTACTGAACACGCAGCCCAGGTAAAAATAAAGTGAACACGCAGCCCACTGTTTAATGATTTGAACACGCAGCCCAAAACACAATTTACTGAACACGCAGCCCAGGTAGAAATAAAGTGAACACGCAGCCCACTGTTTAATGATTTGAACACGCAGCCCAAAACACCAATTTACTAAACACGCAGCCCAGAGAAATAAAGTGAACACGCAGCCTACTGTTTAATGATTTGAACACGCAGCCCAAAATACCAATTTACTGAACACGCAGCCCAGGTAGAAATAAAGTGAACACAGCCACTGTTTTTTTTGAAATTTGACACGCAGCCCAAATACCAAATTACTGAACACGCAGCCCAGATTTAGTGAACACGCAGCCCACAGATTTTTTCTGACATTTGAACACGCAGCCCAAATACCAAAATTACTGAACACGCAGCCCAGATTTAGTGAACACGCAGCCCACAGATTTAATGATTTTGAACACGCAGCCCAAAACACCAATTTACTGAACACGCAGCCCAGGTATAGAAATAAAGTGAACACGCAGCCCACTGTTTAATGATTTGAACACGCAGCCCAAAACACCAATTACTGAACACACAGCCCAGGTAGAAATAAAGTGAACACGCAGCCCACTGTTTAATGATTTGAACACGCAGCCCAAAACACCAATTTACTGAACACGCAGCCCAGGTAAAAATAAAGTGAACACGCAGCCCACTGTTTTTTCTGAAATTTGAACACGCAGCCCAAATACCAAAATTACTGAACACGCAGCCCAGATTTAGTGAACACGCAGCCCACAGATTTTTCCTGACATTTGAACACGCAGCCCAAATACCAAAATTACTGAACACGCAGCCCAGATTTCAAATTTGCACACAGCTCATTCGATTCATTTGCACACAGCTCATTCACTTCATTTGCTGATAGCTCATTCGCTTCATTTGCACACAGCTCATTCACTTCATTTGCTGATAGCTCATTCACTTCATTTGCGCACAACTCATTCACTTCATTTGCTGATACATGCATTCATTCTAAATGCAGGCTGGCTCTCGCACCGTGCGAGGTTATGGCTCCACTGCCGCGAGGGAGTGGTATGCTGAGCTTCCGGAAGCTGTCCGGGACTTGGTTGACTTTGCAGGATTCGGACCATTCTGCAGGGGGTTATCACACTGTCATATTAGTAGGACATTGTTTGCTGCTCTGGCGGAGAGATGGTGGGACACCACCAATTCTTTCCATTTCTCTGCCACTGGGGATATGACCATGACCCCACTGGACTTCGCTGTACTCACCGGCCTAGACGTAGGCGGTGGACCCATTCCCTACGACGAGGATATGGGTGAGTGGGAGGCTGCTTGGATTCATCTATTGGGGGCTCGCCCGCCTGTAGACAGAGCTTCCGGGAGAGTCCGGTATACTTGGTTCTCTTCCCATTTCCGGCGGCCACAGATGGAGCCTGAGTCTCCCGAGGAGGTCGAGCAGTATACCCGTGGTTTCCTCATGTTCCTCTTCGGCACTACTTTGTTTGCTGATAGAGGGAACATGGTCGGGCTGCATCTCTTGAGTGCCCTAGTAGACCTATCACAGGTCAATCAGTATGATTGGGGCGGCGCTGCCCTGGCTACCCTTTATTGTTATATGAGCGCAGTCTCTCGTGGGCGGGGGGACTTACTTGGCGGCTACTGGAGAGCCTGGGAGGTACATTCTGTCCTCTTGATTTACATTTTGCTCCTCATTACTTGTTCATTGCACGCACGGCACACTTTGCATTCTATATTCTGCCTTTAGCGCTTTGTATTCACATTCCGCACTGCTTTTCTCAGCTATGGGTATATGCATATTTCCCCACATTAGCTCCGGAGATGGAGGTGGCAGGACCTCCTATGACTCCGTTTTCATTGATGTTTGAGGGCGAGCACCTATCGAGGCCTCGGGAGACTCTCTTCTCTCTGCGACAGTACTTCGACACCGTGCGCGCGACAGAGGTATTTCAGAACTCTCAGTTCCTTTCATTTTCATCTTTGATCTGCTTTGTATTTCTTGATTTCTGATTGATTTGTACACTGGTTATCCGCAGATCACCTGGCAACCCTGGGCAGTCTTTGGCGACGATCTCGAGAATCAGTACCCCGGAGGGTCGACTAGTTCCCAGTATAGGTTCCTGCTCGAGGGACCAGTCGGCAGGGCTTGGTTCCTGGGGGAACGCTTTCAGCGTCAGGTGTGGGGGTATGATTCTCAGGACCCTCCTGCTGTGCCTCCACCCACTATGCGGACTGCCGACAGGCTATCTACTGAGGAGGTCACTAGGGACATGCAGGGCACCGATGCTTTATTACATCTCATTGAGGGGAACTACGCCACCTATCGCCGCATATATCTGATGTCCCCCTTGACGGGAGTACGGGCTCCACCACTGAGGCCCACTGGCGCACCATCTTCGAGTCGTGCCCGTGCTGCAGACATCCCTTCTTCTAGCAGGGCTGGTGCATCTAGAGGTAGAGGCAGTTCGATTCCTCCGATCCCTCCGACTCTCGATCATCCTGGATGGCCAGATATGCCGACTGAGTTGACGAGTTGGCAGTATGGGACTACTTCTCCGATTCCGATCCCTATGGAGCCTCCGATGCCTGGTCACAGATATGTCAGTGATCCTGACTCACCACCGGTATGTTCTACCATTTTTCATTTATCACACAGACATTTTGGCAGTTGCTTATTTATTGATGAGTTGAGCTTGTGTCTGCAGCCACCTCGGGAGTACATAGACAGATGCTCGGGGTGGTGGCCTCACTTGAGGGGATGGTCCTGCGTAGAGAGGCACAGATGTCCATCATGGGCTTCCAGGTACCCTTCATCTCTCTTGCATTTATCATATTTCTGTTAACATGCTGGTTTTGAGCATTCTGCTGCACTGATAGGCTGTGTAGAACACATCTGGCACACACCTGTACTTGCACCTGCTTTTTATGTTTGAACTGATGTATTGCACTTTTCATTTTCAGATGCCTCCCGTATATGCTCCGACACGAGGCGGGCCGCCCGGGCCTTCTCAGAGAGGTCGAGGTGTTAGACCTACTTGAGGTACTGGGCCGCGAGGAGCTGGGCCATCCAGGCCTTACCGAGGAGCTCGAGGAGCAGGGTCGTCACGCAGACGCAGGGCACCCATTGTCGAGGATGAGGAGGAGGAGGTCGCAGACCGTGTGTCAGAGACATCTCCTGGGGAGGGAGGCTCCGGTCTTGGTTCCGGGAGCGGAGGCGAGGCGCGAGGGGGATCCGGAGGATGACAGCTCTGATCCGGATGGTGATGATGGTGCAGAGGTTGTCCCGCAAAAGAGGATGAGAGGGCCTCCTCCTTCCCGTTCCCGAGGATACTGATGTTATTTCCTGCTTTATTTTACTTTTTTAGCTAGTAGTTTGTAGCACTTTGCACATTGTTAGGCAATTCTCTTTTCTGTAAAACTTGTACCTTTATTTGTTGTAAAACATGATGGAATGAAACAGCTTTTGAAAAGATATTTGTATTTGAAATTCTTAGCATCGCATCGCATAATTTTGCACAAAATGGAATTGAATGAAAATGTGCTATGTATTCACCAGGTCAGACAATGAACCGACGCAACAAATCAAAAACTCAACTTACTAAGAAATAACAGAATCTTAGCAAGTTTACAACTCGATAAGCAAAGTACAACAATGTTAACGACTCAATAAACAAGACTCAACAAAATCGCGTGTAAACCAAATGTAGCAACTCAAAACACAAAACGCGACAGCTCGACAAAACTTACAACTCGATAAACAAAACAACAACTCGATAAGCAAAACACAACAAAGTGTACTTCGGACGAACAATCTGGATGATGGAACGCATCCAAAACTGATAGAAATGGAGGCCTTCGACATTCCGATGCCCAGAAATGCTTCAAACTTCGTTCCGGGGGGGAAAACAGGATCAATGCATGGCCGAAAGCATTTTGTAGCTAGAGATTAGAGGGTGGCCGGCCTACTAGGATAGATGGCCGGCCGGCCACTTCCCCCGCAGCCTCCAGAATTTTGACAAGTGTCCCTTGAATAATGTTTCACCCTCTATAAAAGCCCATCTTGGAACTTATTCATTTCATCCTCATTTCTCACAAAAATGGAGCATTTCTCACAGAAAATCTCACATCTTGGATTTCTTCTTTGGATGGCTCGGAAAAGTTGAACTTCCGGGGTTTTGGCTTGAATGCACTATTCACGCTGCGCGGACTCCGCTACATCTTCCTTTCCTCCATGCCGCGGCAAGGTTTTGGAACCCGGTGACGCACGTTTTCAGCTTGGAGGGCAAGAGGTATGTCCCACTTTTGAAGATTTTCAAGCCTTGATGGAATCCGAGCGAGGCGAGGAAATCTTGCCCCAGCTCAATTTTGGTATGCCCAGGCCTTAGGGCGGATGTGCGGACTCAACGCGCATGATGCTCGATCCCTGATTGGTAACGGAATGTTGGATATCCCAAGCTTGATTTACCGATTCTCCGATGCCGGTGACCGTAGCGACCATCATTGGCAAGGCTTCCGACAGCATGCCCTCTGTTTATGCATGTTATCTCATTTTCTGTTTGCCTCCAGCTTCGGAGGATCCGACGTCCGTCTAATTGAGGTGGCCCAGGGCTTGAAAGAAGGAAGAAGTTGCATTGCCATGACTCTGGCTGAGACGCTGATGGGCCTGGATACTTTCTACCGTGGGGAGACAGCCAGGTTTGCAGGGAGTCCACTACTGCTGCAGGTAATGTTTCCCACCCAAGCTCTCATATGTATTTGCTCACATCACTCGGCCCTCGGGCTCGATTTTTCTCACAAAACCCTCATCTTACTTTTCTCTCATCGCACGTCTCTCTATTCTTTATTCTCTCATTTTTCATCCCTCCCCAGATATGGTTGATGGATAAATTGCAAGTTGTAGACTCTTGCCCTGCTTACTCAGCTCGCGGCTACTTCTTTCGGCAACGCCTAGTCAATGCCCCTGATGAGAGCTGGTGGTTTGAATGGATGTGCAATTTGTCAGCCGAACGCATTGCTTGGCGCTGCCCTTGGCTCAATCTCCCGGCGATGAGCTACAGCATGTCTCGACAGGTGGGAATTCGATTGATTGGCTTGACTCACTGTGCGTTTCTATTTCCCATTTCGTATTCTGCGCCAGTTTGGCCGTGATCAGACTTGCCCACCAGAGGGGATAGAGTATCCGGCTACATTTCCAGTTCGAGGTGCACAGCTGGCTCGGCAAGCCGCGGCGTGGAGAGTTAGAGAACTTCTGGCCCCTGCTCCCACTTTTAATTGCACTTTGTCTGATGAGTGCTGGGATTGGCTTAACGAAGAAGCACAGGTTGGGCCTAGGTCGGCATCAGAGGCTTCAACTAGCTCTGGTAGGGGGCGCAGGGACACCTGACTTGACTATGCCCCGGATTTATTGCTTTACTAGTACTTTCAAGTTTTTCTTCCTGAGTGTAATAAAAAGCAACTTCAATTGTATGCAAGAGCAAGAGAACTCTGTTTTGAAATCAATGAAATTGAAGGTTGTGGTACTGAAAATTCTCCGTTTTGGTCCAAAAATGGTCTTAGTTGTAAAAAGATTAATTTGAACAAAGTCAACTTTTATTAAAACTTTTCAAAACTATTTTCGATATGGATCAGAACTGGACACACCTGAGATCTGTCACTGAAATGTACAACGCCCGAATCCTAGCAACTGGAAAGTTGCCCCTAGTTTGAATGGTACCGCAGCACTTCATTGCAACGGAAAGTTGCCCCTAGTCTGAATAGCACTGTACCGGAGATCACGATAAATGCTGAATAAAAAGATGACTGAGATGATCAAATGGACAAAGTTGATCGGGGAAAAGATTGTGGCTGAACTTCAAGACGAAGTTGCCTACGTATCCCAAAGATGGGAATCAAGCCTTACGTAGTTCAGGCTTAGGTTCGCTCGGGTATTTTACTCTCCTTTTGCGCTCTAACTTTTGCCAAGCCGCCCTTTGCGGGTTTTCAACCTTGCGAGCTCAGTTTTTATAATTTCAAATTTTCTATGCTCTGAATTTTGCCTAGGTCGCCCTTTCGGGTTTTCGGCCTAGCGAGCCTCTCAAGGGTAGTATTTCTTCAACTTGTCCATGTTGATCGGTTGGGAAAACTCTAAGCCATCTAGATCCATCAGAACCACAGCTCCACCAGACCAGATTGACTTGATAATGTAGGGACCAGTCCAATTAGGTCTGAACTTGCCCCTTGGGTCGTGGATGGGAGCTCGGTTGTCTTTGAGCACCAAATCTCCTTCTTTCAAATTCCTGGACTTAACCTTCTTGTTAAAAGCCCGGGCGATTCTACGTTGATAACTTTGGACGTGGTACAGTGCTTTCAACCTTCTTTCATCGAAGAGCATGAGTTCCTCAAATCTGCTTTGTTGCCAGTCTGCCTCGCTATTTGACACTCGGCCAATACTCTCGTAATGACGGACCTCAATCTCAATAGGTAGAACGGCTTCCATCCCATAACCAATGAGTACGGAGTCGCCCCGGTAGAAGTTCTGATTGAAGTCCTGTAGCCCCACAGAGCAAACGGCAGCTTATCTGGCCAGTCCCGAGGTTTCCACCACATCTTCTGTAGTATGCGCTTGATATTCTTGTTGGCGGCCTCAACTGCTCCGTTGGTTTGCGGCCGGTAAGTAGACGACTTATGAAAAGCCACGTTGTATTTCTCCAACAAGTCAATCACCTCCTTCTTGAAGTGGGAACCATTGTCTGAAATTATTTCGTTTGGGACCCTATAGCGACAGATGATGTTGTTTCTGATAAACTTTGCTACGTGCGAAGCCTTCAACACCGCATAAGATTGGGCCTCGACCCACTTTGTGAAGTAATCTATCGCTACCAAGATGAACTCATGCCCATTCGACCCCTTCGGTGTAACAGCTCCGATTACATCAATTCCCCAGACTGAAAACGGCCATGGCGAAGTCATGTTGTACAGCTTTGACGGCGGGATGTTCATGCGATTTGCATGAATCTGACATTTGTGGCATCGCCGGACGAAACTAATACAATCCTCCTCCATGGTGGACCAGTAATAACCCTGTCTGAGAATCTTCCGTGCCAACATTACCCCATTCATGTGTGCACCACATTCACCCCCGTGGATGGCTTCCATCAGACGCTTGACTCTTCGGCATCAACACAGCACAGTTTATGCATTCCCAGATGACCCCTTTATACAGTTTACCCCCGCAGATGATGAACTGAACTGCCATTCTTCTGATTGCCCTCTTTGTCTTTGGCATTTACCCCTGGCGGGTATGCTTCTTTCTCCAAGAAATTCCAGATGTCGTAATACCAGGGGTGTTCGTCCTGAACTTCATCTATGGCTGCAATCGACTCATAGGCAGGTGCGAATTTCTGGTCAATGATGACTGGACGCATGGACGCATCGGACTCCACGCGGGATGTCTATCATAGATGATAGAGTTGCTAAAGAATCTGCGAACCTGTTGTTCTCTCTTAGTAGATGAGTAAAACTTAGCTTCTCAAACCGAGGAATCAGCAAATCCAAGGTTTGGTGATACATCATCATCTTTTCCTCTTTCACTTTCCAGTCTCCTTTAGCTTGAGACACAACAAGGTTCGAATCCCCAATGACGTCCAACCGTCTTGCCCCTAGTTCCAGGGCTGCTTCTAGACCAGCGATACACGCCTCGTATTCTGCTTCGTTGTTCGAGACTTTGAATCGGAGTTTGAAGGCTAGAGGGATACGGGAATCATCGGGTGCTATCAGCAACACTCCTATCCCATACCCGTGTTGATTTGACGCTCCGTCAAAGTACATCGTCCAAGCTTCATCGTCGATGTGCAGAATTGATTCATCTGGGAACAGGTATTCAACTGCTTCATCCCCCTCAACCGGGTGGTCGGCAAGGAACTCTGCCACTGCTCTTCCTTTTACTGACTTGCGCGTCACGTATGTGAGATCAAATTCGGAGAGCAACAGCAACCAACGAGCTAGCCTACCCGTAAGCGCTGGTTTCTCGAAGAGATATTTGATGGGATCAAGTCGTGAAACCAACATTACAGAGTGAGCTAACAGGTAGTGCCGCAGCTTCCTGGTAGCCCATACCAGAGCTAAGCAAGCCTTTTCCAGCGGTGTATATCGGGTCTCATACTCCAGCATCTTCTTGCTGAGATAGTAGATGGCTCTCTCCACCTTGTCTTCTGATTCTTGTGCAAGCATGCAGCCCATTGTAGTTTCAGTACTGACAGATACAAAATCAACGGTTTCCCTGGTTCTGGCGGTGACAACACGGGCGGGTTCTGTAAATATTCTTTAATCTGTTCAAATGCAGCTTGACATCGGCCGTCCCATTGGAACTTCTTTCCCTTCTTCAGGAGACCCAAAAAGTGGTTCACAAGTCATCCTTGGTGGTGGCATTTTCTAAGATGGCCTGATTTTAGAAGGGCGACCCTCGATGGCCTCTTTGTGTAATCAGAAACCCCAGCATTTTTCCCGCTGTAACACCCGAATGTACATTTCTGAGGGTTTAGCCGCAACCGGAATTCCCTGATCCTTTGGAAAAACTTATGCAAGGCGGTGTAGTGGCCCTCTCTTTCCTTGGACTTGACAATCATGTCGTCCACATACACCTCAACCTCTTTGTGGATCATATCATGTAGTATTGTGGTCGCGGCCCGTTGATAAGTAGCCCCAGCGTTCTTCAACCCGAACGGCATTACCCTGTAGCAGTATGTCCCCCACGGGGTGGTGAATGCAGTCTTTTCCTGTCTTCGGGTGCCATCACTATCTGGTTGTATCCTGAGAAGCCATCCATGAATGAGAGCAATGCATGCCCTGCTGTGAAGTCTACCAACTCATCGATGTGCGGTAAGGGAAAGTCGTCCTTCGGACTAGCTTGTTCAAATCCCTGAAGTCTACACACACCCGGATCCTGCCATCTTTCTTCGGCACCGGAACAATGTTGGCCAACCAAGTCGGATACTCTGATACCAGCAGGAAGCCTGCGTCGATTTGCTTGGTGACCTCTTCTTAATCTTGAGAGCCCAATCCGGGCGGATCCTTCTGAGTTTCTGCTTGACAGGTCGGGCCTCGGGGTCAAGGGGATCCGATGCTGTACAATCTCAGGATCGATTCCAGGCATGTCTTCGTAGGACCACGCGAAAACATCTTTGAAATCTTTTAATAAAGCGACTAAGCGCTCGCGTTCCTCAGAAGACAACGTGGACCCGATCTGGACCAGCCGCGGGTCCTCCTCAGTACCAATGTTCACGGTAATGATTTCATCCATTAATGGCTTAACAAATCTCTCTTGCTCTTGCTCAATTAGACGTTGTAAAACCGGAGGAACTTCGTCCTCGTCGTTTTGATCAAAATTTTGAAAGTCTGAATTAATGCAATAAATCAAAGGCACAGAGAAATACTCGGAAACCACATTCACCTCATTCTCATTAAGTCATCCAAATCGTCCAATTCTTCTGTTACAACAGACTCAAAAGAAAAGGAAAAAGACGACCTGGACAGGACTGTGGCATCCGGTTAACACCCCCAGGAGTACCAGACTCAGACTCAGTCGAGCTGGAACCTGATTCCGACTCACAGGACTCGGTGGAATCAGATTCCGGCTCACTACCTGACCCGGAACTGCTGGACAAAAATCCCTCCTCGTACTGCCAAGTGAGAGAGGGTGCGATTGATGCATCCAAGATAGCTGCTGGTCGGCTCGCAGCCGTTTCATTCCCAATCATGGAAACCTCGAAGTTATCCCCCAAGCACTCTTGGTCGATCGGAGGATCAGAGAGGAGACATGCCAGTGCTACCCCCATTTCAAATCTGTGCCCTCAGGATCCCCTGCTTTATTCTGCTCAACCTCAGTTGTTGGGTCTGTCTGCTCTGTGGCAACGTCATCCCCGGATAGTTGCAGGTCGAAGAAGATTTCGAAACCTGGTACGCGCTTCTTCTCCGCGTTTATCCACGGCTCTGGGAAGCCGCAGAATGGAAAATCTTCCCCCTCCCGGACGAAGCGTCCGTTCAGGGTACCCTGAATGGGCCTGTGTATTAGGTCAAACGGCTTCCCAGCCTGCTTCGCTCTGGCTCTGCCGGCCATTTCCTTTCCTTTCCTCACCCAGTCTTCTTTGGTGGGCAGATAACCCAGTCCAAAGGTATGCGGATTGTGTGGCACTTCGGCCAACGCTGCGACTCCTTTCCTGCCGCTCCTTCCTAATCCCATCCCGGGAATATGTTGTAGCTTGTTCATGAGGTAGACTGATTGGGCACTGACGTACACACCTTCATTCACAGCCATAATGTTCTGTACTACCCGGGCCTCGGCCAAAGTGAATCCTGATAAGAAGACATCTTCTGTGCCATGCTCAATGTCCAGGACCGGCGTAGATACCTCGGGAGGGGGATGGATTGACGAGTTCCCAAATACAGTGGCTACTCCCTTTCCATAGGGGTATTTCACCATCTGATGTAGAGTTGAGGAGACTGCCTTTACTTGGTGCAGCCACGGCCGCCCCAAGAGTAAGTTGAAGGTTGCGGGAACGTCCAAGACATGAAATTCGATGTCGTGTTGTCCTGGACCAACCTTGGTTTGAATCTTGACAATCCCCATTACTTCCCTACTCGTATTATCGTAAGCCTTGATCACCTGAGTTGTTGGTGTGAAGTCCGCGGGCTTCAACCCAACTGCATATGCTGTTCTGACTGGGCAGACATTGATGGCGGACCCGGTATCAACAAGTACCACCGGTATCCATTTGCCTCTAGACTCCACGGAGACGTAGAGAGGTTTGTTATGGTTCACGCCCTCAGGCGGCAATTCCTTGTCTGTAAAGGTTAATGCCGGGGAACCCCCTCCCGGAAAAACCAACCCAACCAGTTGTTCTGGTGTAGTGTCTATTGAGAGTTTGGCCTTGTCCATGGCAGATAGGACGGCCTGTCTGTGCACCCTTGATGCCATAAGCAGTCCCCAGATGGAGATGTCTGCTTGTATCTTCTTCAATTGTTTGAGCACAGCTTCTTCTTCTATCTGTTTCTCTCTCTGTTTCTCAGCCTCTTTATCTTTTCCAGATGCCTCAGGTTGATCAAGGTGTGGGTTGTGAAATACCGCCCACTTCTGGTCATGTGGTCCACCTCATCGAGGTACCAAGTGTCATCTGGTTGAGCACCTGCCCAATCTTCATCCGTGTGGGCAAGACATAAGTCGTCGTCTTCCCACCACATTCCATTAGCGTTCAACAGACACCTATCTGGTTCCGGCAAGTTCGTACCCTCGGTACTTTCATCCCACATGCTCACAGCATGTCCTGTTTCGTGCTCGCAGCACTTTCAGTCTTGATGCCCGCAGCATCCCCGTTCCTGTGCACGCAGCATTTCGACCCCCACATGGGCCTTGCTTTTCGAATTCTCTCGGAATCGTCAAACTTTTGTTGTTCCAACTGCGTCAGTACAGCTGGTTGTTGAATATTCCCTGTGTTTGCGATCCCCAAATCCTGAGCGAAATTCTTAACGCCGGCGCTCTCCGGCGGTTGATTTGACCCTCGGCCCTTCCGGCCATCAATGATACTCTCGCCCCTGCCGGGCCCTGTTCTGATTGAAATTCTGCAGCGTCTGGCTGATCATCTAACCACCCAGTGACTTCTGCCGTCTCCTCAGAGTCGAACCAGTTGATTGAAGCATCCGCTGATTCTTGGTCGTTGAAGAATTGGAAGTTGGCAAAGTCGTCTCTTCCACTGTTGTCAGATCATCTGCCCCTTGTTCAAGTCTGTCCCCCGAATCATACACAACTCAGCTTTTCTGGCAGCCCCACACTCAGTTTAGACTGGCCCACTGATAAGATGTACTCGCTTGGATCATAGGCTCCTTCAGCAAGATTCCCAGGCTGTTCCATCCCAGACTCAACAATTCTGCTCTCCTCTGAAACCTGCCCCGTTCCATCTTCGGTGGTCACCACCACTGGCTCAGATTGGGTTGTGAAGGTGTCCAACATGCACAAGTCAGTGCAATCAGGAAGGATCACCTCCGGCTTGGGTAGGTGGGAGGAAGTAATATAGATACTAGGATCGTAGGACACGACCCCAGTTTGGATGAAATTGACTCTTTTGGGTGGTGGATCTTGGTTATGTGCGGGGAGTGGGTTAGTTGTGACGTTGGGTCTTTCGGGAGGTAGAATGATATTCTTGTCGACGAGGTCTTGAATCTCATGACGCAGTCTGTAGCAACGGTCGGTGTCGTGACCGTGCTGTTGGTGGTACGCACAGTACTTTGCTGGGTCATGAGAAGGAGGGAGTGGATTTGGCAGTGGCCTCGGCTCTAAAGGTGTCAGATGCTTCTTTCTGATTAACACCCCGAGAGCCTTGGACAAAGGCATGTATAGCGGAGTAAAGGTTCTTTGGCCTCTGGGTTGAAATCTCGAGGCTTGGTTACTGCTCCCAGAGGTACTGGAAAAGGGTGTGGCCGCTGCGGGCCTTGGTTGGGAAGGGGGGGTGGTGGTGACCATACCGACCTCAGAAGTCCTTGTATTTGCAGCGCCGCTCGGGCCTGCGTTGTTATTGCGGTTGAAGGTCCTTCGGGGCTGCTCTCGGTCCTGATCGATCAACCCTGCTTCATTGCATCTTCGATCTGTACCCCCATCTCGTGTAAATCTGAGAAGGTGGGAAAGGGAGTACGATCATTTTCTGCATTAACTTCGGTTGGAGATTGCGCACAATCATCCGGATTTGATCTTTATCTGTTGGCCTCAAGGTCATCATCGATGCCTTTGCTCTCCACCGAGTTACAAAATCAGAGAAAGTCTCTTTTTGTTCCTGCCTCGTCGTTTCGAGATCACGCGTTGTAATCTCGATCTGGGTATTATACGAATATTGTGCAACGAAGGCCTCGGCTAGCTCATCCCAATTTCTCTTCACATCATCTTCCAATTTTGCGTACCAGATGGCCGCACACCCCCGACAAAGTTCTGCCGAACAAAGAAAGCTTCTGTGATCGGGTTAAGCCCATCGGCCTCAAGATGTCTGAAAATAGTCGGAGATGGACCATAGGATCTCCAGACCCATCAAAACGGTCAATCTGTGGCATCTTAAATCTGTCTGGCAGTGTCACGGCCACATCAGTGTAGCCGTCTTCAATGTCTGGGATGGCCTTCACCCCCTGTGATTTCTTGAAGAGCTTTTCCAATTTGCTCAATTTTAGAGCTGTATGATCCACCTCGAACTCGAATGGAGATTCCGGGTGATTGAGTGTAAGATTCTTGGACAGTTGCGGCAGAAGTGGGGGTGGAGCCAGCCCCGTTGGAAGACTCGTGTCCTCTTGAGTGTTTTGGAAGTTTGGCAGAGCATTCTGTGGATTTGGGAGGGTATTCTGGGTGTTCTGGATATTCTGAGGATTTGGAGGGGCATTCTGAGGGTTTGGAGGATTCGGCAAGGTATTCTGACCCATAGGTGCCTGCTCGGGTAGTGGAGCCGCTGGTGGAGGAGGAACCTGATGTGAAGCAGAGGCTGCATTCTGCTGTTGCAGCCTGGTGATCAGCTCAGCCTGCTGGGCCATGACTGCGGCTGCTGTTTGGAAAATTCCGCTTGGCGGATGGAATCCTCTTGCATCTGCCTCATGCTTTCTTGCATCTGGCGCATCATCGCCTCTACCACTGATGTATTCTGCGGTTCCATCTGATTGACTGGTATGTCTTCTGATGAAGTAACCCACGGTTCTGACAGCCTCTGTTCTGATACACTGCGTTCCCTGGGCTTTCTCCTCTTTCTTCTAACAATTGGGGGCAGAGAGTGGAACACTGGATGTCCGTCAACGAGATCCTCGGATCGGCTGAGTCGGCGACCTCGTGTCCAAAGTGCTTGGGGGGTATCTACGGGTTCGGAAGCAATCGTGCTACAACTGCCCTAGCAAAAAGATAATAAAGCAAAAAGGAAATAAATAACCAGAAAAACGGGCAGCATAACAGCTTAAATTAAATACACACAACACACAGTCGGGCATACAACACGCAGTTTTGATAAGCTGGAAATACACTGTCCTCAAACACTGATTACTGTTCCTGTTTCACTGTTCCCCAAAACTGAATCGGATATCCGCAGACAACTGATTCTCAGATACTGACTGATGCCCGCAGGCCTGAACGATGCCCGCAGGCCTGATGCCCAAACTTATAGACTGATACATGCATTCCTGTAGAGACGCACTCTAAAGCACATAACAGATAAGTGAGAGCCAAAACACCCCTATGTTGGGGTAGGGTTTCCCTGTCCTATTTTGTCAGGAGCTAGGGTTTCACTACGCACGCAGCGGCTTCAAACAACCTATAAACGGGTAAGCAACCTGTCCTAGTTTGGAATGGTCACTAAGGATCCGAGTATGCACTAGGTCGAATGGTCAAAAAGGGTGCCCCGGTAAAACCGGGGTTTGTGTTCCCATGCTGTCAGAGCCCAGAGCCGATCAGCCTTATGGACATGACTTGACAAGACAAGCCTCCGGCAAATCGTTCGGGAATGGCATATGGCAAACACGGTGTCCTAGGCGCACCAATGCAAATGCAATGCAAAGAAACACACAAGTGTAGTCAAAACCAGATATCATGAGTTCGAGTCAAGTTCTCTAAATCCCCAGCAGAGTCGCCAGAAACTGTAGACGTCCCCGAACGCCCCGGGAGGGTTAAGTCCCGTTCTGTTCATATTGGGGTCACTACAGTTCAAGGACTCAAATGTCACGGTTCTTAATCTTGAACCAAAGAGTCCAAATCCGGCAAATCGTTTTGAAAACAGATTTTTTGAAAGAAGTGCCAAACATGGACTGCTTTGCCAGATACAGAGTCGCCACCTAAATATTTTTAAATGGGAAATTTAGGAAACCCTGACTCGGTGCCAAAGGCCACGTGTCCGTCATCACCAAAGTTGCCTCGGCTCGGGAACTTGGGTACGATTGGGGAAGGTCACTTCGTGAGCACCCCCGCTCGCCCGGTCAAAGACCGGCCTCTACTAACCATGATATCTGTTTTTGAAAACATTGTATGCTCTTATTCCGATTATTAGCCTAGGTTACTATGTGATGCTCGCAGCAAACAAGTATAGACTGAGTCGCCTGAATTGGAACAAAACATTTCATGTTTGTTTGTTTGAAAATGGTTTGATGGTGCTACCCGCAGGTAGGCTAAGACGCGGATTTGCCACCCTCAGGTGGGCTTAGAAAACATGATTTTGCCACTATCTAGTGGGCTTAAAACAAACATCAACGCATTGTCCCAATTCAAGTAACTCAACCTCCACCCACAGGCATTCAAGGCAGTTATATCACATAAGCATTAGCCTCATGGTAAGCATGCTATTCATGGCAACACTCACACGCATGCAAGGATGCTAAAGCATAAAACTTACCGAGTACTCCAAGCCAAAAACAAAACTGATTAGAAATCATGCATGATCCTAAATATACAGAATGCCTAATGCAACACATGCAAAATGCAACTATAGCAGGCTCGGCTATTCTAAACATGGCATATGGAATGCTACAACTAACACGTATTCAATTTGGAATTGAAATACAAATGCAGTTTGTATGATGCGCCGAGCCCGGTGCGTGCAAAACAGATGAATGATGCAAACATGCTGTCATACTGTATGCTAATTGAAATATGCCCTATATCTAACCATCGTAAGCGGGTAAATAAAAGGGAGAAAGAATGGGGGTTGGAAGACATACATCACACTCACCCACACTTATTACAATTATGCCCTCGCGCAGAGGGTCCGAATAAATAATAATACAGTCCGAATGAAAGAATAATACAGTCCGAATAATATCAGTCCGAATAATACAGATTTTCTAATTAATTAACAATTAAACTAAGAAAGCTTTAAACTGGCATGCAAGCCAGGGGCTGCCTCGCTTCTGATGAATGATGTATGCTGGGCTGCCTTTGCGCGGAAATCCACTGGGATGGCCAATTTAGCCTCTGTTTGCAATATTTCTCGAAAACGCGTCAGACTCCGAAAAGTTGCTGATTCTTGATATGCTGCAACAGAGAGCAGGAAAGGGGCATAGCAATGTATTTCACAAATATATGCATGCCTCGATCCTCGTGCCACCAATCACGCATATCGATGCATGATGGCCGAGGAATCGGATTGCACAACTCAATATTGGGTGCAATGCAGATGAATGCTACAACAAAACCTAACTCCATCATGGGTAATCCGGAGTGTCGGTGACTGGGAATTGAGACCCGTTCCGTCACTCGGAGTACGGAAACGTGCCTCGTTTCCCGTGCCCGGGCTAACTCCTATCCCGAACACGATGCAATATGCATGATATGCATGAAATGCAGCTAATATGCAATCCTAGCATGCACAATGCTATGAAAATGAGATGCCTCAAATGCGTGCACGCGGGCACGCAAACCGAGGAAATGATTCTAAGCATAAAATGGCATACACAATGCAATTGGACTTACACTAACACTGAGTGGACCTCAGCCACACTCACATAAGAGGCCGATGGATAAAAAAAGAAGTGCCTCGAAATGCGTGCCCACGGGCGCGCAAACCGAGGCGATACATACGGAATGCAAAATGCATGGAAATGATATGTAATGAGGCTAAAATGAGATGTCTCGAAGTGCGTGTCCGCGGGCACGCAAACCGAGAAAATGACATACGCAATGCAATGATGCGAAATGGCATACAGAATGCAGAATGGACTTATACCAACATGAGAGGACCTCAGCCACTCTCATACGGAGGCCGTCGGATAAAAAACGAAGTGCCTCGAAATGCGTGCCCACGGCGCGCAAATCGAGGCGATGCATTAATGCATGAAATGACATGCGAAATGCGAAATGGACTTATACTGACATGAGTGAGCCTCAGCCACACTCACATGAGAGGCCGGCGGATGAAAATGAGGCGCCTCGAAATGCGTGCACATGGGTGCGCAAACCGAGGCGATGCATTAAATGAAATGTAGCATATGGCATATGGAAAATGTAAATTTCAGCAGCCAAAATGATGCAAAAACAGTCCCGAATTATAGCAAAATTACACCCGATGCCCGAAATGCAATGTTATGCACCCGAAATGGCCTACACTATGCAAACATGCACAATATGGACACGACATGTAAAGACAGATGCTAGGCAGCCCCTAGAATAGCATTTTTACAGTACAAAGATGGCCAAACAACAAGCACAAGTATGGCAAAAATAGCATGCAAAAATGGGGGAAAATAGGGGAATAATGAAGCAAGTGATATGTACAATGCTCAAAATGAAAACACAGTTCTACAAAATTAAAGAGGGGCCAAAAATATGCACATTTACAAGAGATGACATCCCCCAATTCAGTATGTAGATATGCTAAACATAGCATGCAAAATAATGAGCCAACACAATATGACTAAAAATGACACATAACATGACCAAAAACATAATAATGAAGATATATTAACCAAATAAACAGCAAATGCATCAAATGACCTTGGACCCTTAACAAAACATGAAGGATGGGTCATTTTAAGACACTTTTCTAGCCTGATGAAGGCTGAAATCAGAAGCTAAGCAAGCCTAACAAAGCATGCAATTTACGGAATCAAAGATGGTATTACATGAAGTACCAAAAGCATGCACCAAATGGCCTAAAACCCTTAACAAAACATGACAGAAGGCCAAAAAAGACTCTTTCCAGCCTGATGAAGGCTGAAATCAGAAGCCAAATAAGCTTAAAAAAGCATGCAAAGTGGGGTCAAAGAGAGATATAAAGGTAAGTGTAACATGGAGACCCCAAACCAAGTTGATCCCTTCTACAATAATGTAGAGGGACACAAAATAAGCTCAAACTCAGTTAATGGAATGCTCAAATTAGACTTCAAATAGGCTAAAGAAACCATGCAATTTTACGGTAAATTGGAAGAATTACAAAGCAAGTGCATGATAGAACCACCAACATGGTTGAGCCCTTCTTCAATATTGAAGAGGGGCTCAAAATAAGCCCACTCACAGTTTACATCAGGCTCGAAATGGATCACTCATAATCCAAACAAAGCATGCAAAATATTGGCATAAAGAGTGATATTGAAAGAGGTGCATGATAGAGATGCCAAACAAGGTTGAGCCCTTCTACAATGTTGTAGGGGCTCAAAATAAGCCTAAAATCAGTAGGGGTCGGAGCCCAAAACAGTGAGCAAGTAGGGTAAAGAATTGAAGCAAAATTGTGCAAGAAAAAGGGAATTAGAGGCTTACCCTTGGAGACAAGTCTTTTATGGCTTCTTGGCTTCAATTTGTTGCTTCTTAGCCTCTGGAAAACCCTCCTTTGCTGCTGGAATAGAGGTGGTGATGATGAGGCTTAGGGTTGATGAAGGAATGACTAGAACCTTGAAGGTTTTTTGGAGCTTTTGAGGATGAAAATGGAGGCAAATGGCTAAGAGTTCTTGAGGAGAATTTTTTGTAACCCTAACAAAGGAGAAGCTCAGCCCCTTAAAAGGATCAAAAAGGGTGTAAAAGGGGGGGGGAAATGCACCCAAGCTTTCCCTCCCAAAAATCTCCCGGAGGACAGGGATATTTTGAAAAACAGCTGGACAGCTGTAAAGGGTTCAAAAGGAGAAAGCAGGCCGGCCAGGTACCTTTCTTGAAGGTGGCCGGCCGGCCACCCCCACTGGTCGGCCAGCCACTCTCCATGGCCGGCCGGCCATGGCCAAAAATGAAGTCAAGAATTGCTGGCCGACCACCATACCTTGGTGTCCTCCCAGGTGTGTAGAACAAGGTTCCAAGGTTGGGATTTGGCAACTCTGAAACAGGAGTCACAACATTGAACTTGAAAGAGAGGCCCAAAAATGAAAAAAACAATTACTGGCCGACCACCACTTTTTGGTGTCCTCCCATGTGCCCTCATCACAAATATATAGCTTTGGTTGGAAGAAAATGGCCCTAGGGTGTTCAACATTAGCCCGGAAGTGAGCAAAACGGGCGCCGGAGGAGCATAACTGGTTATCTGGGATAATTGCTGGCCTCCCACCCTCCAGTGATCTTCCTGGTGCTAAAACAGAGGTACCTGCCAAAATTGAACAAAAACTGATGCAAAATGAATGCTCGGGGCCAAACCGCGAGGTTCAGGGCCCGAAAACCGGCTGTAAGCACCGAAAGTGGTGTTCGGCCACGAAGTGGGTATCTAGAGACCCCAGTGTCCCTCGGTATGATAAAACAGAGGCACTTGCCAAAATTGAACAGAAACCGGTGCAAAATGAATGCTCGGGGCCCAAACCGCGAGGTTCGGGGCCCGAAAACCGGCTGTAAGCACCGAAAGTGGTGTTCGGCCACGAAGTGGGTATCTAAGACCCCAGTGTCCCTCGGTATGATAAAACAGAGGCACTTGCCAAGAACCGGAGGAATCGGAGATGGTTGGGCAGTCCCGAACCGAGGCACACGGCCTAACGGCTCCGAAAGCCGGGAACCGGGCTCCGAAATGGGCAAAATGGCCTATGGCCACGAAAAGTAGCGTACGGCCACCGAGAGATAGTCTACAGGACCACTCCCTTCCCTCAAGAAAGAAAATAGAGAAAACCGAGTCTGGTCGCAAACCGAGACAAGGCACAGAAGAGGGTTCGGAAGTCCGGAGGCAGGGCGCACGGCCGCGACTCTGAGACTTCTGAACGAGCACAACATGCAACATCACCGAGCGCTCAATTGGTGACGTCTGAGTCTTAAGGTCGGTCAAAAATGGGGTGTCTACACATAGTAGGGCTGGGTATAAAGTTATCCGAATCGCACAACCCGCTAACCCGAACTTATTTGCATACAATGGACAGTTTCGCAGGCACAATGCGGACAGATGCAATTCAGAATATGGTATGATTGCAGGTTGCAGACGGGTTGCGGGTTTAACCTGCACCTGCAAGAACATGTCCACACTTAAACTTTTTTATTTTTTTATTTTTTTGTTGTTATTTCATTATTACATTTTGGATGAATGTAAAAGTTAATGAAAAATTACTTTTAAGTAAGTTTAAGATATTAAATGATTTTATTTTAATTGTATTATTGGATAGTAGATAGTAAATGAGGTTGATAATCTAATTTAGAATTTTGAAAGATATACTTATGTTAGTTTATGATTTGATTTAAAATTTAGGATTTTGAATTACTTATTTGTGTTAGGAATTGATTTTATTGTATTTTTAATTTTTAATTTTTTAATTAATTAATTATTATGTTGGAGCATTTTAAAATATGGAAGAAAAAGGACCCAAAATAAATATTTATAAATTGAAAAAAAAGGCTCCAAAATTAAATTTTTTAAATAAAAAAGTTTAATTCACAAACTGCCCCACACAATCCGCACATCCTCAAATTCTATTCGTACAAATCACAACCCGTACTATAGGCAATTACGGGTTAAATTTTCTTTAATCACATACATGCAAACGAGCCCAAATCAATCCACAAATCAACCGTCACCACCCAGACTTAATTCCAACATGTCGGTGGGGGCATGAGAAGGATTGTGATATGACCACGTGGCGGTGGATCACCCAACGGCTGTTGTTTTTGGTAACGCAACCACCGTTTGTTTGGTGAATTCAGGAGGAGGCATTCTTGGTGTTTTATGTTCACGTCACCTTTTGAAATGTCAACTCATGTGGAGAAGGCTTCTATTTGCGGTAGAAAATATGTAGAATATTAAATGAGGATTCGGATCCTCTGTCCCCATTTTGTGTCCCAACTTCCTGTTCCTTTACTCTACTGTTGCCACGTGTCTCTCACTAGAGTATCAAACTCATGTCGTCAACTGACTTCTTCTCCTATTTTCCTTCCTTCACACAGCAGCAAGCACCATATACATATACCTCTTTTTTTCTTCGTCTCTTCTTTCTCTCTCTCTCTCTCTCATCTATATTTATTTCCTCTATTTCTTTATCTATTTTCTTCTTCTAACCACCTCTTCTGCCTCCCTCTCCTTCAGTCACCCATCTCTTTTCTCTTATTGAATGATTCAAACCCAAAATCAAACCAAATATCTAAACCCTAATTCCTAACCCCCAAAAAATCTTAAACCCCAAATCTTTCATATATAATAACTGCAATCTCAAATGTAGATCCAAAAATAATAAATCAAACCCAAGTTCAGAGTAAAGAAAACAAACTCAAATAAGATCAAGATCAATAAGACAAACAATAAAATAAAAATGTTCTTAGAATTAGCAAATAGATTGGAGTTAGGACTTCGACCCTGCTCGAAGTGAAGAAATTGACTCGCTATTGACCATGCAATCGATACCAGTTTGAATCTTGGATAGTAAGTAAAGACAACATGCAGGTATGGAGAGTTTAAGAGAGTTTTTCTTAAAATTGATGTATAAGGGGGTAATTTGTGTGAAGTGTGGACTGAGTTAGGACCGGGTAGAGAGTGGGCCGAGCTATGGGCCGAGGTAAATAGGCTTCGCGACTGGACCTAGTTAGCTCGGTCAAGAATGGCTGCAATTAGCTCGGTTTAAGTATTTTGGACCGAGGTGCGGATGAACAAGGACCGAGTTAGGCATTACTCATGAATGTGCCGAGCTGAGTGTGTCCGAAGGCTAGTGATAGCTAGGTTTCTTTTTGTCATGCTACCGTGGTAAGACCATCTCACTTGGTTAAGCAGTGAGGAGGGTGTAGAAGATGAACATTACCTTTCTGATTCCTAGGAGGACTCTACATTGGAGAATAAGAGTCCTACTAGGATTGTGCCAGGCAGAATCTATAAAAGCTCATAGCAGGACCTATGTACAGGTATTACAATTTTGACTCCCAAATACACAGAGCTTATTGTCTATTGTCTAGTTGTTGACTTAGGCATCGGAGGGATTTTCGGCACACACCCGCCGGCTAGCTCACGTTTGTGTTTTCAGGAAGTAAAGTGACGACGTTTGGAGGAGCGCAAACTTAATTAACAGAATTATACGAGAAGATTATTTCGTACTCGTACAATGTATGAGTTTTAAAAAATTAAAATATTTCTTGGAAACACTTGATGATGGAGTTCATATATCCACGGAGGAAATGCAATTTGGTTTGTGTTTCAAACCATGATTTCACACTAATAATTAACTCTATTTTTGTTTATAATTTTTAAATTATAATTTTAAATTAATTTTAAAATACATTTTGAAAATACGTTTGATAAATTAGAGAGTTTTTTGTATTTTTGGTCTACCCGGTCGTCTACCTGAACATATTCCTAGATAGTTTTTGAATTTTTGAGTCTACCCGGCCGGTCCCCAGACGTTCGACCGGTTGACCAGAACATTTTTTTTTTTCAATTGGTTTCTGTTATCTGGAAAAAAAATTATATTTGGTTTTGATAGTTTTTAAATATAGAAATATTTTTTTGAGACCAATATGACAAATTATTTGGACATTTATTTAAAAATTAACAAAAAACATTTTGAAATAAAAATTAAGGAAAATGTTTGGGACCCCCTTTAGGGATGACCCCTATACCCCCAAAGTGATCCTGACCCTCTATATATGTGTTGGGGCCCACTCATGTATGTGTGGGGTCTACATCATGAGTGGTTCAGATTTGTGGAGGTCTTGTGGGGGTGGGTGTTTCAATCATTGCTTAAAAATTAATTTGTCACAGAATTTTTAAAAAATAAAAAAAAATAATATTTTCTTTTAATATTTTAAATAAAAAATATTTTCAGAATTTTTAAATTTTTTAAATAAAAATACTATTTTTTGTCAATAATTTTTAATTTGAATTGAACTTTAAAAAGAGTTTGATTATGAGTTTTGAATAAAATTTTTAATAGAGTTTTAGGTAGCGTTTGATAGAGTTTTTTAAATATGATTTGAGAATAGGAGTTGTATTTTGATTTTGTGAGTTTTGGAATTATGATTTGAGTGTGAAAAATTTGTTTGGTGAATGAGTTTTGAAAAAAGTTTTGAATTTGGTGGAAAATTTTTGATGTGACATATGATATTTGATACAAAAATTTACAACTCATAACCAAACACACAACTCAAAATTCAATTCAAAACTCATAAATAAAATTTAAAAATTTTGAATTTTTTTATTTAAAATATAAAAAATAATAGGTGCCAATTATAAATATATATACATATATATGTATATATATATTGCACTGTTTCGGTCAATCGGGGAAAACGACCGGCCGGACGTCCGGGAGACGACCGGTTAGCTCAAATTTTTCCGCCTAGGAAAGAGTTTTCAAAAATGAATGTGGAATTAATTTTTAAAAACTATAACCAAATACCACCTGCAAATCAAGAGGTATAATTATATTTCCAAAACTCTTTCAAACAGAGCCTTAAGTTGTGTGCTTGGTTATGAGTTGTAAGTTTTTGAATTAAGTTTTGAAAATTCTTTTTCACAAACTCAAATAATTTGTAGAATTCTTTTTGAATTGAGTTATAATCAAATAATTTTTCACAAACTCAACACGCATTTCAAAATTTAACACTCAATTTAAAATCATAATTTAAAACTCTTTTCAAAATTATAACCAAACAAATTTTCTCTTTTCAAATCATAAATTCCAAAGCTCACAAACTCAAAATATAACTCCATTCTCAAATTATAATTCTAAACACAAACCAAACGTTACATCTTTTCTTTTGGGATTTATTTATTTGAAAAATGATTTGGACCCCCACAGGGGAGCACCACCCACGACCCCCTCTGGTATGTGATTGGCCAGTTTTTTTTTTTCTTTTCTTCTTCTCTAATCACCAACCCCCACGTGTGTGTCGGGTCGGGTGGGGAAGAGGGGTCTCCATCACTTCCGTATTTATTTTTTTCATCTTTTGTTTGTTTTAAAAGGTGTGTTTCAGTTGGAAGATATATAGAATATTTTTTAGAATATCACGTATATATACTTCTTAATTAATGTGTCTTTTTATATTTCTCAATCATTTAATGTAATATTTCACTTATTTATTTTTTTTATAATATTATAAAATATCACGTGTTTGTATTTTAAAATTAATTATCTAATTGGATCAGTGGGCGAACGGTGTGAAAAATGATATTTTAGTGAGGGGCACGTGGCAACAACAGAATAAGGGAGACAGGGAGTCAGGACAGGAAAATGGGAGAGAGGATCCCAACCCATAATATTGTGGTCTTTTGGCAACATAAAAAGCGTTGTTACTAGTTCTAAAAAAAGTTACATGGGCTTTTTTAACAAAAAAATTATTTGATAAGGTGAATAGAAGTTAGGGTTGTGATTGGTGGCACTAAATTAGGGGTATTAATGTCCTTAATTTTTATATAAGGCAAAAAAAAAAAAAAAACAAAACAAAACAGTTATCCAGAAGGAAATTAAGGGCATTAGTGCCCCCAGTTTAGTGCCACAAAAACATTTTCCTTTAAATGTAAAAGAATAATGCTTGGGACCCCCTTTTGGGGTCACCCCCTCACCCTCTTTGTCACGTGGCGGGGGTGATTAGAGGAGCAGAAAAAAAAAGAAAAAGGAAAAGAAAAAGGGGACCAATGAGAGAGAGAGGGGGTCAAAGGGGGTGGGGGGGAAAAGGGGGATAAATCATTGTTGTATATAAAATTATAATTATATCTTTTATATTATTTAAAATTATACATGGGTGAAAATATAAATTTTTTAAATTGAGTAAGATAGTTTAGTCATTTTATTATGATGTAATATCACAAATAAATATTAATTAAAAAATCTAAAAATAACTTTTTACTAATTTTTAAATCATTTTATAAAAAAATTAAAAATTAATTTTTATCATCTTTCCAAAACACCCCATTATGATTCAATATTGACCCATTCATTTCCGAGGTGTGATGAAGTGATCCTTGTTTCCTATGGGTGAAAATTTCCCATTTGTGTGCAAAGGTTTCAAAGGACAACAGACCACCGGAAATTAGAGTGACTATTTTAGTGATGTGAGGTCATGTTTAATTCAAAAGACTAATAGTGAAATATTAATATTTTTATTAATATTAGTGTAGTATTCACTATTCAATTGGATTAATATCTATTGGATTAATAATTCCATTCCTATGCCATTACTAATAATCCTACAAGTTTGTTGGATTAATTATCCATTGGATTAATAATCCTAAACCAAAATGTTAAAACAAACATGGGATAATTGGGCCACGGATTAATAATCCTAATCCCATACTCTAATCCACCCAATCAAACATGTTCTTAGTATTATTTCATATTATATATTATTTGGCATTTGTTAAGTTATGTTTTTAAAATTATATTAAAAAAATAATAAATTTTATAATTTTAACTAATAAATGTCAAGTAATAATACCCTGCAAATTTACCCCAAATTACCGCCTAATTTTTCTCTAGAATGGACTTGTTTAATTTTCAAAGTCAAGCCTAATACCAGTAATTTTAGAATATAGATATATGATATTTTATAACATTATGAGTGGTGAAAAATATGAGTAAGTGAGATATTGTGTTGGTAATTGAAAAACATGATGAGACAAATTAAATAATAATTGATTAAAAATACAAACATATGATATTCTGAAAAATTGAATAATTTCCCGTACTTTACTTAGAAGGAGGCTCCCTAGTGCAATTATCTCAAGTCCTAATCGGACTGGAGGTGCAATTTTGGACTTTTTGAGTATATTTTTATTGTCTTTATAATTTAAATCATTCAAAGTGTAGTGACCTTATTTTCTCATAAGTCTTTATTATTATATTATTATATTATTATTATTATTATTATTATTATTATCTTATTTTATTTTTAGTTTTATTAATTGTGTGGTTACATGAAAATTTAATGTGATATTTAACTAGTTTAATGTGGTATTTAATTATATATAGTTAATCTGAATGTTTATCTATATTTATATTTTTTTAATATATAAAAAGTGTATATATATTAATCTTGTATTATATATTTATATATGCATAAAAAAAATGTTATATGCATTGATTTTATAAAGCATATTTATATATGTTGTATTTGAGTTGAATTTGTATAGGATAATATCAATTAGGTTAAAAGCAAAGGTTGTTGTCACTAAGAAAAAAAAAAAAAAAAAGAAAAGAAGAAGAAGAAAGAAAAAGAGGGTTGTGGTGCGTTGCGGCAAGAGAGAGATTAATCAGCAAGATAGCGGTAGCAAGCTGAGAGAGAGACTGTGATCAAGAAAAGAAAACCAAGAAAGCCGAGAGAGGGTTTTATTTTGGTGGCTCTATTAATTCTCTAAGTGATTCTTTGATCTTCAAAAATAATTGTGAGTACAAAACCCATTTTCCTTGATTTATGTTTAATTCGTTGTTTTTAGTTATTTATTTATATCTATTTGATATTGGTTTGATTTTGTATTTGTATGTAGATGATGAATTGATTTTATTATTTGGTTAGATGTGTATATAAGGTTTAGGGTTTTTATGTGTATTTATTTTATGATTATAATCACACTCATGGATATATGAAATTAAAATAAATTAGGAACTTATAGATAAATTCCTTATACTCCACCATGACTCTATGGATTGTTATTTTATTGAGTGTTAGTGAGAAAGAGTGTATAAAAAAAAGTGAGGATTATGAGATTTATTTGAATGCCTTAGGCTTGGCATTGTTATGTTTGTTCTCATGAGTGAGATGTTTGTATACGTATATTGTTGCCTCGTTCTCAAGAGTGAGTGCTTTGATTTACATGCGTACGTATATGCTAACCATCCGGGGAGTGTGAGTCAAATTTGGGACAATATCCCCGTGCAAATTTGGTTTCAGAGCGGGTGTTAGGTATATGGGAGGCACATGGGATATATATGTAGGCCGGAAGTAAAAGGTCGAAATGGTAGAGTTAAGGTACAAAGAATTAAATATGAATTTATTGTTATAGTGTGAATTGTATTGATTTGTACATCTTGAAAAATAGTAAACGATCTCGATAAATTATGAAATTTGAGCAGAGGCATTTATACATGATTCTAGACAATTTTTGTGTTTTAACTTTTTATTAAAAAGATCGATTAGTATTTGTAATCAAATGATCTTGGTTACAATAGTTTTTTATTCATTTTAGCAGGGCAGACTTTAGATGCTGTTTTAATCCACGAAACGAGCTCATTTTTATTGGTTTCATGATGTTAGAAATTGGGCGCCCATGTGGCATGACCCTTTGAACCTTTTGAACCTTATCCATGTAAGTTTGAATTTGAATTCAAAACTTATTTGGATAACCACTCATGATATCTATATCTATCATATCAACTGATATGGATAGATTGATATATATGGTTATATATATTGATTATATATTTATATAATAGATTAATATCAGATACGCTACGTGATTTTTACCCATAACCTTTTTCCCAGACTCTCTCTCTAACTCTCTTCCATATGAGAACGATCCAGCCTCTGCACTGTGACTTGTGTGGGTGATACTCATATTGTAGTATCACTTCATCGCTGGGTTCGTTGTTCGCATTTTTTAGAAGCACGTGATTTACTCACGAGATTCTTTGCTTCAGGTTCTATCACCTAAAGGTATGATCTGAAATGTTTTTCCCGCTGCGTTATAATACTTTGATTTACATTGGTATCAGAGCATATATGGGTATTTTCGTGCTTATTTTTATGCATTAAAATATGTGTATAATTTTATATAAATATATATACACGATATATGCATGAAAATTAACAAAGGAGGAAGATGAAGTGCAGGGTTTCTGCACTTCCACTTTCATTAAATTGAGAGTGTTATACACCTCAATTTTTATGTTCATTAAATGTCATTTTTGAACCATAAATGTTTTTGTTGTGAAAAATAGAGTCCGGCTATACCAAAATTAGACCAGAAAACACCTCGGAAGGCGGCGCGTGTGCTGCACACGCTGTATGACGCTGCCTAGCGGCTTCCACGCGCCAAGCGAACTTTCCACGCGCGCGTAAGCCGTGTTGTCCCTGCGCACCCGTCCGCGCTGCGCATGCGTGAGCGTGCCGTGCGCTGAGCCGCCTGCTGAGCTGCGCCGTTTTTTCTCCGCCGGCTTGGCTGCTAATGATAAGGGTCTGTTTGTTTTTTTTTTTAAATCCAAATTGCGTTAAATGGTCATAAGTAATTCGTTATAGCTTTGTTTTAAGCATGGTTGGTACTGTTAGACTCAGAATTAAATTTTCTATCTTCTGAAAAATTTTCAAAATTTTATGAAAATAAAAAATATTTTTCCTGAAATAATAATTCATTATTTCTGCTTTAAAATACATTTGGTGTTGCATGATTAAGTTTCTAGGGCTGAATTTTTTATTGTAGACTACTGTTATGGTTTACTATTTACTGGTATGGTTGTTGCATTTTCCCAGACTTTGGAATATTTATTTATGATTTCATGTGTGTTTATTAATTATTTAAAATTCCAGAAAATACTAGAAAATTTCAAAAAATTTCAGAAGTGATATACTTTCTGTTATGGCATAATATGAATATTAAATATCGTTTTTTGCCTAGAATTTCTAATATGTTGTGATTCAAATAACATGATCATTTTTGTTATTTGTTTAAATTCTATTATTAATTGTAACATAGCATGAGTTGATTGTGAATCTACATTATGATGCTATTGTATGGAATTAGAATATTTTATCATGCTTTTAAGACATGCCATAATCAGTGGGAGGTTGTTCGGTTGAGAGAAATCTTTGTAGATTTACTTCCGAAAACTAATATTTTGCGCATGAATTAAATTAAATTTTGGATAATTGTCACCTGTGGCGCAATAGATAATTACGAGCATAGCGGATTTTCGATCTTGCGACTTGTGTAATATTGTGACTATTTAATTTAGATTTTTGCAGTAAAATTATATTATGCTAATCAAATTAATCCCAATGCGAATTTCTCTCTAAATTGACTTAGCTTATGGAGGTTAATTTGGTTGACCTAGACTTAGTAGAGATGTTCAAATGTGAACAATGTAATCCTATTCTTTAGATGAGCAAAAGTCTTGAAGACTTTAGGTCAGACCTTAATTGAGCTAAAGTAAGGAAACATGACTCAAAGTTGCCGTGGTTTTGTTGCCTTGTTTGGCACAATAAAAACTAATGTGTGTGCTATGGTTAGCAGCACGCTAGTAGTTTTGGTTGGCGAGTTTTGGAGTTGTGAAATTAGTAAGCCCTCAATAGATCTGTATATGATCTTGACTATTGAGTTGCGCGGATTGACTTTGTAATTTGACTTGTAATGATGTTGCATCATTGGATGAAGTAACATTCAAGAGTCACGCCATCCAAGAAATGCGAGCTTAAATGAAATTAGTCATTAAGTGTAAGATGAGTAGCTAGTAAAGGCAGTGTTTTGCTCTCTATCCAACTATTGGGAGTGGATGGAGCAAAATTTCACGCACTATAATAGTGTGCATTAAAGTATCACTTGAAGTTAAAAGATTAGCGCTTAGTAGCAGAAAAATCTATTAACACTAAGTGAAGAGATTAGCGCCAAGTGGCTACAAAATCTATTAGCATTGCCAACTTGTCTAAGTCTGGACACTTACTATTTCCACACTTGAGTGTGAGACATGAGGAAGTGTTTTTTTGTATGATTCCTTAGCTAGGCTAACATCTTTGAATAACGTTTACCACTAAGCGCAAACGTTGCAGCATAGTAATGAAAAGGTCAAGGCCGACAAGGTTGTTATGACTCTAAGAATTTGACGCATGACTCGTGAGAGCATTGTGTTGAATTAGACTTTTTAGCCCAATTCGCGCTTGAGTTACTTGTGGGAGCTGTCATAGATTGATAGCTTATTCTCTCCTTCTTGTGGATGTAGAATTAATTACAAGTAACTATGAAGCGAGAAACAGAAATGGCAATAGGAGCATCGTCATCTTTCAACTAGATGCATTACAGTGTATGGAGAATAAAATTGACTTGAAGCTGCAGGGGATTAGCACTTACTAGTTAAATTGGCGACTTAGGCGCACTTGATATCTCCATGACATCCTTTATGATCTAGTGAATATGAATTAGTCGTGAGTCATTACCTAGTTGGGCCTAAACCTTTAAAACTTGTCTTCGAGAACTCACACATTAGGATGATTGGAATTAGTTTATGACGTTGGTCATGAACCGGTAGCTTATTATACTTAATCACATTAATGAGATGATGACAGGATGGTTTGAGTAGGCCTCCTTGGGCCCACTCGCTTGTGACATCCTGCTCTCCTGTGAATGTGTAACTTTGTTCGCAATGGTTGCGCACAAGTAAGTAGGAAAGCCGTTGAAGCTTATTTGTATTGGCGCTTGGCGCATTTAGTCCACTATGATATTTGTGACTGGATATGTGTAAGGGTATGATAGCTAGCCCCAAATCTCGACACATTTATAGATTATGATACGCATCTTAGTCAACACTATTTGATCTCCCATAAGTCAAAAAAAATTTTGAAATGATTTTTGACATTGCACATATGAAGTCGAGATCAATTAGATAAGAGCTTTCGTGCTTTTAGTTTTGACCAAGGTGGCGAGTATCTATTTGAGTTTTTTTTTAGAAAGCTCTGTGAAGAGAAATGGATGCTTAGAAAAATTGATTATTCCTAATACTCAGCAACACTATGGTGTAGTAGAGATAAAGAATTAAGTATTGTTAATGTTAGGTAGATGATGGCGCAAAATGTTTCCCAATTGGGAATTGCACTAGTTTGTTGCCTATATCCCTGACTAAGTGCCCTCCATATCAAATTTTACGCTCCATTTGAGTAATGGGTTAGCGGAGAGCCATCTATGGGCGATCTGTAATCGTTAAGCAGCTTATCTTTATTTTACTTCTCATAAGGTTGCGAAGTTAAGACCCAGGGTTCTATAGCGTATTATTGTATGCTGTCTTGTAAACACATAGGGTCATGTGGCGCATTATTGTATGTTGTCATGTAAACCCTCTGGGTCATGTGCATATAGGTAAGCAGCTTTGTGGGAGTGTAACTAAGTCACATAAAGTTTTCTTAGTAAAGGTGACTGAATAGAGTTTTGGAACTCTATAAGATAAAGAATTCTAACTATAGCGCTCTATGTAGCCTAGTTGAGAATGGAAAGAAATTTCTAATATCCTAGAGATAGTGGGAGCGATGTGCCTACTAATGGATTACTCCATTAGAGAAGAATACTCTACATTCTTAGTTGCGTGGTAGCGAATGTGAAAATTTTCCACGTCATCACTGGGTGATTGAGAAAGAAACATTCATGATTGCTCCACAAGATGATAAAGAGCCTAGGATAATGCCACAAGCTCTAGTCCCCTGTTTTTAGAAAGTGAATCAATGTTGCGCAGTTGAAGACAAAGTCTTTAAGGATTAACCATTTCTATAATTTGGTTGACTTTCCATTAAGACGCAAAACTATTCTAAAGTTATGCACATTTTGGCTAGTCATTGTTGAGGCATAAGGCTCGCTAGATACCGAAAAGTCGCACCATTGAGGAAGGTGTAGACCAAGAGAAGACTTTCTCCTAAGGAGTGAGGTTATTTTGACTTAGGCTATGATTGACATAAGTTCGGAACATTGATTTGTGGACATTGTGACCCAACTTTTTCGTTGGAGAATTGGATAAGTAGATCCGTAGGGATTTACCTTCTGCTTTTATGGTGAAAAGTTAGGAGCGCAAAAAGGTTGCTAGTTCCAATAAATCTTTTACAGTCTAAAACAGTTATCCAAATAGTGGTTCTTAGATTTCGTCAAGCCATGATAGGCCAACGATGATCGATGAAGACCACTGAGGCATGATCAATGGTCCAAAAGAAGTTTTTCCTTACTTAGTCATTATGAGCCAGGAATTTATAAGGTTGTCGCTACCTAGGGTGGGCAGTCCTCTGTTTTAGATATGATGGACATGGGTGATGTAATTTATATGCTCGGATGTACGATCCTTAGGGATTGTTTTGGGAGAATTCCCGGTTTGTCTTTGATGACTTACATAAGGAATAGCCTAGAATGATTCTAGATGTAAAAATTGCAAACCCATTGACTTACCTATCGGTAAAAGTCAGAGCCTTAGGTATTGAGTGGATCCTCAGATTGTCTTTGGGAGAAATAGATGACCTATATTCCTCGATCTTTTTTTTTGTTATGGGAGCCTAAAGTACGCTATGTGGGTGTATTCGGCATGATAAGTGTTATTTTTGGTAAATGGTCAACTGAGTTGTTTAAACATTGACCTTGCTCATTAGACTGTGGATAGAATGCTTTACTAGTAGTATATAAATTTGCCCCTTGTAAGATTCAATGCGCTAGTTGGGCGCATCTTGAATGGANTGAGTTCTGCTCACATGGAACCCAACTTGCCTTTTTCTCCAGTTTTTGAGGCCTACGGGATTTCATACTAATTATGTGATACAAAGAATGCTCCAAGCTTTTGCAATATGAATACGAAAAGAAAAAAAAAAAGTCCTTTGCATGGAACTTAAAAACTATAGAAAAGTAATAAATAATAATAATCATAGAAAACACAAACAGAGAAAAAAAAAACTTGGGTTTTGGTTAAAGGCAAGAGAGGCTTTTGGAACATATTATCGAATTTAACTTGAATTGAATTGGATGCACATGGCTGATATTAGATAATGATATCCCTAACATTTCCACCCCAGTAATTACAAGGCCCCCTTTTCGCTCCTCCTCTCTATTCCTTTTGTAATTTTCATTATCTATATAATTTTGAGTTTCAAAATGGAACAGTTGTTAACATCATTTGGTCGTAATCGTTCCCATCTGCTAGCCATTCAGATATTAATTTCAATTTGTTCATTATATCGTGTATGAACAATTTCTTCAAGTACTTGTAGTTGTGAATATGCATGACACATAAACCTCAAACAATTGAAAGTTATATGATTTACATTCACCCACAAATTCATCATTTTCTGACTACTATTATTTTTAATAAAATTCCCCACAATTACTTCTGCATCTATGGACCATTGGTAACAACTTTTCCCATAGGACTGGGCCACATTTGTTGTGTACAAGGTTGGGAATTGGCATCCTGTTAAATTTCCCACAGGACTGGGCCATATTTGTTGTGTACAAAGATGGTAATCCTTTTCTTAGGGAATAGGATAGAAAAACATTCAAGGAATTTCTATCCCAACCAGTTTTTTCTTGGTTTTTTATTTTTTTTTTAGGGGGGGGGGGGGGGGGGGAGCATGGCATGGGGTTAATTTCAAAAGTGTTGTTCTCTCTGTAACTTTGCGGGATTACCATGAAGTGATTTGTTATAGACCTATAAAGGATGATCATTTCCATATATTATTCCCTACCTTGCCGTGGTTCCATTGGTGGTAATAGTTCCACATTAGACTCTTATATTGCTGCTATTGTGAGTTGAGAAAAGTTCACATCTATGTTTGAGATTTACAGGCGTGGTGTGAGCACTTTGAGGTTGATGAATGAGTTATAGCTATAAAAGGTAAATTTATTAGTTGACTATAGCTGCATTTTTTTTATTTTGTTTTTACGAACCAGTAACTAAGTTTAGTGATAACACCTTTTATGGTACGAACAAGTAACTAAGTTTTGTCATAACATCTTTTATGGTATTGATTTTTTGATTTAAAAAAAAAAAAGTAGTTTGACTATAACTTTTGTTTTTTCTCTATAAAGGAGTGCCTGTGCATGACTACATTGCCGGGGCAGCCTCCTTATGGTCAGCTGGTGCCATAGCACCATTATATATTGTGAAGAAGTCACACTAATGTGATTGTTCCCAATGTTAAAAGTCTGACGTATGAATTTGAGTATTTGTTCGGACAAAAAAAGCAGTCTTTTGCTAAAGTCTTTGAATTTTGAATACTTTGTTTGTTTGAAAACTCTAACTACTAACGTTTATGTTGCTGAAAGAAAGGTCACAGTATTACTATATATGTTGGTTGGCACATGCTATTGTGTTGGTTATATGATACTTTTTGTAGTTTCTTCTTCCTTTTTATTTTTTTTCTAGCTCAATCTTTGATAATATGTAATGGGCATTCTGGTTGAGACCACACAGGCCCCCCCCCTCACCAACACACACACACACACACCAAAAGAAAGATACACATTTTGTTGCCTTCTTTTCTTCTATTAGTCCATTTTCTTCTATTAGTAAACCTTGATCTAATGTGTTCTGATTTTGTTATTTGCAGATGCTGGAAGGGCTTCTTAAATTGCCAGAGAACAGGGAGTGCGCTGACTGCAAATGCAAGTATGTTATCTGGAAATTGTCAATGTTGATGACATTGATTGAAATTGTGAAAAAATAATGACATGGATAGAGTCACAGAACCAGATTCGAAAGCAATGGATCTTTGTGCATTATACCATAAAGTAGCTACATGTTATTAGTTATTAATAATTTTTATTTATTTAAGTTGCTGGTAGTGACTCATTTTCATGCAGAGGTCCTCGATGGGCTAGTGTGAATCTGGGCATCTTTATATGCATGCAATGTTCTGGAATCCACAGAAGTCTTGGAGTGCACATATCAAAGGTGATATTTTGTTCATTGGTTATTGTAAATCAACAATAGAAATTGAAATATACATGATGTATTTATTTATTTATAAATGTTTCAAAACATATTTAAAGTGCATAAGTTGTATTTGAATAATGCATAACATTGATACTATGAAGAGATTCTTCGCATGGTCTATTTACATGTTTTCAGATCCAGACCTGACTTAGAAATTGGATTAGGAGAGAAATTAATTATTGTCTTCATGCAGCATGTTCGTACAATTAATGATGATGGCCGCTCTATAAGCAGAGACCTTGACGGGTTTCCAGTGACCTGCAAGTAATTGAGGCTTTTAGTGATCCTATCTTCAAATTAACTGACAAACTGATTCAAACTTCTCTGTGAATTACCTGTTGTACAGTGGCAGTTATGAGGACAATATGGTAGTACTGAAGCAGGAGTCTCAATTTGCAAAGGCAAATGATTGAAGTTTCAGTCGAGTAATATATCTTTAATTACCAAACTAAATCTAACTATTGTTATTGCCAATGTGATTCAAAAACTTAAAAGTGCTATATTTTTTACTTCAAATTTGTTTTATATGCAGTTTAGTCTGCAAATAGAACAACGAATTCCCGTTCTATCCAGGTGGCTGATCTTCAACCGATTCAAATTTACTGCATCACAGGGAGTTAAACTTGGGCCAGCATTTCTCTTGACAAGGTGAGCATAATAAGAAGAATCATGCAGGAAGTAAGGAAGCATAAAAAACACTCTTTAGAATTCTTTTGATTAAACTTTATAACCGAGGTATAGTAGCTACTAGCTACTAGCTAGGGACTTGGAAGTTAAGAAGTAAAAGAAAAGAAAGGATTATGCCATGAGAAACACAACTAAAGTGGAAGATATTGTTATTCTCAAAATAGGATTCAATATCAAACTAAACAATTTTCTTTTGCAATAGATAAATTTGCTAAAAAGAGAAAGCACAAGTTAACTGCTGGGGTATGCTTTTGAAGGGTGATTCCTGACCCTTTTTCGAACTTCACAAAGCCCGTTATGAAACATAGTGCTTTACTTGCATTTCCAATATGTTTCCTGTAATTAGTAAATGATCTGAAAAGTGTTTTTTTTTTGGGTGCAAAATTTATATCTTTTCCTTTGACAGCTTGACAGGTGGCTTAATGATGAAGCAAACAAAATCTCCACCTTTCCCTTCTATTTACTTTACTGTTTTGGGTGATCTAAGAAGCACAAATACATCTAAAAAAGTGCTGTGCCTGTGTTGAATACATGTTGGACACGTGTCCAAACATGCTATATTATTATTATTATTTAAATTTTTTTAGATGCAGATAGTTGGACACGCTTTCGACACTTGGGGAACACATTCATCCATCACTATGAAACACCTTACAAGTTTGATGAAAGTAACTTGGGATTTAATGATAAAGAAAAACAACAGAGATTTATACATATTAATCCTTACTCCTTTAGATTTTAAGAAGTGATGTTAAATCTCTGAATGAAATATTCATATATAACATATGATAAATATATAAAACTATATATTTTTTGGGCTTGCCCGTGTCATGTCGTGTCGTGTCGTGTCGTGTGTCTATGCTTCTTAGTGGCTAATAATGAGGCTTTTCTTCACGGAACAAGGAGAAAGGACAATTTCCTGTGCAGCATCCTTGGTGGGTGCATGCTTTACTTTGTTTCTAGTTGAAATTTATGTTGAAAATCTTCTTACATGGATTAGATTTTTGACAAGAATTTTGGATGTCTCCGTTTGGGCATTACTACACCTCCTTCAGTGAGAAAGCGACATTCTTTATTTGTTAAAGTCCTCTACGAACTAAAAAAAATCAATGTTAAATAGTTTCTTGTAGAATGTATGCTAAATTTCGTTTCTTCTTGTTTGTGATGTGTAATTTTAAATTTTGAATGAGGCAAGTTGAAGTGAATGTATGTGGATGCATGTGGCTGTTATTACCAAAAATATAATTACAAAATAGTTAGGAACACTCTTATAAAATTTCACATCACTCAACTCTTAACTTTTGTTTAATTGGTTGTTGAGTTTTTGAATATGGGTTAAATTTATCTAGCGAATATTGCTCCAATAGTGTACTAACATGCCATCTCAACTTAATGTTTCTAGGATGATTTCTTACCAAGAATGTCAACCCCTTGGAACATATATTTAAATTTCTCTTCAGGTGAGTTGTGTTCCTTTTATACGATGACTTTGAGAAGCCTTTGAATCTTTGAACCTAATCCTGACATGTGCAAGGTATATGAGTTTAATTGACAAAAATAGAATGATTGTTGCTATATGATAATTCAGCACATCAACTGGTATTTATTTTCTATATATTTTTTTGTAGCTGTTGAAGCCAGCTCATCTATGGCTATATATTGTATATTGTATAAGATTCAAAGTGTTGTGATTGCTGTCAATATGTACTTGAAAAATAGTTTAATGTAGTTTTATTTCTGTTGGGAGCTCTTCAAATGGCTTGTGTGTGTGCTTACCATTGTCTGATTAGTTTGTATGCTGGTACATCCAATTTAGACGAGGTCCATCGAGTTTGGAATTCCCTGAAGTCGGGTTTTCCAAAGACGACTAATGTGAGTTATCGTGTTATGCTTCATGCTCTTGACAGATTGAACAATATCGATGGCCCAAAGAGATGCTTTGAGGAATGGGAGTCGAGCTACTCCAGCTATGATATTAGGTTAGCAAATGTTGCTATAAGTGCTTACCTAAAAAATGACATGATCGTAGAAGCTGAATCGGTCCTTGATGAGGCCATCAAGAGATCAGAAGGACCTTTTTTAAGGCTTGGGATATGTTCATGATGTTTTTCTTGAAGCAACATCGAGTGGATTCCGCTTTGAAGTACATGGAGGCAGCTTTAGGGCATCCAAAATCTGAAAGTGTTGATAAAGTTCTGAAGTATTTTGAGGAAGAGAAAAATGTTGATGGTGCTGAAGAGTTATGCAAGATGTTGAAGAAGGTTAATCGTCTTGATTCCAAGGCCTATGATTCTTTGCTTCGAACATATATTGCTGCTGGAAAACCAGCACCTGATATGCGGATGAGGATAGAGGCAGATGGTATTGAAGTGAACAGCGAGTTTGAGAATTTGCTTGAAACGGTTTGCCCCAAATGAGTTGGGGAGTCCTCTAGTATCCCTGACAAAGCAAACAGTTTTTAGTAGTTTCATTCAATGCGGATGCTAAAAGTTTCTGTCATGTATAACAGTTACATTGTGATACATTATTTTTTCAAAAATGCTTCGGACCACTAGAGCAGCAGCTCTAGAGCGGCACTAATGACGTGGCTCAGAGCTGGCAACCACGTTCGCTAACTCACTTTTCTCTTTTCTCATTCTTGATTTCAAAATTTCAAACTTATTTTCCAAATTTCTCTCTCTATATTCAAAACCTACTCTTATCTCTCTCTCTCTCTCTCTCTCTCTCTGTATTTGCGATCTTCCCCGACGGAGCACAGCTCTACTCCAACCCCCGCTGGACGATCGACTCTGTCCCTCGATCCCAAAGGTGACCAACTGCGTCTCTGTCTCCCTCGATTCTCTCGTTTCTCGCTGTCTTCGACTTCTCACTCCTCAACGGAGCGTAGTTCCACTCCAACCCCGCCAATGATTGACTCGCACAGCGAGGAGTTTCTGTCTTCTGTGGACTCTCTGTCAGTCTGTCTTCTCTCGACTCTCTGTTCGATCAGCGACTCCAATCTGCAAGTATATAACTTACAAATTGATTTAGGGTTAGGACATGTATATATAACAGTATAACTTAGAGGTCTGATTTAGGATTTGTAATATAGAAATTAATTAGGGTTTGTATATATAACAGTATAACTTATATGTAATTTAGAAATTGATTTAGGGTTTGTGTGTATATATGACTTAGAGATTGATTTAGGGATTCTATTTAATTTTCTTTTGAAGCAAAAAAAAAAAAAAATAATAATAATAATATGTTGTTGTTGTTGTTGATATATACTGAAAAGGGTATGAGCATTCTGAAAACCTTCTTGTTGTTGTTGAGGTTGAGGTCCAGTCTAAGCATTATTAATAGTACAAATGAAAATCAGTTTCGGATCAAACTGTAGTTAGGTTATATAAGCTACTTTATTAAAGATGGAAACAAAATGTTACTTTTTTGAACTCCTAAGCCCACCTGATCCATAACATAGAAGTGCTGAAAAAGAAATTGTAATCCAGCTGATCCATAACATATGCCATTGCAAGAGACCGAGAAATGTTTATAGCATTTAATCTCTGCTCAGCAATGAACCTGTACATTTCCAATTGGTTATCCTTGAATGCTTGAACTTCCCATGATTTCATATCCATATATGGAGGCAAAGCATAAGATTCCTCAGGCAAAGGGCAGTGTTTTATATCATGCTCTTCCCTTTCAAATTCCATCTTAGGAAGTTCAGCAACCAAAAAACCACCACAAATGGATGTTTCACCATAGGAAAAACCACGGCTCTGCACTCGGGAATAAATTCTGCCTACAATTCAAATCAACATCGTCCCTAAATTTAAATTAATGAAGAGTGATCAGGAACAACAAAGAATGGAGGTTCAACTTATATAGGCACAGAGTCAGAAAAATATCATGCTTGTTGATTTGAAATGGCAGCTTCTGCCACTCTTAACCCTGTTGGAACACTAAAATTACTGATTAATATCACAATATCAGCTGCATTAACTCTTTCCGTAGACAATCTTTGGCCTCCCATGAGAATTGAACTTAGAGTCCATTTCATATATTTCCTTCTCTTAGTATTGTTCCAATTCCAAGCTGCTAGTTCTACTAATTTATTTATTAGAGCTCAGTAATTGCTTAGATATTTGTAAACAAAAGTCTACGTGTCTGTATGTATATTAGATACAGAAAGAACTTCACCATGGTGAAACCTTAGACAATTGAGTGTCCCCATGCTTTAGGTGTCTTTTCCTGGACTAGAGTTGTACACTGTTTTTTTTTTTTTTTTGATAGAATTATATGGCCGTGCTTTTTAGACTGGGTATGCTTGTTCAAACTTCATTAGTCAGGCTGCTAGTTATCATGATGGTATAATATCATATGTTCAATATTCTGCTATTTGAACTGTGTTATTTTGCTTTTGTTGATGTTGGTATAATATCATAAACCATTTGTTGTTCATGTTGGGATGGTATAATACCAAAGCGTAGCTCTTGTTTGCTTCCATTTAATTCATACCTTTCCTACTTTTTAAACAGTTTTGAGACTAATACACTAACTGATTGAGATTTGACTTCATATTTTTGTAGATGTCAACTTCAAATGCTAGCGGCAGTACCTCAGATCATTTGAAGAACAAAGTGTAAATGGACAACATACCAACCGTTACCGAACAACTTCGAAGTATGGGTGAACACTTGTAATTTCAAAGCGAACAACTTCAAATTCAAAGCACGCAGATGCAAAAATTTCAGACAGACTTAAATCGAAGTTGGTGTTGCATTTATGAGATCTTTTTCTTCCTTGTAATTATTGTTGTATTAGTTACGAAGATGTAATAATTTACATAACAGTTACAAGTTGAAATAGATGATATGTATGAAAATTTATGATATATGACAGTTATTTTGGAGGAGTATAAACATGTAATCTGTTATCTGTTTGTTTGTTTGTTTGAAGAATGTTTGAACACAGGTTGTTAAAATTATGTTTGTTTGTTGGAGGAATGCTTGAACACGGGTTGTTATATGTTTGTTTGTTTGAGGAATGTTTCAACACAGGTTGTTACATGTTTAACGAATGCTTGTTTGTTTGAAGAATATTTTGACACAGGTTGTTATATGTGTTTGTTTGAAGAATGATTGCATAGGTTTTTTGTTTGAAGAATGATTGCACTGGTTTTCTAACACAGTTTTCTGCACAGATATTTTAAACACAGAATTTGAACACTAGTTTTTCAACACAGATTTTGAAGAGATATTTTGAACATAGCTTGTTCAAGACAGATTTTTTCACACAGGTTTTTGAAGACAGATTTTTTCACTCAGATTTTTTAGCACAGTTTTGAGGACAGATTTTTTTACACAGGTTTTTAGAGACAGATTTGAAGACTGATTTTTTTAACACAATTTTGAAGATAGATTTTTTCACACAGGTTTTTGAAGACAGATTTTTTTCACAGGTTTTGAGCACAGTTTTGAAGACAGATTTTATGACACAGTTTTTGCTGACAGATTTTTTCAACACAGTTTTGAAGATAGATTTTTTCACAGAGGTTTTTGAACACAGTTTTTTGCAACAGGTGTTTTGACACAAGTTTTTGAAGACTGATTTTTTTGCACAGGTTTTGAACACAGTTTTGAAGACAGATTTTATAACAGGTTTTTGCAGACAGATTTTTTCACACAGGTTTTTGAACACAATTTTCTGCAACAGATTTTTTCACAGTTTTTGCAGACAGATTTAAAGACAGATTTTTTGAACACAGTTTGAGGACAGTTTTTTTAACACAGATTTTCAACACAGCTTTTTGAAGACAGATTTTTTCACACAGATATTGAAAAAGTTTTTGGAGCACAGATTTTGTAACACATTAAATCCATTTCTGTATAGAGCAAGATAGCATATAACAACAAAACAATATCAAACTTTTATAAATTTCATAAATTATGCTCCATCAAATATAACAACAAAGCAACATTAAATTACTCCAACCACAAAATAAACTCCAACTTAAAATTACAAGTTTCCAACTAATGAAAACGAGACTCATTTCCGTCCATTTGTACATTGAAGTCAACAAAAGAAGACGGTTGCATTCCATAAATTTGATTCAAACCAATCTCCATTTCTGCTCATTCAAAAAGAAGTCACCACTATTCGAACCAATCTCCATTTCTGCTCATTCAAAAAGAAGACGGAATTTATGCTTTCTAAATGACTTATCAAATATAACTTGCCCAAATGTTTGGAACACTCAAAACTAATATTCGGCCATGTCTGAGCTCTCAGGTAGATAGACAGAATAAGATCAGCGCTACAAGTAGTGTATGCAAATTCATATTTTCAGGGGAAAAAAATTAAACTATTTTATCAACCTATACATTGTATTGTACACAAATAACAAATCTTTCATCTCTGTACATGTCATTTCTATGCAGCATTATATATCCCAAACAATTACACAAAGATTTGAGCATATCTATCACCCCTACCCTTGTCGTTTTTGTCTTAGCATGCTTTCCCATGAATATCAAGTTACCGAAGCAATGAGAAGCAGATACAAAGTAATAATTACGGACACTTGCATGTTTTCCATTCTTGTGTCGTCAAGCCATTGTCACTGGGAAAAGCCGGTCCAACAGAGTATAAATACCACCGCCTAAGAGGAGAGCACCACTACAAAACATGAAATACATACGTCCATGAGTGACAACTACACTCCAAGGAACAGAATTGTCAACATCCGACCACTGATGAAGATGAACATTGAAAAGTAGATGCAAAAAAGGAACCTCAAGCACAACTTATCCTAATGCTAAAAAATAGGGAGAAAATACCTCATTGGGTTGATCCATGCTAAGAATTTGCGGAATGAAAGCAGGCTCTGCAGACAGTTTGTGTTAGAAATTGCCCAGGATACAAACGAACAATAAAAATTAGACAAACAAAAAGTGTAGGAGTAAGAATGAAACAAAGTGGCAAACAGTTTATCAGTGATGACACGGATTTGGCCTCCACCTACAGATGGTAGGAAGATCTGGGCATAGTCCCAGTGTCTCCCTAATAGGCCCTGCCAAATCATTGGCAAAGTACACTAAGCCATTGGAACAATCATAATTTTGGCCCGGGCCCACGATGCACTATCTATATATACCTCGGAAGGAGGGAAGAGAAAGCAAGTAGCAGTAAGTTATGCACATCAAGAGTTCACATACAAGATTTTACTGAGTGAAAAAAGAGTATACCTGCAATGCTCCTGTTTGTACAAAAAGAGTATAATAAACTGTTTACAGAAGAGCACAACCCATTGCACAAACTTAAGCTATGCCCTCCCCTTTAAAAAAATAAAAAAAACGGGTGAAAAGAACAGACAGAATAAAAAACAGAGCTATATATGTAATATTTTATTAAATACCCAACTTTCCTTGGGTAATAAAAAAGTTACTAAAGCAAATGGTGTTTAACATAACGAAACAAAATTAGAGCACATGAGTTCTTAAAAAATTAGTAAGTCATGCACCAGCTGATCACAAAAAAAAAAAATTTCCTAACAGGTAGTCTGTTAATTTATATTAATTACCTAATGTTGCTGTGAGCGACGAGCCTTGACAACATAAACATAATGATAACCACTCAGTGTACAGTTTCATTTTGTTGTTTTAAACAGAACTAGGGAGGACAACTAGGTAAATGCCAAGACGGCCCGAACAATATAGTGGAGCACTTGTCACATAATGACAACTAAAAATAATCTCAAGCCATCACAAAATCAGATTATACATATGTCAATGCAAAGAATAATGAGCCATGTAACCAAGAAATAATCATTCATGTGATTGACTTGGAATTTTGGACTATAATTTACAAGAAAAGCATTCAAAATTTTAGTTCCTCTAGTGCTTTTTCCCATGTAATTGCACCTTCAAGGGTCATTCCCATACCCTTAAGGTGAGCATAAAAACTTCCATTGCCACCCCTCCACTAGCATTTTCCATGAAGTCTTACACATTTTTCATACTTTAGTTTCTAGACCCACCTCTCAAATTTCAAGATTTGTTGAGAAAATCAAGTGTTCCAGAAAATGATGAACTTTAGTAAGAGCATATTTAGTAGACTCGTATTAGTTGCGGAATCACTAAAAAACAGGCCAAGTTGATTTGATGTTCAAAATATACAATGGCCATCTAAGAGTAGTTACTTACTAACACATCCACAGGACCCTGACCATCAAAGTCATAAGACTTCTTAAAAACATAAATTCAAAAAACAAATTGCTTTACAAAATTTACATAATAAATTAATCAAGCTAATAAAATAATTGGCCAAACAATGACAAAAGAGCACTGTTGACTAATTTAATACCATTGAGTACTTCACTGTCAAGAATATCCCATCAAACAAATGTCCCAGTGCATCAACACGAATACCATACGAATAGGTCATTTCATGATAGATAAGTTACTATATGAACCATTCTTCATACTCATAGAAAGTGAGAGAAACTGTCCAAACCCCTCAAAGCCCCCAAAAAATGTTTTAGGACTGAACCTATGCGTAATCTAAAAAATTCTTCAATTGCCATAAACTTCCCTTCTCAAAGGAACCAATTTCCCACCCATTACACTCCAACACCATACCCAGATGGATAAGCATCATTAGTTGATCTCACAGTGCCAGAGAGAAATGACAATTGTCATACTCAAGAATGCATGTGTATGACCAAATTGCTCAAATTAAAGACCAAAATTTAACAATCATGATACACAAACAATTTTCATGTTCCACTCAAAAGTAGACCTTTAAATTCAAACTCAAGCTCAAGAATTTCATCAACAACTTCAAAATTAGGTGAAGCTTAATGATTCAACAAAATTATAGAAACCTAACTTAAGGTCAAGCAAGATCAAATAGATGAGCTCTAATTTCTTCAAAATTTGGAGACTTCTTCTTGTTAGGGTTTTTAATTTAATTAACTACCCTAGCTTTCAAGCTTCGCATTTGACAGAGACGGAGAGACGGAGATAGACGGATCGACAGAGAGATCGGCGGAGAGAGAGACCGAGATCGACGGAGATCGACAGAGAGAGACCAAGATCGACGGAGATCGACAGAGAGAGACGAAGATCGACGGAGATCGACAGAGAGAGACCAAGATCGACGGAGATCGACAGAGAGGAGACAGATCGACAAGACTAGAGAGAGACCAAGATCGACAGAGAGAGAGAAAGAAAAACCTGCAAAAGAAAACGCAAGAGGCGGAAAGAGACTGGTGGCGGTGCTGAGGTGGCGTGCGACGGTGGCCAGCGATGATGGTTTGTGGTGAGCCGGGGGGTGTGAGGTTTGGTGGTAACTGTTCTGTGTGTGTGTGTGTGGTGTGTGTGTGTGTGGGTGAGAGACAGAACAGAGAAACCGTTGGTGGTAACTGTTCAGTGGTTCTCCCAATTTGCTAATGAACATTTCGAAAGGTTACTCCTTTTGTGTGTGTGCGTGTGGTTCTCCCAATTTGCTAATGAACATTTCGAAAGGTTACTCCGTGTGTGTGTGTGTGTGTGTGTGTGTGTGTGTGTGTGTGTGTGTGTGTGTGAGTGTGAGAGAGAGAGAGACAGAACATAGAAACCGTTGGTGGTAACTGTTCAGTGGTTGTCCCAATTTGTTAATGAACATTTCGAAAGGTTACTCCTTTTGTGTTATGAACACTTTGAAATGAACCTTTTGAAATGTTATTTTTTTTGTGTTTATGAACATTTTGAAATGTTTATTTCTCTTATACTTTTTCTTCGAACTTACACCTTTTGCGAAAGCCCAACTTAACTTTTTTCGGAAGTCACTTTACCTTTTTGTGAAAAATAAATTCATCAAATTTACACATTTTGCTTACGCTTACACCTTTTCGTGAAAAACTTACACCATTTTTGAAAATTTACTCATTTTGTGTAAGAATTTTTGGCATAAGATTTATACTTTTTCTTCGAACTAACACCTTTTGTGGAAGCCCAACTTAAAGCTTTTTCGGAAGTCACTTATACCTTTTGTGAAAAAATAAATTCATCAAATTTACACATTTTGCTTAAGCTTATACCTTTTCGTGGATGTCACGACCCAAACCCGGCCCTATGGGTTTAGCACCGTAACCGGCCAGTAATCCGAGATTACCGAAGGCCTGCTTAACAGTAGTACAGTAAAACAGAGTTCAGGGCCTGGCGGAAGCCAATACAGTAAATAAATAATGTCCATTGAGCTGTGACAGTCTGTATGCCAAAAAGATTTTTCATGCATTCACACGTTCAGAATAGTACAGTCTATACAAAATTTACAGTCACACAGTATAGGGATCTAATCCCTTGATAACAGTACAGTTAGTAGCTGACAGTCTATACAGTAAACCAAAACAGTACGGAAACAGACGGGGGAAAAACAAAACACCCCAAAGCCATAACATGGCAACTCGGAACCTCGCAGTGAAGCACAAAGGCTGGCTTGACAAAACTGGAGTCCAACCCACGCTCCTAGCTCCGATCTGGTGGCTGAGCACCTACATATATATATAAACAGTGAGCTAAAGCCCAGTGAATAACATAAACCGTAAAGAGGTTAGGAATGAAATGTCCTTACAGTAATAAAAACAGTTCATTAAACAGTATTTCAGTCTTTCAGTCAGAACAGTTATTCAGTCATATGTGGTACATCCATTAGCATAGCAGTAAACAGTAGGTCTTAAAGACCAAACAGTAATGATGGCCATCAATCAGTAAATAGTAGTGGTTCCACGAGGGAACCGACAGAGATCTCTGTAACAGTAACAGTAAACAGTAGGTGCTAAGGATGCCACAGTACAGTTCAGAAATAAAGGACATACATTCATTCAGTAATCAATATCCGTTCAGTAAACAGTTCAGTTCAGTGTTCAAAAGATAATCATTTTGAACATATCTTTACACGATTGTTACTCACAGAGTTTGGGCTACAGTATGCTAGAGCGTGTCTCCCCAGTCGCCAACCCTACACAGTTCACAGGTTGAACACACACTAAGCTACACAGTTGGGAAATATCATAACTTAATCCCTAATTTGCCTTGGTGTATTCTATATCTATATCCTCATTAAGATGTCTTAAACTAGGCCTAAGAATGCCTAGAATGGGATGAGGATGCAAAAATACACTTAGAAAACATTTTGCAAAGTTTGCTGAAAATAGGAGCCTCGCTCGAGCGAGCCTTCCTTCGCTCGAGCGAGCTTCCAAAATCAAAGGCTTCGCTCGAACGAGAAATCCTTCGCTCGAGCGGTCTGTCGAAACAGTAAAAGTACTGGATGTTGAAATTTTACGCTCGAGCCACCAATTCTACGCTCGAGCGTAGCTTCAAACAAAGGTTGGTCGCTCGAGCGAAGAATCCTTCGCTCGAGCGAAGAAGCCAAATTCTGGAATTTCCAGATTTGTCTCCTAAGCTCAAACCAAGCATTCTTTCACTCAAAACTCAACCTCTTGGGCCCAAATTCTGGAAAACACATCTAAATTCAATGTATAACAAGTTTCAAAGCTCAATTTATGAATTCAAGCCCCAAAGGTGAGTCAATTAAAACCATTTTTCAAACCCATTTTTCATGAACATGGAGAAGATGCAACATGCATGGATTCAAACCAAATTCAACATTCAAAGCTTGTCCAAATGGACTCATTTCTTCAAGAACATGATGAATACATGGATTTATACATGAATATGAGCATGCATGTACATTTTACCATAAATTCAACTCAAACTCATCAATTCAAACATGCATGCATGTATTATGCTCTAATTCAACATGTATGAACTAATTCATGACTTAATTTTACAATGATGCATAAATCATGCAAGACTTAGCTCAATGACAACAATAAGGAGATGAATGATCTACCTTAGTCTTGTATTCAAGGTTTAGGAGTCCAATTTGACAATTCACACTTCAATTCCAAGCACTCCCACCAAATGAACTCAATTCACTCCTACTCTCTCTAATTCTCCTCTTGGTCGGCTAAGTGTGAGAGAAAGGCTGATGAGATGTTTAATCTACATGTCTAAGGCTCAACATATGTGAATAAGCAAAGGCCCCACTAGGTGACAAAGTTGTAATTAAGGCAAACTCTTAAATTGGCTTTGTTTAATCTAGTTTAATCATACCTAATCACATTTTAATTAAACACGCCATAAAATCACATAAATTCCACTAATCATGAAACACTAAACAATTTTCAGTTCGGCCGCCGATAAGGCCTTCAATTTGCAGTTTAAACATAAAAACACGAACAGATAATCACATAATTGAAAAGATAAAAAAAAATGCAATACAATAAACATGCTCAGTCAATTCGGTTTCAATTTTCAATCAGTCCATTCAGTACTTTAGTTAGTTCAATTATCAATCATCAGCGGTCCTGTTTAGCAGTAATCAGTATGTAATTCAGTAATTTATCGATAAACGGTATGGGGGTTGTTACAGTGGAAGTGCTTATATTTTTTTTGAAAAGTTACTCCTTTTGTGTAAGAATTTTTGGCATAACATTTATACTTTTTCTTCGAACTTACACCTTTTGTGGAAGCCCAACTTAAAACTTTTTCGGAAGTCACTTATACCTTTTGTGAAAAAATAAATTCATCAAATTTACACCTTTTGCTTAACCTTATACCTTTTCGTGGAAGTGCTTATATTTTTTTTGAAAAGTTACTCCTTTTGTGTAAGAATTTTTGGCATAACATTTATACTTCTTCTTCGAACTTACACCTTTTGTGGAAGCCCAACTTAAAACTTTTTCGGAAGTCACTTATACCTTTTGTGAAAAAATAAATTCATCAAATTTACACCTTTTGCTTAAGCTTATACCTTTTTGTGGAAGTGCTTATTTTTTTTTGAAAAGTTACTCCTTTTATGTAAGAATTTTTGGCATAACATTTATACTTTTTCTTCGAACTTACACCTTTTGTGGAAGCCCAACTTAAAACTTTTTCGGAAGTCACTTATACCTTTTGTGAAAAAATAAATTCATCAAATTTACACCTTTTGCTTAAGCTTATACCTTTTCGTGGAAGTGCTTATATTTTTTTTGAAAAGTTACTCCTTTTGTGTAAGAATTTTTGGTATAACATTTATACTTTTTCTTCGAACTTACACCTTTTGTGGAAGCCCAACTTAAAGCTTTTTCGGAAGTCACTTATACCTTTTGTGAAAAAAAAAATTCATCAAATTTACACCTTTTGCTTAAGCTTATACCTTTTCGTGGAAGTGCTTATATTTTTTTTGAAAAGTTACTCCTTTTGTGTAAGAATTTTTGGCATAACATTTATACTTTTGTGCTTATATACTCTTTCACAAAAGGTGTAAGTTTGAAGAAAAAGTATAAATCTTATGACAAAAATTCTTACACAAAAGGAGTAACTTTTCAAAAAAAATATAAGCACTTCCATGAAAAGGTATAAGCTTAAGCAAAAGGTGTAAATTTGATGAATTTATTTTTTCACAAAAGGTATAAGTGACTTCCGAAAAAGTTTTAAGTTGGGCTTCAACAAAAGGTGTAAGTTCGAAGAAAAAGTATAAATGTTATGCCAAAAATTCTTACACAAAAGGAGTAACTTTTCAAAAAAAATATAAGCACTTCCATGAAAATGTATAAGCTTAAGCAAAAGGTGTAAATTTGATGAATTTATTTTTTCACAAAAGGTATAAGTGACTTCCGAAAAAGCTTTAAGTTGGGTTTCCACAAAAGGTGTAAGTTCGAAGAAAAAGTATAAATGTTATGCAAAAAATTCTTACACAAAAGGAGTAACTTTTCAAAAATGGTGTAAGTATTTTCACGAAAAGGTGTAAGCTTAAGCAAAATGTGTAAGTTTTCGTTTGTTTACACATTTGGTAGGTCAACTCACAAAAGGAGTAAGTGTTCATAAAATGTGTAAATGATTTCACAGAAGGCGTAAGTTTTCAGAAAAAGGTGTAAGTTTTCAGAAAAGGTGTAAATTTTTACAAAAGGCGTAAGTTTTCACAAAACGCGTAAGTTTTCAGAAATCAGTTACGCCTTTTTTTGAAATTCCTTACGCCTTTCGTGAAAATATACGCCTTTTGTGAAAACTTATACATTTTTTGTGACCATTTACACCTTTAGTCATATAATATATTATTTTATTAATTTACCTGGAAAGTGACCTGCTTAGCAGGTCACCAATGTGTAAGTTTTCAAATATTTTGATATAACCCAATACATACAAATATGTAAATGCAAAATAGAAGGGTGTAAGTGCCTTGCATACCGTATGCAAGGCACACTTAAGAAAAGTCCTAAAATTATATTCAAACTTATTTTGTTTATGTAACGAGTTGAGCTCGAGTAACTTGGTTTTTTTTTATGGGGCTGGCTTTCCTCCAGTCTGTGATTGGACTGGAGGGTACTGTTGGATTCGTGGGAGTCTACTATGGGTTTTGTTTCGATAATCTGAATTGTTCAATATGTAGAACTCATCGAGTATTATATGCTTGTAAAAAATTACGTTGATCGGATATCGATAGCTACATGATCAAATCAGTTTTGTATTAAAAAAAAATTGGACGATGAAAAAATAAAAGGTTGACAGAAATCTAATTCGATGAGATAGCTATCGACATTCAATCAGCGTGATTTTTTATAGGCATATAGTACTCGATGAGTTCTACACATTAAACGATTCGGATTGTCAGAACAGGACTCATGGTGGGCCCCCATGGGCCCAACAGTACTCTTCAGTTCGATCAAGGGCTGAAGGGAAGCCCAACCCTTTTTTTATAGTGTGTATAACCTTATCGAGAATTGAGGAAATATTTATCTAGTTAGTTACTTATGTAATATTGGTATGAATATGGATCTTCAATAGTGTATGATCTGTTATTTCTTAAAACAACGTCGATTTGGGGGAAAGAAAAAGGGAAAAGGGTCAAACTCAAGTTCAAGTTCCCAGATGATCACGGAGGATACAGATTTGGTATTATACAAGTGAAATATACTGATTCAATCCTTTTGATTAATTACTATCAATTTATTATTATTGTTATTTATATATATAATTTTTTTAGAAACTACTTTAGCCTAAATTTATGTAGAAAGGGAAAGGGAATCGCCCTCAACGCTCTATATGGGATTTGAACTCATAACCTCCACTATGAGGATTTGAGAGCTTACAAATATGGCACAATGTTCCAAATCAATATGCGGATGGGACATACCTTATGTGATAAGGACACTTAATTTTTTATATCCTTCTTTATTTTTCAAAGAACGAAATTTACAAAGATTGAAAGTTTCCTTCTGAAATCTCTACCCCTATGTAATACTGACTGTCTATAATGACTTGGAAGTGTCTTGGGTTGATAGGTCAGACCTTGCAGGAGAAAACAAGAAAGGTTTTGGAGGAATTTGAAAGGATTCAAGGCTTCCTTCCAACATTTCCACTACGTTAGTCATTGTTGGTCGGTTTGATGGATTGATCTGAATGCACCACAATCCCACCAAGATCATCTTCCTCACCGTCTCTTCTTCCTCTCTGCTAGTGACGATGCTGTGAAGTTTTAGATCCTTACCATGTTCCAGATGCTCATAAATCCAGTGTGGAAAGTAATTTTCACTTGTTTCAACTACTCCAAATTTCTGATCTCTTGCTCCAGTCATTTCAAGAACCATCATTCCATAGCTATAGACGTCGGATTTATGAGGGACTTGGCCAAAGGTTTTAGAAAACACTTCTGGAGCAATATATCCAGCAGTCCCTCTGGCACCCAACATTGATATCACACTTTGTTTCGTTTGGCATAGTTTAGCAAGACCAAAGTCTGATATTTTAGGGAGGAGATCTTTATCAAGGAGAATGTTATGAGGCTTCATATCAAAATGCACAATTCTTGTGCTACAACCTCGGTGCAAGTACTCTAGTCCTCGTGCAATGCCCACTGCTATTTGGAACAATGTACTCCATTCCAGGCGACAATTTGTACCTTGAGATTCTTAGTTGCGAATGAACTTGTCCAACGATCCTTTGGCCATAAATTCATAAATTAGAGCTCTTCTTTTTGCTTCAAAACAGAAACCCAAAAGATTGACTACATTGACATGGGAAGTTCTACTGATGCTAGCAAGTTCATTAATAAATTCCTGTCCATTTCCCTCTATCTGGCTTAGGACCTTCACCGCCACAAGATGGCCATTAAATAGCTTTCCTTTGTAGACAGAACCATATCCTTCCTGACCTAGTTTATCTTTGAATGAGTTGGTCATTTTTTTAAGATCTGAATACCTGTACCTCTTTGGAGCAACAGATCCGTGATTCCTTATAAATGCTTCGACATTTTGATAACTCAAGCTTTCCTTCTTCTAAAAGGCTACCACATTAACTGACGCGAGTCGTCTTTTAAAGTAGAAGATTATTGTTGTGATCAAGAACGTTACAGCTACAATGACACAGAATGCTGCATAGAGAAAGCATAGAGGTTAAGTGATTGAGAAATAGTAGCATCAATTAATTCTGCTCTCTAAAGGGCCTTAAGGATGAACAGAGCTGAAGCCCATCTAGCTAACTCTTCCAAACAATTAGTGGGGCAAAGAGATGATAAAAATTATGAAGAGATTGGCTTCCCATGACCAAGTTTATTGAAATGCTAGAAATAAAGGGTTTATCTCGGTTCTCATCTTACCTACGGTTAACTTCATCCCCAAATGAAAGCATTTGGGTGATCCTGCAAGATAAAGAGAAAATTAGTAACACCTTTAAATGGACAAGAGAGAATGGTGATATGCAATTCCCCAAATGATGCAATATACTAAAAACTTACATCTATGATGTATTATAATGTTCTAGGAAGATTATCATGAAACACGATAACACAGCCATAGCATCAAGAAAAATTGTGATGTATAGGAAGATTATCATGTAAGTTGATCTTACTTTCTTGGGGGAACCAGTAACAAGTAGATCAGAAACGGTTCAGAACTAGACAATTGTGTGTGTAGTATGTATGTGTTGGATTCATAACTCAGGTTTAAGATCACATCTTTTATTATCTATTATAAATTCAATTAGGCTAAAAAATTTTCCAACAACAATACCTTTTTGCCATTCTTTTTGGGCATCATAACAAGATAACAGGGCAATAATGCAATTTTGCTATATGGGTTTAGTTTAGGTTTGAGAAGAAGACAAGTGAAGTAAGAAAAACATTGGATGATACTCAAACTTTGTAAGGAAGGACTCATGCACGGATTATTTGAAGGGTTGTTGGACATATATGTCATGGAGAGAGAGGCTGATTCTCTTTGGTCGGTCCAGTCAAACGGTTGATTCTCTTTGGTCGGTCTAGTCAAACGGTACCCTTTTCTGCGTCAACTGAGTCAAAGGCTACAACTTATATTAATGAGATTGTTAGATTGCATGGAGTGCCTATGTCCATTGTTTCTGATAGGGACTCAAAGTTCACATCAAGATTTCGAAAAAGTCTGCAAATGGCGTTGGGTACCGAATTGAGTTTGAGTAGTGCATACCATCCTCAAATTGATGGCCAATCAGAAAGAACAATCCAAACCTTGGAGGACTTATTGCGTATGTGTGTGCTCGATTTCCATGGAAATTGGAAAAGTCACTTGCCTTTAGCTGAATTTGCCTACAACAACAGTTTTCATTCGAGTATTGGTATAGTGCCTTTCGAGGCCTTATATGGCAGAAAAATGTCGATCTCCCATTTGTTGGGCAGAAGTTGGAGACGGGCCTTTACTTGGGCCTGAGATTGTGCATGAAACAACAGAAAAGGTGAAGTTAATTCAACAAAGGTTGAAAACCGCGCAAAGCCGATGAAAAGCTATGCGGATATCCGAAGGCGAGATAGGGAATATGAAGTGGGTGAACACATTTTTATTAAAGTGACACCAATGAAGGGGCAGACTCGCTTTGGAACCACAAGTTGGCATCGAGGTATGTTAGGCCATATGAAATTATTGAGAAGATTAATCCGGTGGCATATCAAGTAGCACTCTCTCCTGAAATGGAACATATGCATAATGTGTTTCATGTCTCGATGTTGCGGGACTATCTTCGAGATCCTTTTCATGTTATTGAGCCTACCCATGTGGTATTGAGTGACGACTACACTTATGAAGAACGGCCTATTCAGATTGTGAACCGACGAATCAAGAAGTTGAGAAATAAAGAAATCTCGTTAGTGAAAGTGGATTGGCAAAACCATGGTGGCATTTACGCAACTTGGGAAAGGGAAGATGACATGGTGAAAAGATACCCGGAATTGTTCCCTTTGGATCCAGTATTCTTCCAAAATGAAGGTAATTCGAGTTTGGAGGACCAAACTCTTATAAGGGGGGAATGCTGTGTGACAACCCTGACCTTTGATTAACACTAATTCATGATTAAGCATGCTAAGTAAATGATTAAGACGAAATCCTAAATTAATTACGTGAGTGTAACAAGTCCGCGAGGGACCTCGCTACAGTTCGGACTCGATTTGGGTCACGGTTCGTAATCTGAACCAAAGAGTCCAAATCTGGCAAATCGTTTTGAGAAAACAGATTTTTGAAAGAAGTGCCAAACATGGACTGCTTTGCCAGATACAGAGTCGCCACCTAAATATTTTATTTTTGGGAAATTTAGGAAACCCTGACTCGTTTGCCTAAGGTCACGTGTCCGTCATCACCAAAGTTGCCTCGGCTCGGGAACTTGGGTACGATTGGGGAAGGTCACTTCGTGAGCATCCCCGCTCGCCCAATCAAAGATCGGCCTCTACTAACCATGATATCTATTTTTGAAAACATTGTGTGTTCTTATTCCGGTTATTAGCCTAGGTTACTATGTGATGCGCACAGCATACAAGTATAGACTGAGTCGTCTGAATTGGAACAAAACACTTCATGTTTGTTTGTGAAAATGGTTTGCTACTCGCAAGTAGGCTTAAAATGCGGATTTTGCCACCCTCGGGTGGGCTTAGAAATATGATTTTGCCACTATCTAGTGGGCTTAAAACAAACATTTGATGAATTGTTCCAATCCAAATAACCCAACCTCCACCCACAGGCATCGAAGCAGGTATATCACATAAGCAGTTAGCCTTATGGTAAGCATGCTATCATGGCAGTCACTCACACGCATGCAAGGATGCTAAAGCATAAAACTCACCGAGTACTCCAAGCCAAAACAGAAACCGATTAGAAATCATGCATGATCCTAACTATACAGAAATGCCTAATGCAACACATATAAAAATGCAACTATAGCAGGCTCGGCTATTCTAAACATGGCATATGAGATGCAACAGCTATCAAGTATTCAATTTGGAATTGAAATACAAATGCAGTTAGTATGATGCGCCGAGCCCGGTGCATGCAAAACAGATGAATGAATGCAAACATGCTATCATACTGTATGCTAATTGAAACATGCCCTAATCTAACCATCATAAGCGGGTAAATAAAAGGGAAGAAAGACGTGGGGTTGGGAGACATACATCACACACACGCACACTTATTACAATTATGCCCTCGCGCAGAGGGTCCGAATAAATAATATACAGTCCCGAATAGTACATCCCAAATAAATAATACAGTCCAAATATGTACAAAAATCCTAATTAATTACCAAATTAACTAAGAAAAATAATAAACTGGCATGCAAGCCAGGGACTGTGTTGACTCTTCTCCAGATGATGAATGATGCATGTCCGGGTTGCCTTGTGCAGAAATCCACTGCGATGCCCCAATCAGCCTCTGTTTTGCAATGCTTTTTGGAATGCGTGCCAAGCTCCAGAAGGCTGCTGATTCTTGATTGCTGCAACAGAGAGCAAGAAAGGGGCATGGCAATGTATTTTCACATATGTATGCATACCTCGATCCTCGTGCCACCAATCACGCATCTCGATGCATGATGGCTGAGGAGTCGAATTGCACAACTCAATATGAAATGAATGCACATATGAACATAATAAGACCTAACTCCATCATGGATAATCCGGAGTGTCGGTGACTGGGGAATTGAGACACGTTCCGTCACTCGGAGTACGAAACGCCCCTCGTTTCCCGTGCTCGGGCTAACTCCTATCCCAACACAATGCAATATGCATGACATGCATGAAATGCAACTAAGATACAACCTAACATGCACAATGCTATGAAATGGCATACACAATGCACGAGTAACATGGCATATGCAATGCGCTAACATACAGCCTAGTATACACAATGCTATGGAATGAAATGGCATACACAATGCATAATGGACTTACACCAACATGAGTGGACCTCAGCCACACTCACATAAGAGGCCATTAGATGAAAATGAGACACTTGAGATGCGTGCACACATGCACGCAAACCGAGGACCGATCCTAAAGCACGAATGCCACTCTAACAAGACATGGAAAAACATGGAATATGGCATACTAGCATGCAATTTTCAGAGGCAATAAATGATGCAAAACAGCCCCGAAAGATGACAAAATGACACCCGATGCATGGAATAGGTCTCGAAACATGAAATTAGGCATACGGAATGACCTATAACTATGCAATGCATGCATTATTTGAACATGGAATGTGAATACAGAGTCAATAAAGCCCAAAAATAAGCATGTTTACAGTTTTAAGCAAGGCCAAACAGCGAACACAAATGGGGCTAAACTAGCATGCAAAAACGGCCCCGAAAGCAAGATAATGAAGCAAGTGACAGCTGCTGACCCTAAACAGAGAATGTCCCTTCTACAATGTTGAAGAGGGGCCCAAAATATGATGTTTTACAGTTTACTACAAACCACAAAAACAGACACAAGTATGGAAAAACTCTCATGCAAAAAGTGGGCCTAAAGGAGGACAAAGAAGTAAGTGACGCATGCTGGCCCCAAACAGATGAAGGTCCTTCAACAAAGTTGAATAGGGACCTAAAATATGACTTTTTACAGTTGATGATCAAATCCAAAACAGTGTACAAGTATGCTCAAAATACTATGCAAGATAAGGCCAAAAAGAGAGCTATAACACAAAGTATAAAAAGGATGCCTCAAAGAATAAAAGACCCTTAATGAAACATGAAGTGGGGGTCAAAATAAGGCCATTTGTAGTTCGGACCAGAGCCCAAAAATAGAGGCACAAGAGGCTAACAAATCATGCAAAAATGGGGCCAAAAGAGGGATATAAAGGCAAGTGACAAAAGGGGGGCCCAAAAAGTGATTATCCCTTCAACAATGTTGAATAAGGGCTCAAAATAAGCTACTTAACAGTTTACAACATGCCTCAAAACAGTTTACATATAGGCCAAAAATAACATGCAAGAAAATGGTATATTAGGGAGATAATGAAGCAAGTGCAACAAGGAGGCCTCAAACAGTGAGAGGCCCTCAATAAAACATGGAATATGGCTTAAAATAAGCTTATTTCTAGTTAGGGTCGGAGCCCAAATATGCAAGCACAAAGGGCTTAGATAGGATGCAAAAATAAGCTTAAAAAGAGGGGAAATGTTGCTCACCCTTGTAGACCAAACTTCAACACTTCTTGGCTTGAGAAAAGGTGCCTCCTAAGCTCTGAGAAGACCCTCCAAGCTTCTGGAATGGAGTGGTGGTGTGGTGCTAGGTGGTGGTGTAGAAATGGTGTAGGGTTTAGAAGGTTTTGAAGCTTGGAAGTGTAGAGGGAGAGAGATACAATATGGGAGCTCAAAGGTGGTTTTTCTAACCCCTAAACTAGAGCTGGGAGGCTGGTTTTATAGGCAAGAGAGGGGGAGAAATGGGGGGAAAAATGGGGGGGAAATGAATTCAAGTTTCCCCCCCAAAAAATGGCCCCCCGGATACAAAATCTGGGGGGAAAAGAGATGCATATTTGAAATGTACCTGTAGCAAGGAGCAAGGCCAGTTGGTTATTGGGCTTGAAGGTGGCCGGCCGGCCAAGGGTCAAAAAGGCCAAGTGAAATTAGTGGCCGGCCACCACAAATTGGTGGCCTCCCATGTGTTCTCAACACAACCCTGTGGTCAAAACTTGGAAACAGTGAACCAGGGGAGAGAACAACCCACTTTTCAAAGGGGTTCAAAAGCAATTACTAGCCGGCCACCAAATATTGGTGGCCTCCCAGATGTGTACATCACAAATATGGGGTTTAGGGTGCAAGAAAATGGCCCAAGGGTGGTCAACATTGGCTTCCGAGTGAGAAAAAACGGGCGACGGAGGGCGATGAAGGAATATAACTGGTTGCTGGAACAATTACTGGCCTCCCACCCTTCTATGACCTTCCTGGTGATGAAACAGAGGTCCCAGCCAAAACGAACGCAAACCGATGCGAAATGAAGGTTCGGGGGCCGAAACGCGCAGCCCGGGGCCCCGAAAACCGACTGTTAGGCACCGGGAGTGGTGTTCGACCACAAAGTTGGTCTCTCGGACCACAGTGTCCCTCAAAAGGGAGTAAATAAGATGCATGCCAAAAACCGGAGCAAACGGAGGTGGTTAGGCGGTCCCGAACCGAGGCACTCGGCCTGACGGCTCCGAAAACCGGGAACCGGGCTCCGAAATGGGCAAAATGGCCTACGACCACGAAATGTAGCCCGTGGCCACCGAGAGATGATCTATGAGACCCCTCCCTCCCTTTGGGAAGAGAAACAGAGAAAATCGAGCCTGGTTCGCAAACCGAGGCAAAGCACAGAAAAGCCCGGAAGTCCGAAGGCAAGGCTCACGGCCAAGACTCTGAAACCTCTAGACGAGCACGATATGCAACATCACCGAGCGCTCAATCGGTGACGTCTGAGTCTTAAGGTCGGTCAAAAATGGGGTGTCTACAGTGAGTGTATTGCTTTGAATGCATTTTTATCTGTTGATGTAGAAAGATCTGTCCATGATTTGATTTCAAATTGTGAATTGAAAGCCTTATTGGCAACCAATTCAGAAATTGACTTGATTTATAAGCTAATTAGGATTTATAGAATTTTATGGTAGGTTTAATTAAAATTCGGTTCGGAACAATTAAATTAGATTAAATTAATTCCATTTAATTAACTTTGATCAACTATTACCAATAGGGCCATTTTTGACCCCACCAAGTTCAACTTCACATTTCATTCTTCCTTAACTTGGTGCTCAAATGTGAGAAAGGGAGAGAATAGGGAGATTTGGGTCCGAGGCTCAAGAATTGAACTCAAACAAGGGGAATTGCTAGAAGAAAAGAAGAAACTTTGAGGATTTGTTCATCTAGCTCAAGGATTTAGCACCTAAAGCCCAATTGAACATCTAAGGTAAGAAGTTAAGTCCCTAGTCTTGAATTTAAGTTGAATCATTTATGAATTCAAGTGAATTGAGCTAGGATGAGTTAGAATTGAGCTTGAGAGGTAGGAAGGAAGATCACTCCATGCATGCATGTTCATTTCATTACATTTGGAGCATGTTTGCTAAGGATTTCTCTCATGCATGTATTCATTTCAACCATATTTTGAGAACTCATCATGTTTTCTACCAATTTGTCTAACTTGATCATGTTTTGAGAAGCTTGAGTTCATAGAGATGCATGCATGTCATGTTTTTGAAACATTCATAAAGTTTGAGTTGAATTTGTGTACAATTGGCATACTTTTGGGCTTTGATTTTATGAAATGGTCTTTAAATCAAGATGTGTTGTGAGTTTTCAAGTGTTTTCCAGAATTTTGGCCCAAAAGGATGACTTTTGGAGTATTGGATTCGTGTTTGGAACTTTGGGAGCAAATCTGGAAAACCCAGAATTTTGCTTCTATGCTCGAGCAAGAGATTCCACGCTCAAGCAACCACCTTTATTTTCACATTTCCACTCAAGCGACAAAAGGTTAGCTTGAGCGTAAATTGCAAGCTCTCAGAAATTTGCGTGTTTAGAAATACGCTCGAGCGACAAGACTTGCGCTCGAGCGAGGAACTGTGTTTCACACTCGAGCGAGCGTCGAGCGGAGATTTCTTGCAACTAGAACTTTTCACATTTTTCAGACCGTTAGAGCGAAGGATTGTACGCTCGAGCGACCACTCACATTCGGTATGTTCACTCGAGCGAGACCCCTGTTTTCAGCAAGTTTTGAAAAATAGTTTCAAGTACATTTTTGCATCCTCATTCCATCCTAGGCATTCTTAGGCCATTACTAAGACATCTTAATGAGGATAATGAGGTAGAACCACACCAACACGAGTAGAAGAGCTAAGTTATCAATTCCGGGTGTGTAATTTAGTATGTGTTCGTTTTGTAACTGTGTAGGGCCCGCACCTCAAGGAAGCTGAATAGCCTGCTTGCAGCCCTGTTATCTGTGAGTAACGATGTTGTAAAGATATGTTCAATCGTATTTATTTTCAGATTGATAAATCATATTGCTTTCTAAAATGATACTTTTTATCGATTGAATGATGATCCTATTTTGAATTGTATTCGTGGCATCCATAGCGTATTGTGATTGTTATTGTTATTGATATTGTTATTGTTACAGAGATCTCTGTCAGTTTTAAATCTTGGAACTATTGTTTGTATGATGGCCATCAATTGATTATTCGGTCTTTTAAGACCTAGTGTATTGTTGCTATCGGATGTACCACGTATGACCTAATGAATGTGATTGAATGAATTGATCGAATTGAATGATTGATTGACAAACGATATTGATAGAAAGTGTTCCAATGCTAATCGATTGTTTCTAAAATTGCAGGACATCATTCTTAAACTCTTTACACATTTGTTATTCACTGGGCTATAGCTCACAGTTTATATATATATGTAGGTAGCCAAGCGCCGGACCAAAGCTAGAGGTGCCGACCCAAGCTCATGTTTTGTCAAGCCAGCCATTGTACCTTATGTCGAGGTTCCGAACCTGCACGAGTCAAGGCTTCTTGGGTGTTTCTATTCACCCTTTTGCTAAGTGTACTGATTGTCTAAGACTTCTGATTGTACAGTTTTGAAGAGGGGATTATGTCCCTAACCTGCATGCTACCTTGTGCATGTATTTTTGGTATATATACATATGGCTATGAATGTGGTTATGTTTATAAAGTTTTTTTCCCATACAGGTCTTCACAGCTCTTTGGACAATGTACATTTCTATTGCTTGGCTTCCGCCAGCCCCTTTATATTGTGTTATTATCTTTATTGTTAAACAGGCCTTCGGTAATCATGGATTACTAGCCGGTTACGATGCTAAACCTATAGGGGCGGGTTTGGGTCGTGACAAAAGATAAGTCCATTCAGGAATTTTACAATGAGATGACTACTTATTGGGATCAGTTTTTTTTTTTTTTTTTTTGATCAGCAAAGAGGAAAAAGCTTTATTGATGAAATCGAACATACATTACATACGGAAACCATCAATAAAGAAAAAGAAAAAAAGACAAGAGCTGAATAGCATCATAGCACCCCAGCCTAATCCCAACTAGGTTGGCACCAAGCGGGATGCGCAATCATGTGCTAGCTCAAGCCAAAGTTGGTGAGAAACCAACCAGAAAAAGAAAGGAGGAGAACCAAAGAAATCTTCCTAACAGCAGCCACCAGCTAAAGTCAACTCAGAATTCTAATTCTCTTCCGCTGCCTTGAACAAGATCTTACTTGCTGAAGGTTGAACACCACCTCATTAATAGAATAGTGTACCCCAAACGTGTTATATTTCAACCATAAAGCAATTCTAATCTTTATTAACTCCCCAAGAGCCGTAAAATCTGGTTGAATTTCGTTGAACAAACAATCATTACGGAGCTTCCACACGGACCACATGATAGCAAAAGGAATAGAGTGCCATATCCTCCTTTCAAACCTGCTGCAACTTGTACCTAACCACCATTCCAGAAGATCTCCAACAGATCCAGGAATTACCCAAGACAAGTTCCACCAATCCAATAATTCAGACCACATTCTCCAAACCAAAGGGCAATGTAGCAGAATGTGGTTGGTAGTTTCAACATTTTCCCTGCAAAATAGACAATAAATGTTCACATTTGGATCCAAAACTCCAATTCTTTGAAGATAGGAAGCCGTTTTCACTCTATCTTTCCAGGCCAACCAACCAAAAAATTTCACTCTTGGTGGTGCTCCATTGCCCCATAACAGTTTAGTAATCCTAAGAGATGGACCTTGAGCAGACTCACTCCATCTTCTGGCAGAGGAAACAGAGAAGGACCCCGATGGGTCTGCAATCCACCAAGCTTGATCATCAATATTAACCCTTAGAGTGGGAACATCCTCCAATATCTCAACAAGCCTTTTAACTTCCTCCTCTTCCCAGGCTCTTAAAGGTCTTCTGAATGAGAATTGCCACCCTCCTACTTCATTTCTGATTTGAACAACAGACTTCAGGGAGTCATCTTTAGTTTCTGATAATTTAAAAAGCCTAGGAAAGGCAGCCTCCAATTTACCAATTACCAACCAATTGTCCCTCCAAAAGTGTGTCCTTTCACCATTACCAATTACAATTTTAAAATTAGCAGCAAAATATGAGTGTAGGTCAATATTAGACATAACAGATGATAATATATCTTGCCAAACTATGGACATAGATCTATTAATCACGACATTTGGGCTCCAACCTCCACCCACATGACCATATTTGCTTGACACTACAGACTTCCATAATGATCCATTCTCAGAACCATATCTCCACCACCATTTTAGGAGCAAACACTCATTGAGGTCCTTAATTCTGCTTACTCCCAATCCACCCTGAGCTTTTGTTTTGGTAACTTCCTTCCATCTCACCAGATGGAGTTTTTTCTTCACAGATGTACCCCCCCATAAGAAGGCAGCTTGCAGTTTTTCAATGATCTTCACCACCCCTTTTGGCATTCTGAAAAGAGATAGATAGTAGATAGGTAAATTTGATAAAACTGACTTGATGAGTGTCAGTCTACCAGCAAAAGACAACAATTTCCTTTTCCAAGATGCTAGTTTCATCTTCACCTTGTCCACTATTGGTTGCCAAGTCTTTTTTCTTCTTGGATTTGCTCCCAAAGGAAATCCCAAATACTTTAATGGTAATTTTTCCCAACCACAATTGAGTAATGATGCATAATAATGAACACTTTCATCCTCGATCCCAATCCCACATATCACACTCTTATGGAAGTTAATTTTTAATCCTGACAAAATCTCATAGCATCTTAAAATCCTTTTTATTGATAGGATCTCCTCCCTTTCAGCCTCACACAAAATTATCGTATCATCAGCAAATTGAAGATGAGAAATATTAACCTCTTGATTGCCTACCACTGCCCCTTTTATCAATCCCCTTGCTTTTGCCCTTGATAATAGGATATTAAGTCCCTCTGCCACTAATGTGAAAAGGAATGGTGAAAGTGGATCCCCTTGTCGAATCCCTTTTTCAGGAGAAAACTCCTCAGTAGGTGATCCGTTTACCAGCACTGATAATCTTGCTGTTGAAATGCAGGTTTTAATCCATTTCAACCATTTCTCACCAAATCCAAAGTTATCTATCATAGATAATAAAAATTCCCAATTGACTGAGTCATAGGCTTTTTGAAAATCAAGCTTCAAAATTAAACCCTTTTTCTTCGATTTCCGCCATCCATCCACCACCTATTAACAATCAGCACTCCATCTTGGATATATCTTCCCCCCAGAAAAGCAGTCTGGACTTCACTTATAATCTCAGGGAGCACCATCTTTAATCTTCTAACAAGCACTTTTGCCAAAACCTTGTAAGTTGAGTTGATGAGACTAATGGGCCTGTAGTCTGATAATTCAGAAGGGTTATCCTTTTTGGGAATGAGAACAATGAAAGTGTTATTAATGCCCTTCACCAATTTTCCATTCATGTGAAACTCATTAACAAATTGTACAAAATCTTTCCTCATGAATCTCCAACATTTTTGGATACAAGTCATGTTGAATCCATCCGGCCCAGGAGCTTTATTTCCTTCACAATCTTTTACAGCTAGCCAGATTTCATCCTCAGAGAAAGCAGCCTCCAGCACTTCTTCAACCTTCACCTTACTGATGGTTTTAAACTGTCCTGAAAGTTTTGGCCTGTTAACCCAATTTTCAGAGAACAAGCTAGAAAAGTGCCTAAATACTTCCTGTTTAATTGCAATTGGTTCTTCAATTTTGACACCATTCACTTGAACTGAATCAAGTAAGTTTCTACTTCTCCTCTTGTTGGCACAAATGTGAAAAAATCTGGTATTCTTGTCCCCCATCTGAGCCCACTCCAATCTGGATTTCTGCAACCATAGAGAATCTTTCCTTTTTCTTAATTTCCATACCAGGCCTTTAGCTTCACTCCTGTTAGTATTTTCAGATTCAGATAATTCCCTTTTTCTGCTTCCAAATCAAATCCATGCAAAACCTCTTCAGCTTGTTTCAACTGATGATCAATATTTCCAAAGACCTCTTGATTCCACACCTTCAATTTCTGTTTCAATGCTGTGAATTTTAGCCTTAGAGTGTAACCAGCCCATCCCTCCTCACAGACCCCAGACCACGCTGCTGCTGCTATTTGTTTAAAATTAGAATGAAGAGTCCATGCATTTATAAACCTGAATGGTTTTGGCCCCCAATCCCTGACATCTTCTCTTACTACTAAGGGGCAATGATCAGAAACCACCCTAGGTAAACCCCATAATTTGAAATTGAATTTTTCAAGCCATTCTGGCTCAAACAAGAATCTGTCTATCCTGCTCCAACGAACCCCTGCTTGAGTATTACTCCAAGTATAGCATCTTCCTTGCATAGGAATATCAACCAGCTCTAATTTCTCAATAAATTTGTTGAAATCAGCCATACCCCTATTCCTCCTAGAACAACCTTTTCTTTCCCCAATCTCCCTTATCTCATTAAAATCTCCCCCCATACACCAAGGATTAGAGAATGAGGATTTAAGTCTAATAGTTGTCTCCCATACCTTCCTTCTATTAATAACATCATTCGGGGCATGTATATTGATAATGACACAATTGAAAAAATACTTGGACGTACCTGAAAGAAGAATAAGATTTTTGGTGCAGCAACAATCTTCCAAGGAAAAAGCTTCAGGATTCCACACAGATAGCAGTCCCCCAGCACTACCTTCAGCATCCACCAACATAAACTCCATCAAGTCCCATGGCCAAATTGATCGAACCATCCTCTCATCTAAGCTACTTCTTTTAGTTTCTTGCACTAATAGAATATCCACCCTTTTATCTCTCACCCAATCTTTAATTCTTCTCCTTTTTTCAGGTCCTCCCAGACCTCTAATGTTCCAAGACATAATAATCATTAAAACTTAATAGTACTCTCGCTCACCTTCAAGCTAACTATTAAGCTTGAAAATCGCCAACTCTACTGATGGCCCTCTGAAGATCCTGTTTTTCGAGTTCCATAATTTTGATAATTGATTCTTCCTCTTTATCTCCATAGTTGATGCCCAAATCTTTACCGATCTGCACAGTTACCTGAGCTTCTCTCCTCATCTGTTTTCTATTGCTTGATCTACTTTTTTGGGACATAGATACTGCAGTTGCAGCTGCCACTGCTCTGAAAATGGCCCCTCTTTGAAAGCTGCTTCCAGCTGGTAAACAGAAATGCTTCTTTTTTCCACCCTCACTGATCTTTCTCGCAAGACTCCTCTTTTTTCTTGTATCTCCCACTTCAGACACGATCTTTCTTGATTCAGGAAGGGATGGGTTCCCACTGTGATTATCCTCAACCAAATGGGCTTGGGCTGAATTACTAATTTCATTAGTTAATGGCCCACGACCACTTGTAGCCTCATGGGCCATTCCAAGAACCACTTCCACACTGATGCTAGGCCTAATTCCTTCAGACCCACTCAAACTTTTAGCAAATCCAGCCGTTTGAATAACTCCATCTGCACCATTCATATCATCTTTTACTGCTGACCTGGGAGATTGTTCCTCAAGCACGCTCGTTCCTTCCCCAAGCAGACCACCAGCTTTTGTATTTCCCAAACTGATGTCGGTCTCTTTTACGATCGATTCCCAATCCTCTCCCTCTTCGGCAACCACCTCCTTTTCTTTGATACACACAGATTTGCTACTGTGTGTATCCTTGACACTGTTGCTAGTTTCTTTTATCATTGGTGAAATATCATCATCATCTAAATCTTTGATTCCAACCTTGCCTGAACCCATAATGCCACTTCCATTGGATTCAAGTGATACACCATTATGTTTTAAACCTTTGCATTTGTAACAGAATAATTCCGAACAAGATGATAAATCCAAATTTTCGCAGACTCTAACTGGGTATGTAGCACCCTTGTGTAGACACCCCATTTTTGACCGACCTTAAGACTCAGACGTCACCGATTGAGCGCTTGGTGATGTTGCATATTGTGCTCGTTCAGAAGTCTTAGAGTCTCAGCCGCGAGCCTGCCTCCGGACTTCCGAACCCTTTCTGCACTTTGCCTCGGTTTGCGAACTAGGCTCAGTTTTCTCTGTTTCTCTTCCCGAAGGGAGGAAGAGGTCTAGTAGATCATCTCTCAGTGGCCGTAGGCTACGTTTCGTGGTCGTAGGCCATTTTTCCAATTTTGGAGCCCGGTTCCCAAATTTCGGAGCCGTCAGGCCGTGTGCCTCGGTTCGGGACCGGCTAACCATCTCCGATTGCCCCGGTTTTTGGCATGCATCCTATTTACTGCCTTTCGAGGGACACTGGGGTCCGAGAGACCAACTTCGTGGTCGAACACCACTCCCGGTGCCTAACAGCCCACTTTCGGGGCCCCGAACTGCGTGTTTCGGCTCCCGAACCTTCATTCTACATTTTTGGGCTCCGACCCAAACTTGAGATAGTCATATTTTGAGGTCCTTTTCATGTTTGATTAAGGACCTCTTACTGTTTGACATCTCCATCTGTCACTTGCCTTTTTACCTCTTTTTGGGCCTTTTTGCACGGTATTTTAGGCGTACTTGTGGGCTGCGTTGGACTTGGGCGTAAACTACAAAGTGTCTTATTTTGAGCCCCTCTTCAACTTTGTTGAAGGACTCTCGGCCATTTGAAACCCGTAGCTACCACTTTCCCTTTTGGCCATTTTTGGCGGGAAACTTGATATGTTTTCCCTCCCTTTTTTCCCTCCATTTTCCCCCTCATTTTGTCTATATAACAGCAGCCCCAGCTGTGATTTTTAGGGTTAGAAAATCTGATTTGGGAGCTCCTCCATACAATCTCTCTCTCTATATTTAAAACACCAAAATCATCCAAGTTTCTACACCCCCCCTTTATCACCACCTAGCACCACCACCACTACACCATTTCCAGCAGCAAGGAGGGTCTTCCAGTAGCTAAAAGGCACCATTTTCAGTCTTAGAAGCAGCCAAGGTCTTGGTCTACAAGGGTAAGCACTCATTTCCCCTTTTGAGCTCCATTCTTGTACCATTTTTCTATCCTCTTTGCTTGTGGTTTTGAGCTCCGACCCCTACTGAAAGGGGGACTCTTTTGAGCCATTCTTCATGTTTGTTTAAGGGCTCAACCCTGTTTGAGCCCTCCCTAGTGCACTTGCTTCAATACTCCTTGATATGCCACATTTTTGCATGGAATTTCTGACCTGCGTGTGATCTGTTTTTGTGCATAATGTAAACTGTAAGTAGGCTCATTTTGAGCCCTTCTTCAACATTGAAGAAGGGCTCAACCCTGTTTGGCCTCTCTATCATGCACTTGTTTCATAATCTCTCATATTTATCGTAAAATTGCATGATTTGTTAGCCTCTGTGTGATCTGTTTCGGAGCATGTCATGAACTGTGAATGGGCTTATTTGGGTCCCTCTACAACATTGTAGAAGGGATCAACTTTGTTGGGGGTCTCCATGTTATACTTGTCATTATATCCCTCCTTGACCCCCATTCTTACATGCTTTGTTAAGCCTATCTAGCTTCTGTTTTCGGCCATGATCAGGTCTGGAAAGAGTCATATTTTGGCCTTCTTGTCATATTTTGTTAAGGGTCCAAGGCTGTTTGATGAATGTTTGGCATATCTCATGTTATAACCCTTTGTTGGCTTCAATCTTGCATCACATTTTTCCATATTTATATGCTGATTTGAGGGTTGTCATAAACTGTAAATGTGCATTTTTTTAGTCCCTCTTCAGTATTGTAGAAGGGAATTTTTCAGTTTGGGATTTTCATATACCACTTGTTTCAATACCCCTCTCTTGACCCCCATTTTTGCATGCCATTGTTGCCCTATCTATGTTTACTATTTGGCCATGTTTTGTACTGTAAAAATGCTATTTTTGGGGCTGCCTTGCTACTGTTTTGCATGTCATGTACCAATTTTGCATGTTTAGTATAGCCGTAGGCCATTTCGGGCGCTTAATATCGCATTTCGGGACCATTCCGTGCATTTGGTGTCATTTCACATCATTTCGGGGCTGTTTTCCCCCTCATTTAGCTGCTGAAATTTCATTTGCATGTTTGCATATCATTTCCTGTGTCATTTCATGCCTTAGGGCCATTGCCTCGGTTTGTGTGCCCATGTGCACGCACTTCAAGGCACTTCATTTTTTTATCCGATGGCCTCTTATGTGAGTGTGGCTGAGACCCGCTTATGTTAGTGTAAGTCCATGTTGCATTGTATATGCCATTTTAGTCTCATTGCATTGCGTATGCCATGTCTTCGGTTCGCGTGCATACGTGCACGCATTCCGAGCGTCCCATTTTCACCTCATGGCCGCTGATTTTGGCATGCTTGCGAGTTATCCATGTTAGTTTAAGTCCATCATTGCATTGCACGTTCATATGTCATGTTTCATGCCTTGCCATGCTTTGATAGAGTGGCATTCGTGCCTTAGGATCGGTCCTCGGTTTGCGTGCATATGTGCACGCGTTTCGGGAATCTCTTTTTCCTCTAATGGCCTCCTTGTATTGGTGTAAGCCCATCTTGCATTGTGTATGCCATGTTCAATGCGTTGTGCATGTTATGTTGTTAGCATCGTGTATGCCACGTAGTTGCATCGCATGTTTGCGTACTTAGCCGCCGTGCCTAGGTTGCATTTCATTGAACATGCATCCCTTGCCTCTTGACTAATCATGATAGGGGTTGGGGCCCTTTGATTTGTTTTGTGCATTGCATTCCATTTGATATCAAAGTTGCTAACTTGGCTTTTGGGCCATCATGCATTGAAATGTGTGATTGATGGCCCGGGGGTCGAGGGCCATACTCCCTTGAGTCCATTACATGATAGGGAGTGTGTCCATGCATACATTTGCCTAGAAATTCTATACCTTGCACTGCTGGTCTGCTGTTACTGTCAAAACTGTCTTCTGCAGGAATTTTGTGCCGACCGGCAGTATAGAGTGCCGACCGGCAATGTATTTAGTGCCGATAGCTTCATTTCCAGCCGGTGGACTTTATACACGGCCGGTGGACATTCCATCCAGCCGATGATGATTCTTAGGATGCAGGGAGCCTATTCTGGGACTTTTACAGTCTTCCAGAGAAGCAGAACAGTAAAAGCAGAGCCAACAGTGCTATGGCAGCGAGTTTCCAGGCGAAGCCAATCCGAGCATGCGTGCATCCCTCTTCCTGAGGCCTTTTACTGCTTTCAGTAGTTTAATTAATTTGTTAATTAATTAAGGGTCTGTAATAATTAATTAGCTAGGATAGTTGATTTATTATTTGGGACTGTATATTATTCTTTTGGTCCCTCCGTGTGAGGGCATATTTGTAATAAGGGTGTGTGAGTGTGTGTATGTCTTCCAACCCCCATTTCTTTCTCCCTTTTATTTACCTGCTTATGATGGTAGATTAGGGCATATTTAATTTAGCATACCTTATGCAATGCATGCGTGCATCCATGCATTTGTTGACATGCATCGGGCTCGGCACATCATACAAACTGCATCGTACTTTCAATTCCAAATTGAATACGTGTTATTTGTAGCATTCCATATGCCACGTTTAGGATAGCCGAGCCTGCCTAGATTACATCTTTGCATGTGTTGCATTAGACATTTCAGTATGCTTAGGTCCATGCATGGATTTCTAATAAGCTTCTGTTTTGGCTTGAAGTACTAGGTGAGCTTTTATGCTTTAGCATATCGCATGTGTGTGAATGTTGCCATAATAGCATGCTTACCATGAGGCTAAGTGCTTATGTGATATAACTGCATGAATGCCTGTGGATGGAGGTTGAATTACCTAAATTGGGACAACACATTAAAACTGTGAGTTTTAAAGCCCACTAGATAGTGGCAAAACCGTCTTTTCTAAAAGCCCGCTTGAGAGTGGCAAAACCTGCATTTTAGCCTACTTGTGAGTAGCAAATCATTTTCAAAACAAACATGTGGTGTTTTGTTCCAACTTAGGCGATTTGGTCTATACTTGTTTGCTGTGCGCATAATATAGTAATTCTAGGCTAATAACCGGAATAAGAACGCATAAAGTTTTCAAAAACGGATATCACGGTTAGTAGAGGCCGGTCTTCGGACCGGGCGAAAGGGGGTGCTCATAGCTGACCTTCCCCGATCGTACCCAAGCTCTCGAGCCAAGACCACTTTGGTGATGACGGACATGTGGCCTTCGGCACCGAGTCAGGGTTTCCTAAATTTCCCATTTTAAAATATTTAGGTGGCGACTCTGTAATCTGGCAAAGCAGTCCATGTTTGGCACTACTTTTTCAAAAATCTGTTTTTCTTCAAAACGATTTGCCGGATTTGGACTCTTTGGTTCAGATTTAGAACCGCGACACAAATCGAGTCCGAACTGTAGCCGAGGTCCCCCGCGGACGTGCTACACCTTGCATTTCAAAACAATCACTTTGTTAATAATCTCCATACATCTTGTAAGGATTCTTATCTTACCACAATGAAGCGATTCACCATTGAGAGTAGCATCGTCAAGTTGGATTACTTCTCCCCAAACTGCTCCGATGTCACTAAAAGTGTTTGTATTCCACAAATTAAATGGAACACCAAAGCAACATAACCAAACACATCTTTCTTGTTGAATTTGAATTCCTGGCTGCCATTCCGTCATGGTTTCGCACCATTCAAAAATCCAGTCCTTTAAATTGGTTTTGGCCTCCTTCATCTCTTGCACATTTTTGAAAGATAGCACTGCTAATCTTCCCCCCTGCCTTTACTTGTACATCCTTCCAATCTCCCTTTTGGATTTCCAACCTGAAAGCTTCAAATGAAAACAAGGATTTAAGTTTGATAATCAAACTTTCATGAAGCCAACCATTCCTTGTTTCCTCAGCTTGAATAATCACTTCGTTTCTCCTTAGCTCCTCCCCATTTTTCACTATGTCAGCAAATGATGTCCCCGCTACAGAGGACTGTAAGGGAAAACCTTTGTTCAGCGTTCTACCTTCAATGGGTATCATGACTGACTTCCCTTTTATTTCCTTCCTCTGACTCTCCTTTTGATTTCCTTTTGCAAAGTCTGCTTTTTTAACCTTCAGTTCTTTGTTCTCCATCCAGATTCCATTCGCTTTTTGTACCGCCGTATTTGCAGAAACTCGGCATCCATATCTAACAAATCCGAATCTAGATCCTGTTAGTTTCCTTCTCTTCATTGGTATGAAAACATCCTTGACTATCCCGAACTTTGTGAACAGCCGAAAGAGACCCTTTGGATTCATGGACTCTGGTAAGTTATCCACAAATATGGTGAAAATCTCTTCTTCATTACCTCCATTTACCAGTCTACCCCTCTGTTTTCTGAATACAGGACTCCATCCTCCTTTCTCCCTCTCCATGTGTGTATATGCAGGTTTCCGACACTAGGAACTTGAAGTTTACCTTGGTGCAAATAGCTCTTTTATTGGGATCAGCTTGCTTTGATGGAACCATCAGATTTGCAGTTACTTGACAGTTATACCAAGTATCGGGAGAAGCAACGTCTTGTTCAATTTCTTATGGCCCTTCGTGATCAATTTGAGCCACTTTGGAGAGCTATTCTACATTGGTCTCCCTTGCCTTCTGTGAATGGGGCTATACGTGAGCTTATTGCGGAAGAAACTCGGTTTAAGATGGCTCATGGTGCTCCTGCTTCCCAGTCAGTTTTGCCACTCCTCCGCTCTTGCCCACTCCACCGTATCCTTTATTTCAGGTTACTGGTAAGACCAAGCCTCGAGTTTCCATGGATGAATGCAACTTCTGTCATCAGAAAGGCCATTGGAAACATGCTTGTCCTAAACTTTTGCAGCCCAAGGGTCGTTCATCTGGTCCACCATCTTTTAAGCCGACATCTTTTAGATTTCACTCATTTGCCGCATTTTCTGCACCAGTTTCTGAGAATGATCCGTCTTCCAATATGCAGTCTATGTTTAAGCAGTTCAAGCCTTTCATGGTGGCCAATCCAAATTTTTCGTCTCAGGCCTCCGCTATGACTACCACTTAGTTAGGTTTGTCTGGTTCATTCTATTCAGGTAATATCCACACTTCGTGGATTTTTTATTCTAGTTGTTCACATCATATGACCCTTGTTGCATCTCTCCTTAGTAATTGTGTCTCTCCTTCTTCTTCTATCACTATTGCTACTGCTAATGGTTCTTCTATGTCGGTACACTCTATTGGTTCCATTTTTTCTTCCCATTTGTCTCTTTCTCCTGTATTTTATATGCCTCACCTCTCACTCAGTCTTATTTCTATTAGTCAATCATCTGATTCCGATTTTGATGTTGTTTTCTCTTCTTCTCATTGTGTTGTGCAGGATCGGGTATCCAAAAGGCAGATTGGGATCGGGTGTAGAGTTGGAGAACTATATATCTTGGACAGCTTACATGTTCTTCTAGAAGCATCTTCTGCTGCATTGTCTTCTTTTTGTTTAAACAATAAGTCTTCTTTATTTTATATTTGGCATTCTAGGTTAGGTCATCTGTCGATTGATCGTTTGAGGATGTTAGTTCGGTCTGGACGTTTAGGCAATTTTCCCATTCATAATATTTCTGAGTGTCGTGGTTGTAAATTGGCTAAAATGTCTGCTCTTCTTTTTAATAAAACTAGTTCTATTTCATTTTCTCCTTTTCAATTGGTTCATACTGATGTTTGGGGACCTTTCCCTATAGTTACCAAGGGTGGTTCGTAATATTATGTGTCTTTTGTGGATGATTACAGTTGATTTACTTGGATTTATTTGATGAGTAGAAAATCTGATTTTTTCAAAATATATTTTAATTTTCACTCCATGATTCGCACTCAGTTTTCCACTACCATTAAAGTTCTCCGTTCTGATTTGGGGGGTGAGTATTACTTGTTTGAATTTGAGGAATGTTTAGCTACTCATGACACTATTCATCAATCTTCATGTTTTGACACTCCTGTACAAAATGGTCGAGCTGAGTACAAACATCGCCATCTCCTTGATATAGCTCGTTCTTTGTTACTCTAGTCTTTTGTCCCTTCTGTTTTCTGGGAAGAAACTGTGCTTACTGCTGTATATCTTCTCAATCGGATGCCTACTCCTCTTCTCTCAGGCTCATATCCGTATGAGCGTCTTTTTGGTGTTACTCCTAATTATTCTCTTCTTCGTATTTTCGGTTTTGCATGCTTTGTGCTCCTTAACAGGCGCGCTCTAACTTTAGTTCTTGTTGTGTCCTATGTGTCTTTTCAGGGTATGACATTAATTAGAAAGGTTATCAGTGCTATGATCCTGCCACCAAAAAGCTAGATGTGTCTAGGCATGTCACATTTTTAGAAAAACTACCCTACTGCACTATACTTTCCACCTCTGTCCCTATTACCAAGGATGAATTGGTTCACGTTGACCCATTTCCTCCTGATGTTTCTCCCGATGAGTTTGTTTATGATCTTGAGGTCTTTACTTTGCCTCTTACTAGCACTTCTGATATCTCACCAGCTACTTCCTCTCCAGCTCCCGCTTCCCTTGCTCTTCTTCTTGTTTATTAGCGCTGCAAAGTACTTTCGAGCTCGCTTGTCTCTAGCTCTATTGTCTCTCCAGCTGTTTCTTTGGATCCCGCTTCTCCTACACATTGTTTTCCACAGCGAGACCGTCATTCTGCAAACTGGTATGGTTTTGGTAATACATGTTTTTCCCTTTCCTATCAGTCTTTTCTTTCTTGTCTTCATACATATTTTGAGCTCAGGTCCTACAAGAAAGCTTGTCATGATCCCAATTGGATTGCTGCCATGAATGACGAGTTAACTGCTTTGGCAAATACTTAGACTTGGGATTTGGTTCTATTACTTGTTGACAAGAATGTTGTAGGCTGTAAATGGGTCTATAAGGTCAAAACCCTTTCTGATGGGTCTTTGGAACGGTACAAAGCTCGTTTGGTTGCCCAGAGTTTTTCTCAAGAGTTTGGGATTGATTACGATGAGACTTTTGCCCCTGTTGCCAAGATGATTACTGTTCGCACTCTTATCTTTGTTGCCGCTGCTCATCACTGCCCTTTGTTTTAACTAGATGTCAAAAATGCTTTTCTAAATGGGCATCTTGCTGAAGAAGTGTATATGCGCCCTCCATCGGGTCTCTCTCACCCTCCTGGTGTTGTTTGTCGTCTTCGCCGTGCTTTATATGGTCTCAAGCAGTCTCCTTGTGTTTGGTATGAGCGATTTCACTCTGTTGCACTTCAACTTGGTTTTTGCCCTAGTCATCATGATTGTGCTCTCTTTGTTCCATGCACTTCTATGGGCCTTGTTCTCTTTCTCCTATATGTGGATGATATGATCATCACTGGCTTTGATTATAGTATTATTGAGGAGGTTAAGCATCAGTTGTTTCAGGAGTTTGAGATGAAGGATTTGGGGTCTCTTCGGTATTTTCTTGGTATTAAGGTTGCTACTTCTCCTACTGGATATCTTCTCTCTTAGACTAAATATACCTGAGATATTTTTTTTTGTGCTAATCTCACTGATGACAAAATTGTTGACACTCCTCTTGAGTTGCATGCTAAGTTTTCTGCTTTTGATGGCGTTTCTCTTGAGGATCCCACTTTGTATCGCGAGTTGGTTGGGTGCCTTGTTTATCTCACCGTTACTCGTTCGGATATCTCCTATGCTGTGCACATTCTCAGTCAGTTTGTTTCTGCTCCTCGTTCCATACACTGGGCTGGCTTACTTCGTACTTTGCGCTACCTTCGTGGCACTTTGTTGCAATGTTTACTGTTATCTGCCTCTTCAGACTTGACTCTTCGTGCCTATGCTGACGTTGATTGGGCAGGTGACATCGCTGATCGCAAAATCCACTTCTGGTCTTTGTGTTTTCCTTGGCGATTCTCTTATATCCTGAAAGAGTAAGAAACAGTCTGTTGTTGCTCGTTCCACCGCTGAAGCTGAGTATCGTGCCGTGGCTTATGTTACTTCCGAGATTGTTTGGCTTCGGTGGCTTCTTTTTGATATCGGTGTTTCTCTTTCTAATCCGACTCCGTTGTATTGTGATAATCAGAGTGTTGTCCAGATTGTCCATAATTTCGTCTTTCATGAGCGGACTAAGCATGTTGAAATAGATTGTCACTTTGTTGACAGCATCTTTAGGCTGGCACTATTACTCTCCCTTTTGTTCCTTCATCTCTTCAGTCGGCGAATTTTTTTACGAAGACTCACACTGTTACTCGTTTTCCTTTTTTTCTTGGCAAACTTTCGATACTTTCTGCGTTCGCATCCTCAGTTTGAGGGGGGGTGTGAATTATTGTAGTTTATGTTATTCATTAAGGGTAGTTTACTAGTTTAGGTTATTAGGGCTTCATTCTGTTTAGTCTATATATTTGTACTCAGCCTTTTGGTTAATTGATTGAATAAGATACATATTCGTTTTCTTTGTTTTCATAGCTTCCTCACCGTCTCTTCTTCCTCTGTGGTAGTGACGACACCATGAAGGCTTAGATCCTTATCATGTTCCAGATGCTCATAAATCCAATGTGGAAAGTATTTATTCAATTTTCTGGACCACTCCAACTTTCTGATCTCTTGCTCCAGTCATTTCAAGAACCATCATTCCATAGCTATAGACATCAGAATTATGAGGGACTTGGCCAAAGGTTCTAGAAAACACTTCCGGAGCAATATATTCAACAGTCCCTCTTGCACCGAACATTGATATGATACTTCGTTTCGTTTGACATAGTTGAGCAAGACCAAAATCTGATATTTTAAGGCGGAGGTTTTCATCGAGGAGAATGTTGTGAGGCTTTATATCGAAATGCACAATCCTTGTGCTACAACCTCGATGTAATTACTCTAGCCCTCTTGCAATGCCTACTGCAATTTGGTACAATGTACTCCATTCCAAGCGAAAATTAGTATTCACAGATTCATCATTGCAAATGAACTTGTCCAACGATCTGTTGGCCATAAATTCGTAAATTAGAGCTCTTCTTTTAGTCTCAAAATAGAAGCCCAAAAGGTTAACTACATTGATATGGGAAGTTCTACTGATGCTAGCAACTTCATTAATAAATTCTTGTCCATTTCCCTCGGTTTGGCTTAGGACCTTCACTGCCACAAGACGGCCATCAGATAGCTTTCCTTTGTATACAGAACCATACCCTTTCCCTGACCTAGTTTATCTTTGAATGAGTTGGTTATTTTTTTAAGATCTGAATACCTGTATCGCTTTGGAGCAAGAGATCCATAATTCCTTATAAATGCTTCAACATTTCGATCATCCACTCATTCCTTCTTCGAGAAAGCCACTGCATTAGCTGATGATGTGAACCGTCTTTTAAGGCAGAAGATTATTGTGATTAAGCATGTTACAGCTACAATGATTGAGAATGCTGCATATATAAAATAAATTATAGAAGTGGTGAGTTTTGTGATTGGGAAATAATAATATCAGTCAATTCTTCTCTCTAATGGGGCTGAAGGTTGAACAGAGAGCTTAAGTTCATCTAGAGATATCTTCCAACCAATTAGAGGGGCAAAGACATGATAAAATTCCAGTTTTGTTGATTGCAAATTATGAGGAGTTTGGCTTCCAATGACCAAGAGTTATCTTGATTCTCATCTTACCTATGGTTAATTTGATCCCCAGATTAAAGCGATTGGTTGATCCTACAAGATAAAGAGAAATTTAGCGGCACCTCCAGATGGACAAGAGAGAATGGTGTTATATAATTAGCCCTCAATGATGCTATATAATAAAAAAAGTACGTCTTTGATGTATTATAATGTTCAAGGGAGATTATGATAACACACTGCCACAACATCAGGAAACATGGTGATATAAATTGAATATTGCAAGTTGATCTTACTTTCTTAGGGAGCTGTTTATCTGATTTTACGGAGTTAAGTACTTATCCATTATGATAACTAGTTTTCCAACATGCTTTTCTCTTTTTAGCTTTATGCTATGTTTGGATTTTGAATTTATCAAGAGAAATGAAAATGCTCCACTACACACACATTCTCTCCACAAATCCATATTCAATCATGGCCTTAAGGTTGTATTTTGATCTTAGATTTAAGTGGCGATTTGTGGAAGGAAAGGGAAATTGATGGAAAAAGTGACAAAAATTTACGGAGTAGCAATTTCCCCTCTCCTTTTCCTTTTTCTTCAAAACTAGCTACTCAAATTTAAAATCTAAACTCTGCCTCAGAGTTTTAAAATGGAATTTGGATATTCTGATTAAATGGGAGGATTTTCCAGCAACAAGTGGAAGATGCAACCTTCAAACCCAAGTCAGATGTGCTCCTATATTTCATGAGTCATTTGGTAATGCATCATGGTAGGATGACAAATACCATCTCTCACCCAGAATTTTAAGTTATGACCAAAGTTCGATAACATGAAAACCAGATCTTTTGCAATTTGGACTCTATGGAAACTTTGAAATTAGTTTGAGCTCCCTCTAAAATAAGATCAGACCAGAACAAAGGCAACCAAAGATCTAGGGATCCTGGATTTTCTAAAACCAACAATTAATCTTACAACTAAACAAAAAATAGTAACAAGATTAGAGGGGCTCGTGCCGGTTCCGCTTTGAGTTGTGTTGCAGGTAAATGCATAAGGTTTATCCGAGCAATAACAAGCAAACAACCCAGAACTAGTGTTGGATCCACACTTTCCTCCTGACCCGATGCATTGGTCACAGATACTATTATTAGCATCCCACTGCAACTCAACACCACTGTCAAGAACTTGTGTCACATTTACTGAAGTTGAATTACTTGTTAAAGATGTAGCAAAAGCCGCCGCTTCTGTTTGATCAACCTGAACACTGACAACCTTGTGACAAGACATAACGGTGGTCATGTTCGAGGCGGTTATCAAACTCGGAAAACCTATTGTGTTGGTCGTGCCATCAACGCTACAATCAAACTGGTCAGGAATGGTTGTAGCAAGTGTCTGGCAACCGTAGTAGAGCATAAGGTCTTTTTCAATTATTTTCCCAGAATTCCTCTCTAACGACCTTGGGAATTTGTGTTGAATCATTGATTGTAAGGACTCGATATGGTCTTGTTTGTATTGTGATCAGTGGTGCATCGCCTGTGCAGTTTGGGCTGAAGCTCGGGTGGCCACAGTAATTTGGAAATGCAACCATACAAATGCCGGGTTTTTGTCTCGGTGCAAGGTATTTTTATAGAAACGATTTTTTCAAAGGAATAAAAAAATAAAAATAAAAATAAAAAGCAAATTATCGAAAAATTGCAGGGCAGCCAATGCAAACTCATTAAAGTCTTTTATGGTTTCTTTTCTTTGTTATTGGAATGTTGATGGACAGAGACTTCCGTCTCAAAATATTTTCTTTATTTCATTTTTCACTATCTCAAAATATTAGCTTCTTTTAAAAATCAAGAATTAAAATAACATGAATTTCTTATTTGGCCATTCTTTTAAATTCATTAACACAAAAAGTATAATTATGACAATTGATATTTCTAATTTTTTTTTTTTTACTATTTTAATTTTAAATGAAATGGTAATTTTGAAAAGTTAATATTTTTAAAATGTAATAATTGTACAACTAAAAAAAAGTTAAATTTCCAAAAAGAACCAAGATTTTGAGAGGGAGGTATAACTAAGAATATTTGTTTCCGGTTTTACATATTTTGACACATTTTTACTGGTTTTTACCATTTAAATTTAGATTACTTATTATTTTTTTGGTTTTAACAAGTAATTAGACTAATTAATTAAGTGTTTTCCTTTGTGAATTAGGATTTCTCTCATCATAAATGGTTATCCCATGGATTTGAGACTATTTATCTATTAGAACGATATCTAGTTTGGCATGATAATTATGTTGGATCACTAATATCCTTGGAACTTAGTAGGCTCAATTTAAAATTTAATGACCAAGTAGATAATTTGTTAATAGTTTAGGAGTAGAAAGTGAAATTAATCCCTTTTTGAATAGAAAATGTTGCTTTTAATAGATAATTAAGTTGGAGATGCTGTTAAACTGTTAACATCAAAGACTTTTTAGGCTTGTTTAATAAGCTGTGAACCCTTTCTTCTCATTGCTCATCTGAGACTTTTCAGGCTTGTAAAACTCCGAATAAATTTTTCTAGCTTGTGGGCCATCTAAACTGTTTCTACAACTTCAACATCAAAATTTGAAGCAACCATCTTTGAATCTCACTTGAAATTCTTGAGAAGTTTATAAGTACATAATAGATTAGCAAGTAAAAACAACAAGTGCATGAGATTACTGGTAAAGCAAAGTCTTAAGGAAATGTAAGATGTACGCAGTTATCTTATTTTTAAAGAGGCTATTTCCGCGACTTGAATTTGTGTCATGAGGGACGCATGACAAGCCTTACGGTCAGGACATGCAACACTATCTATTAAGAAGCAAAAAACATGTAAAACAATTAAAAATAAATAAAGAAACAAAAGAAGAAAGAAGGAAAGATGTGAAGAGGGCTCTCTTGCACTCTTGCTCTGCTAAATGAAGAAGCTTCTCTCCTTTTCTTCCCCTTCTTTGTCCTCCATTGTTATTGACAATAATTAGGAGGAATCTTTCGCTGACCTTGCATATGAAAACAAGATACACTTAGGTGGAATTTGCCAAGTTTGGAGGCTTCTTGACAACATATCCACCACCTTAATAGTTGATGGCCAATCTGATGGATTGTTTTCCTCAAGAGACCATGACCTAGGCAATTTTGGCATCTGAAAGTGCTCAAGCAGTTGCCCAAGGAGCCCGGGTTGTCACCTGTAATGACCATGACTTGGAAGAGTCTCAAGCAAACTAGCCAGACCTTACAGTAGAAAACATGAGAGGGTTTGGTGAATTTTGCATACATTTAAGGCTTCCTTCTGACATTTCCTCCACCGTAGTCATTGTCCATAATGAGTTGGAAGTGTCTTGGGCTGATGGGTCAGCCCTTGTAGGAGCAAACAGGTAAGGCTTTGGAGGAATTTGCAAGGACTGAAGGCTTCCTTCCAACATCTCCACCACCTTGCTCATTGGTGGGCGGTCTGATGGACTGGTCTGAATGCACCACAACCCCACTAAGATCATCTTCCTTTCTTCTTCCTCTTTGGTAGTGACAACGTCTTGCAGTCTTAGATCCTTATCATGTTCCAGATGCTCATAAATCCAGTGTGGAAAGTAATTTTCTCTTGTTTCAACTACTTCCAATTTCTGATCTCTTGCTCCAGTCATTTCAAGAACCATCATTCCATAGCTATAGACATCGGATTTATGAGAGACTTGGCCAAAGGTTCTAGAAAACACTTCTGGAGCAATATATCCAACAGTGCCTCTTGCACCCAACATTGATATGACACTCTGTTTTGTTTGGCATAGTTTAGCAAGACCAAAATCTGAAATTTTAGGCCGGAGGTCTTCATCAAGGAGAATATTGTGAGGCTTTATATCGAAATGTACAATCCTCGTGCTACAACCTCGATGCAAGTACTCTAACCCTCGTGCAATGCCTAATGCAATTTGGTACAATATACTCCATTCCAGGCGACAGTTTGTACTCGCAGATTCATCGTTGCAAATGAACTTGTCCAACGATCCTTTGGCCATAAATTCATAAATTAGAGCTCTTCTTTTTGCTTCAAAACAAAAACCCAAAAGATTGACTATATTGACATGAGAAGTTCTACTGATGCTAGCAACTTCATTAATAAATTCTTGTCCATTTCCCTCAGTCTGGCTGAGGACCTTGACTGCCACAAGACGGCCATCAGATAGCTCTCCTTTGTATACAGAACCATACCCTCCCTGACCTAGTTTATCTTTGAATGAGTTGGTTATTTTATTAATATCTGAATACCTGTATCGCTTCGGAGCAAGAGATCTGTGATTCCTTATAAATGCTTCAACATTTTGATCATCTGCACTTTCCTTCTTCCAGAATGCCACCACATTAGCCGATGATGCGAACCGTCTTTTAAGGCAGAAGATTATTGTGATTAAGCATGTTATTGTGAATGCTGCAGATATAAGATAAAATAGAGCATAGAAGTGGTGAGTCTTGTGATTGGGAGATGATAAAATTCCAGTTTTGTTCATTGTAAATTATGAAGAGTTTGGCTTTCAATGACCAAGAGTTATCTTGATTCTCATCTTACCTACGGTTAATCTTAATCTTAATTTGCTTCCCAAATGAAAACGAGGGGTTGATCCTGCAAGATAAAAGGGAAAATTAGTGACACCTTCAGATGGACAAGACAATGGTTCTATGTAATTCCCCAAATGATTTTATATATACTTAAAATTTACATCTATGACGTAGGGTTCGTTTGGGATGTGGGTTAACTTTTTGGCTTTTTGCTTATTTTAGCCTAACACTAAAAAGCTTCGTTTGGGATGTGTTTTTTTGGCTTTTTTGACTTTTGTGAGAGAAAAAATGTAATGATTATGAGTTGGATGTAATATTTTGTCTTATTGGGCTAAAAAATGTATTTTGTTTTTTTGTGACTAAAATAGCCAAAAAAGCCCCAAGCTTTTTCTTCCCAAACGAACCCGTAGTATAATGTTCAAGGAAGATTATCACGAGACACTGCCACAGCATCAGGAAACATTAATGCTGTTTGGTGCAGCTTATTGTAAGCTAAAAGTTAATAATCAGAAAATAGAAACCAAAAGCACCCTTTGCCTAGCTTCTAAATAATCAGCTTTTCTTAGCTTATTTAAGCTATTTGTGCCTAAAAAACTGTAAGCAGAAACTGCACCAAACAGTCTGGCACATATTCCCAAATTAAAATAAGTTATAATCACCCCTATAATCCACACCAAATACCCTAATTGTGATAGAAAGTGAATATTGCAAGTCAAGCTTACTTTCTTTGGGGGGAATAGGGATGTAAGAAAAACCAAAAAAATCGATCAAACCGATTGAACCGAATCAAACCGGCTATATTTGGTCTGTTTTTTAACAAGAATCGGTCTGTGCGGTTTTTAAATTTGATTTTTTTCGATTTTTCGGTTCGGTATCTGTTTAAGCACATTGTGCACCGATCTAAACCGAAACCGACCGCTTCAACATATATTATATTTATAATATATATATATATATATAATCTAATAATATAATGATATTAATAAGTATAATAAATTATTATTTTGGGTTGTTTGGGATGTGCTATATAAGTGCACTTTTTGCCTTTTTGACTAAAAAAATAGAGAAAAAAAAGATGTATGTTTGGGATAACTTTTTGACTTTTTACGAAAAAATGTGTAATAAAATATTGTAGTAAAATCAAAATAACCATTCTACCCTTGTTGACTTTTTGACTTTTAGGTAGTTGAATTTAAAAGGCAAAATAATAATTTTGCCCTCTAGACTCCTCCCAAATAGTATGGATTTTTTGACTTTTTTAGTAACTTTTTGACTTTTGTAAATTATCCCAAACAAGGCCGATTATCTTTATAACATAAGTTTGTAAACTTTTATTATATATAATCTTAATTCTAACTCATTATTCTTGAAACCTTAGTATTTTAAATTTTTTTTGTTTTTATTCTTGTTAATTTAGGAATTGAAAAGTATGTATTAAATGGATGGATTGAATATGTTTAAAATGGTAGACAAATAACTAATTTAATATTTTTATATAGATTAATAATTATATTTAAAAGTGACTCAAGTTTGAAAAATAATAAACCGATTAGACCGCACCAAACCGAACTGTTTCAATCAGTTTAGTTCGGTTCGGTGTGGTTTGATGGTTTGTATAGTTGTTCAAAATAGTAAAACCGACATTATCGGTTCGGTGTAATTTTTTACCGAAATACCGACCGTACCGAACCAATTACATCCCTAGGGGAACCATTTTGTTCAAAATTATTGCTGCCTATCAGTTTTTACTGAATCAAGTTCCCCGGCATGCTGTTCTCTTGTTTCTTGGATGAAATGGAAATAAAATTAGCTTCTTTCAATTCAACTTCTTTTTGGCTTTTCCTTTTTTTCCCCATTCTCTCCACAAATTTTCTCTGCAAATCCATATCCAATCATTGGCAGTAAAAAGGCATTTGGACATTCTCTATGACTAAAATGGAGGATTTTCTATGATATGAGGCATGGAAAGCTTTGGCTATTCCCACCCAAACAACTATTTATTTAAAGCAATGAATGGAAGATGCAACCTTCAAACTCAAGTGAGATGCAAAATCTTGGTTGTGTTTGGTAGAGCTTTAAAATTATGATTTGAGAATAGAATTGTATTTTAAGTTTGTGAGTTTTAGAATTATGATTTGAACGTAAAAAATTTGTTTGGTTATGAGTTTTGAATTAAGCGATGTGACATATGATATTTGATTCAAAAATTTATAACTCATAATCAAACACACAACCCAAAATTCTATTTAAAGCTCATAAAAAATTTAAAAAAAATTTCCAAAATATTTTTTTATTTAAAATATAAAAATAATAGGCACCCAAAAAAAAAAAAATTCTCCCTCACTGTTCCGGTCAACCGGGTAGACGTGTTTTGAAATGTGGATGTGGAAATCAATTTTTGAAAACTGTAAGCAAACACCACGTGCAAACCAAGGGGTGGAATTAAAGTTCTAAAACTCTACCAAACAGAGCTCTTATTTTCCGTTCCACGAGCCATTCGGTAAAGAATAATTCTAGGATGACCAATTTTTTTTAATATATTTGCTTACCATCTCTCATCCAAATTTTTAAGTTTATGATTTTCGAAGTCTGATAACTTGGAAAACCAGATCCCTTGCAATTTGGACTCTATGGAAACCACTAAAAGAAGATCAGACCAAAGGAAATCATCTTATCTTACAACTAAAGAAAACAGATCAAGATTAGAGGGAGCTCATACCGGTTCGGCTTTGACTCGTGTTGCAGGAAATTTTATGAGATCGATGATCTTGGCAATAGCAAAGAAATGAACCAGAACTACTCGAGTTGGACCCACATGTTCCATTCGATTGAACACATTGGTCACACAGACTATTATCTGCATCCCACTTCAACCCAACACCACTGCCAATAACTTGTCTTACATTTATTGAATTGATTGCAAAAGCCACAGCTTTTATTTGATTGACTGGAACAATGACATTAGTCTGGCATGTTGAAATGTTGATGTTCGTGGAAGATGTGACACTGGTCGTCGCAAAACTTATTGTGTTGTTCGTGCCATCTGCGCTGCAATTGAGCTGACCAGGAATAGCTGTTTGACTAGCCAAAATTCTCCGGCAGCCATAGTAAAGCGTGAGGTTTTGGGAATCAGATAAATAGGTGAAATGGGTGGTATCCAAGGTGGTGTTTTGGAACTGCGTCGGGCAACTATTGTTCCAGAATTCCTCTCTAACAACTGTCAGAGTCCTTGTTGTGGTATCAATTGCAAGGACTCGGTATGCACTCTGGATTGTGATCCGCGGGGCATCACCTTGACAATCTAGCCCGAAATTCGGGTGGCCACAGTAGTCTGGCCTGTTCCCTCCCCAGAAAGGATAACTGATGTTAGGAAAGTTTGCACATTGAAACTCCTGAGTGCAGTTTGTGTATTCATTGTTGTCGGTGCATAAAAATGTTGGGATTTGGCTTAAAATTACGATCACGAGGAAAACACAAGAGCTTGGGAAGAAATAGGTATTCATTTTTCAAACATAAACACAGATTAGAGAAACAAAAGTTGGAAATGGGACAGAATAAATGCTGGGTTTTCGTCTGGGTGCAAAGATTTTTTTACAGAAGCGAATTATCGAACATTTGGAGTGCATGCAATGCAAACCCATCACCAGCCTTTTATGGTTTCTTCGTTTTGAACAGTTGAAGGAATTGACAACGCGGAACCAAGGATCAGCAACAGGTTTTTCCATGAATTGAATTGTTGGTGGAACTGTTGACTAGTCAGTCTGGTCTATTTTTCTCCATAAACACAAGGAATCATCAGAAATACTTTTCCAAACGATCAACTTTTCATTTGGCCTTTGCGCACACAAGTAGTAGCAAGTCAGTAATTACAGGGAAAATACTTCGTAGCTAAAAAAAAACTTGGCCCGAAATGGCTCAAATACCCAAAATAACGTCGTTTTTGGTTTTTTTTTTTTTCGACAGAAGAAAGAGAGAAGAGGTGTGAGAGAGAGAGAGAGAGATGAGAAAAGATAGAGAGGAGGAGGAGGAAGAGAAGAAGGAGAAGGAGAAAAAAAAGATGGAGAGAAGGAGCAGGAAGAGAAGACGGTGATGGCATAGAGAGGAGACGGTGATGGCGATGGCGGCGCCGGTGGGTGGCTCTCTCTCTTAGATATATATATAGATATATACCATATAGATCTGTGAAGTCTCTATGTGTGATGATGATGATGTGTTGGTTGTTATTGATGATGATGTGTTTTTTTTTTTGTTTTTTTTTTGTTTTTTTTTTTTTGTGATTGTTGGTTGTTGTTGATGATGATGTTTTGTTGTTGTAGATGTAAATCCAGATCCACCACCACCACCACCACCGAAGTCTCTATTTTTGATTTGTGGGTTTGATTTTTGGTTTTGATTTGAATCTCTATGGGTTTGATTTGTGGGTTTGATTTTTGGTTTTGATTTTTGGATTTGAATCTCTCTACTCTATTTCTTTCCTCTCCTCTTCACGTCTTTCTTATTCTTCTTTCTTCTTTTTCTTTCTTCTTTCTTCCTTCTCTCCTCTGAGTTATGGAACCTGCGAGTTATGGAAAGGAAGAAGAAAAGTAAAAAAAAAAAACCAAAACAACGTCGTTTTGTATTTCGGGCCACTCGAGCCTCTGATTTTTCGTGCAACCTAGTGGGGTTGGTAATTATAGTGACGGCTGCAAAATATTAGTCACATTATTTATTAACTTGATTAAAATTTAAAAATAAATAAATAAATAATCAAATATATCACGAGTAATGAAGAATTTTAATATATTGATATTATTATTTAAATAAATAAATAGATATTTAGGGCTAAAAACTAGCCGAGTAATAGGTTGTTGGAGTTTGGTTTAATAACTTATTTTGTTTATATAACGAGTTTATGGAGTGTAGCCAATGCCAGTACGGCCGTCGTTTAAGGTTTGTAAGATTTTGAACTGTTGATGGAATTGAATGAAGTGGATTAATCATTCATTCTATTTTCTCCAATAAAACACACGTTTTCCATGAGCAATCAACATCATCGTCATATGAGAATTTGGAAATCCAGAAAATGAAGCTTCAAGAGCTTGATTATGACCAATATTCCATCATGTAATTAATGAGAAATTCTTTTCCACAAGATGAACTTTTTCCTTGCCCTTGTCCCCAAGTTGTAGCACTCACTGAACTTGGTTGGTGATTACTATGAAGTTAAGATGAAGAGTTTATGAAGCAGCTAGATTAACAGAATTAACGGATAGGTAGTAATTTTTGGATCAGATTATAGTTCTTTTAAAACTTTTTGTGGGAGCTTCTAAATGCAACCACAAACTTCAAGTTAGTAACTTAGCTTAACATTTTGGGTTATGTTTGTAGACCCATTTTCTACAAGTTACTTGAACCATCAGGCGGTCATCATGGTATGCACAACCATGCAAGTCACTATTTTAGGTTGACCACGAATTGATTGATGGGTGATGCTATGGTACATTTGGATGTACCATACATTAGTTATGAGGTTATGTGATTTTATTTTATAACTAATGTCATATAGATCATAACCATTATCATATTAACTCATAACTTAGTTATATTTAGTTATTCATACATATCATATTATCTCATAACTATCACATAATTAAATTATTTTAATAATTTAATTTTGAATTGGCAACTAGTGTAACCGGTTACCAAAAAAGAGGGCAAAAGAAATCAGAGGAGTCCAGGGGTCCCAAGTCAGTTGGCGTCCCTCTCTTGCTCTGGCTCTTGCTCTTGCTCTTCTCTTTCCTCCCCCATCTTTTCTGCCATAGCCGAAGCTTCAACCATTGCAGAAGACCACCAGCTTCGTCGGCATCGATTACAAAAAGGAGGGCAAAGGAAATCAGAGGAGTCGAGAGGTCCCAAGTCAGTTGGCCTCCCTCTTTTGCTCTTGTTTTTCTCTTCTCCTCCCTCCTCTCTTCTGCCATAGCCTAAGCTTCAACCATTGCCGAAGACCACCAGCCCCGTCGGCGTCGGGGCAACCATTCTCTCAGTGTTGACATCTTCTTCATAATCTCTTACTCTCTCGACGTCAACAACTAGTTGCTTCCATTCTAATCGAATATTTCCAAGAGATATTTTCTGTAGCTCAGGTTTGTTTCTAACTCTAAACTTCATTTACATTAGGGCTTTTGATTTGAAAACCCTAACCCTTATTGAATATATGATATTAAGTTTGGTTCTCAATGAAAATTAACATATGTAGCCAATAGTTGTGCCACTTTGATTTCAAAACTCTAACTGTGAAGAATGAATATCTGATATTAATTTTTATTTTCGTAGCTTTTTCCTTTGAAAAAGTTCAAAATTTGTAATCCAATTATTAGCTCTTTCTCTATCTCTCTTTGATTCCATCTATAATCAGTAATATCATTGATCACATTCCTAAATCATCCTTTGTTTTTTTTTTTTTTTTTTTTCTGTATGTTGCTCTATTTTCTAGGAATTCATTAGCTCTTTGTTTGTTTTTTTTCTTTTTTTTCTTTTTTCATTTTAATTTTTTTTAAAAACCAATAAAATTGATAATTCTTGTATCTACACTCCCTCTATAAATAGTCAACTCTTTGGCTTGATTAACATGCATCCATAGACCATCTTCTTCAAAACTACCCAATATGAGAAACATTTTGAGACTCTCTGGTTCATCTTTCTTCTTACCATCTTTTTAGCCTTTAAATTCTCAATTGCATCTTGAAATGATTTGATGATCAAAATATGCAAAAAAGCACCCAATCCCAAACTTTGTGATTCAACATTGCAATTAGACCGTCCAAATCTATTGCAGTGACTGAGGGACTAAGGAATATTGAGATGAATTGTTCGACTCCAACGTAGTTTAGAATTTCTATGCTGATAAATGGAAGAAACTTGTGTATGTGTGCAATTCGATTAAAGATTTTTTTGGGATGTGTATATTGAATCTGTCAATTTAGTCCAACTTTTATAGAGCTCTTATCTATAATAATAAGAACACATCTAGATGGATATGTTTTTATGAAGAGGAAACTTGTGTCTTGAATATAAATGTGTATCTTGTATACAATTCAATTGCATTTTCCATTTTTCTTTTCGTAATATGTATATCTTGTATATAAATGCACATAGATGTTATTTTTCAAAATAACTACTTTCCCTTATTTGGTTGAGAAGAAAGTGGGGAGAAGGTAAAAATGAAAATATTTTATTTTAAATTTTATTATTATTATTATTATTATTTTGTTTAAACTTCTGTCCAAAGCTGCATAAATGAAATTAAGTTTTTCTGGGAAAGGATGAGGGGAAAATATTTTAAAATTATCTTCCCATCTTTCTTTTCTTTTCTTTTCTTTTTAACTTTAACCCATGGTCAGCACTAGTAACAGAGGATCTGAATTCAGCAGCTCACTGCTCAGCTCAACCAACTTACAATCATTTAATTCAAATGGGTTGAATAAAAGTTGGGTATCATGATGTTTACTAAGAGTTTGACAATTAAAGGTCTTTTTCATCACATTTATAGAATTAGTTTCATAGCGATGTATGTGAGTTCTAATCTTCATGGTTAAAGATTAATTTACTTGGTTTATTGCTATATTTTAAGCTTTGTTTTATAATATTTTCCATTGGTTTTTGTTCACTATTTGATGAGAGAATAATCTATAAAGATGATTCAAAAGAAAGGCTTTTACAGACTCCATAACGTATAAGAGATTTACAAAAAAATATCATGAGACCCAAAACCAATCATTTATTTTGAGTAACAGATGCAGATTAAATTCTTGGTGCAAATGGTAATATTCGTTTGGTTTATCCGTTTCTTTGTACTACCAACTGAATATTTGCTATTGAAGCTTGCAATTGATGTAATGCTACAAGTCATTGTGTTATTTATATGACTCTTAATATAGGTGTTGTTTATTTTGGAATGAGTAATATTTACATTGTTACCTACTAAGTTTTCAGTTAATTAGTGATGTAGCTATCTATACTAAATCTAGTATTTTACACTCTACAGTCATTGGCATAGCATGTGAACACAATTAATACTTACTTTTTTGATCTATTTAGCTTCTATCTATTCTTTCTTAAACAGTTCACATTGTGGCACCAAGTATATTATTTGGCAATATTCTTTATGTTAAAGTTGTTTGCAACTGTAAATTTATTAACTGTTGTTGTTTATTGCTTTTCCTACAAGAGCATGAAGATACTTGAAACAGAGTAATGCTTTTAAAAAATTATTATACTTCTGTTTTTGGGGTCTTTCATTTATTCGGATATTCAAGCCCCGTCAAAGATGTAAGGACTTAAATCTACGGTTGAAATCTTATACTACAATGTACTGTAAATGTGATTGTAAACTACTGTTGACTCTAATCTCCATTGTCAATTTATGCAATTTAGTTGAATTTGAACTCTTAAACTTAGAATTTAATTTTCTTTCCCTCTTTAGGAGAATCTAGTTAGCCATGTGATTATCTAAGATAAGACTCCAACCATATGATCCAGTTAGCCATGCCATTTTGTTGGAATGGTACCTAAAAGTGGAACTTGTAGAGCTCATGTACAAACTCAACAAAATCATAAGGATATGTAATGCAAAAGCTTTTAAAAAAAAATGAGAAATAAACAAAAACCTTTAATGAGCACAGGCCAAGACATAGAAGGTAAGTTAAATTTAGTACAATAACAATGATAAACACAAACAAATTAATAAAGAAAATATAAAAAATAAAAATTCATCTGGATTGAAATAGAGTGATAATAGGATAACCCCCAACATTCATGACAAATAACACATCTCACCGCATATCGAACTAGCAAATCCACCCATCCTGATTTTCCATTAAATAATAAAAAAAAATACCAAAATTACTTGATTCCAGAAAAACCTATTTTCATTCAAAACCCTCAAACTTCAAAGACACTAAATTGTTAATTTACTTTTTCTTTTTTTTCTTTTTTCTCCCTTTTTCTTTGTTGTTTATTGTTTTTTATACAAGAGCATGAAGATACATGAAACAGATAAATGCCTTTAAAAAATTATTGTTCTTCTATTTTTGGGGTCTTTGATTTATTGATTCATTCCAAACTAGAGTTTATATGGGTTTATGTGTGGTATGTATGGTCATGCTACTACACCCTTTTTAGGATGTGTACCATGTGCAAATTATAACATTTGGCCTAATTTCCAAAGGATTTACACTCTAACATGTATCCTAATTAATATGCTATATACTTCTTAGAGTTCTATAACCCCTCATGTGTAATTGTAATTATTTCACATTTTTCCATCAGTAATGGTGCCCTTTCATATATACTATTTTCCCACCACCTCATTAACTCTTTTACAAATAACAACTTCATTTTGGAATTTATAAAATTTTGGCATGTTCTTTTATGTCTTTTAATTTTTTCCCCTCTCTCTTAGTTTTGTGTTTTGGTTGAAATGCTTCATTCCTTATTTTTGGCAGGTAAAAGGAGAGCCCAATACCTCTTACATCTGAGCTTATATTTGATCGACGGAGTACACTACAGCTAATGATGTTTGGTTTGCTGGTTATGTTGTTGCTGAACTACTTCTTGGACAGGTACATATTTTGTCCTACAAGGTCCTCTAAGCTTCAATATATTTAAATTACATGGTATGCCTGATGGCCAAATTAAAAGGCAAAATATTTATGATATAACTTGTACAGTCACACCCTCATTCATCACAGTTTTTGTATTAAAAAAAAATTGAGATTAAAGGTTTAAGGTCCCAGTTAAAAATTGTGACCTTTATCCAATTTTGTAGTAGTGCTCATATATTAGTATTATTTATTATAAATTTAAAGTATCAATGATAGAATAAATGTAAATAATAAAATCAAATAATAAGCATAGCATTAATATAAAGAAAGCTCTATTCATAGCCCAAGATTCAATTGTGAGTGGCGGTGGGTTATAGCGGTAAGCAAGGGTCCTAAATTAGTGCATCAAATCTTTAGTTAGTGTATGGATATTATTGAATATAATAGTATCAAATCATTCTCCCATCTCCTAATTTCTTGTATTTTGTATTCTACAAAACAAATTGTCTCCCTAAACATTTAGAGTTTTCAAGTGCTTTATGTGGTTTAGGCCATCCCCAAACCCATGCAGAGAATAAAAAAATTAGCAAGATAAAATGTGGGAAAGTGAACCACAACATAGCTAAAACCAAAGCAAGTAAAACCAGTTAATAAAGATATTCAACCTTTTGACTGTACACCTAAATTGAGACTTGAAGCAGCAAAGGAGCTATACATAACCACGGCATCGTTTTTTATTATCAATTCGCATGGTTCCAAAATATTTGGCTCCTTTTTGCGAGAAAAAAATTTCCTTACCAAATTACAAATTTCGTCTAAAGAAATTAACTTCTTTAGTCTATTTATTACAGTAATGTGACCTAAGTTGCTGGGGTATCATTTTTTTGTTTATGATTAGAATTTTTTTTTAGTGTTTTTCCTTTTTACATTGGAAACATAGTCTAAGTATTTGTTAACTACATTGTTATTAAACAAATCCATTCTTATGTGCATTTCGTGCATTTGATGAATGTACTGTAACCTTTAAGATTTTTGTTTGTTTGTTTTTTTCCTAATCGAAGATATTATAAGTTTATTTTTCTGTCTTTCTTCACAAGGAATTCTGATTGAAGCCTGATGGATAAACCGATTGATCCTCCAAAGCGCCCGATCACTCCATTCATTTTTTTTTTTTTTTGGTATTTCATTAATATCTATTTGTATGTAGTTATATATTTTCCATTATACAAATTCTTATATTCATTTTCATATGTTGTAGCCAAGAACAATCAATGGAGTTAAAAAAAACCCAAATTAAAGTAGATGTGAAGGTAACTGCAGCGTATTATTGTTGTTTGTAGTATTCATCTTGTATTTGTTAGCTTGTATGTAATTGTTCATATGATTTTATGCATGCAAAGTAGGATATTGGACACAAATGGAATCAACTTCCCGAAGAAGAAAAAAATAAGTACATACAAATGGGAACGCTGTAATCAGAATGATATGCCCAATTAAAAACTATGGTCCAACAGAAGCCTTCAAAAGTAAAAATTCAAACCCAGATTTAGCTTACATCGATTTGTAAGACTATTAGAAGGCTAGACAAAGCACAACAACAAGTAGTGACTGATATGGGGTTTCATGGCATCCTAAGCCTTAGGTGCACGCATATAGATCATGACTTGTGCCATTGGTTAGTTCAGAACTTTGATCCTTCAACTTGTTCATTGAACGTCCACGGTCTTCGAATGCTTCTCACCGTAGAAGATGTTCATGAGTTGATGGGATTACTTTCCAATGGTCTACCTGTGAAGTTAACAGAGTTCGCAGATGAAATTACAAACCTATGTGATGAACTTGCGGTGAAGAATAAATTTGTTCCATTCACATCTCTAAAATCTTATTTGATTGAAACAAAAGATGATGGAACTAAATTTAAAAGGAAATTTGTCTTATACATCATAGAAACACTCTTGTGCCCCACCACAAAGGCAAGCATACACCAATCATTCATTCAAATGGTTAAGAATGTTGAGTCCATTAGTCAATTCAATTGGGCAAAGCACACAATTAATTTCCTTGTTGACTGCATTGATATTGCCAAGGTGAAAAAGCAGTCTGATGTGTGTGGCTGTTTGCTTCTTCTAATGGTACCTCCCCTTGATGTGTAGTTATTTCATCTATTGATTTTTATTGCATATTGTCTAACACACATTAAGATGACTCTTTTTTCTTTTTTCTTTCCATGTAGTTATTTTACTTGGAATGATTTGGTCGCAAAAGGGAGTTAGTGGCTACTTCCAACCCTATCCCTCGCTTGTCCTATTGGGGTAATTCAAAAATTAAGCAGGGTTTGACTCGAATTAAAGTTTTGGGAGGATATTTAAATGTTGAGGTAAATGTTTACAACACATGACTTTTTATAATTGTAACTCAATTTACATTGAACCTGTGACATTAACAAGTTATTGTATATGTGTGAATAGATGGTTTTGCCTAACATTGTTGAAAAGTCGCATGCACCAACTCTTAGCCAGGGAAGAATTGACAACGATGATGACTCCCGATTGGCCAAAGTTGAGAAGTAAGTCATTGAAATTCATTCCCTTTTGGTCCAAGGCTGTTAGCACCTACTACTTGAAGGCTGCAAGCTTGGCATTGGTAACACCTTGCGCCAATGTCCAGCCAAGGTAATGGCATGATGGTGGCATGCCTAAACAGCAAGGTGGAAAGTTGGCAAAGTGCTGAGGGAGCAGCACACAACCCTTGGCCAAAGTATGGGCAGCAGTTGCACAAATGCAAGGCATTAACATGACCCGAATGTGGGCTACAACATACTTAGGGGTTCAAAGCAATCAGTGGGCAAAACTTGGTTTGAGGGCCAAGACAACCAAATTCGTGGCTGACTTGATGAGGCAAACAACACAGCAGTTATTAGCAGTTATGCTTGTCTGTTGGCAGCAGTTACCCATGTTGGGCAAAGACAAGGCAAGCCTGGACATCAGGAACCAAGGCTGAAAGATAGCAGCAGTTAATAGCAGTTATATCCTAGAAATGTTCCTAAGTCCCTAGGTAGTTGGGGGTGCCAACTGCCATGCCACTTGGCATGCTTTCCTTGTAATGCTGGTTGTAAGTTTGTAACTAATTGTAAGCCTATTTAAGGCATAGCCATGGAACTCGAAAATTAACTAAGTGTTTTGTAAGAGTTTCCATAGGCCTCCTTTGTATTGTTGGTGCAATTAATAAAGGTTGGGAATTTTCCTGTAATCTCTTGCTACATACTCTCTTACTTATTATAACACTTTGTGTGTGTGTGTATTCATAATTGGCTGAGACTAAGTGTCCAACTTAGTGCCATTATAGGCTGGAAATTTGAAACAAAAATTGACCCTGTAACAATTGGTATCAAAGCAATTGTGATCAAGAATCTGTTTCTTTTTGCTTTGACCCTCGGTCTTGTGATCAAGAATCTGTTTCTCTAAGTATGCTATTTTTGTCCCTGCTCCTCATGATTGTCCCGCTGATATTGCTGCTGATTTATTTTATAAGTATGTTGTAAAATACTTTGGTTTGCCTGAGGACATAATAAGCAACAGGGATACCCTGTTTACGAGAAGGTTTTGGACTGTGCTCTTTAATTTGCTGGGTTCCGAATTAAAGTTCTCCACAGCAAATCACCCTCAGACGGATGGCCAGACCGAGAGGATGAATGGATTGCTGGAGGAGTATCTCCGACATTATGTGACCGCAAGTCAAAAGAACTGGGTCGAATTGTTGGACAGCGCACAGTTTTGCTACAATCTGCATAGATCATCCGCAACTGGGATGAGTCCGTTTGAATTGGCCACGGGGCAACAACCCTTAACTCCTCACGAAGTGGCTAAAACAGGCTCTGGTGGTAGATGTCCAGCAGCATACCACTTTGCAAGAACCAAACAAGAATTGCTGGAAGAAGCACAAGACAGTTTGGCCAAAGCAAGCAAACGAATGAAGAAGTATGCTGATAAAGGGCGAAGACCGTTAGAGTTCAAAGTGGGTGACAAAGTGCTACTGAAGCTTACTCCACAAATTTGGAAGAAAATAAGCAGTAAGACAGTGCACCGAGGCTTAATTCCAAAATATGATGGCTCCTTTGAAGTCTTAAAACGTGTGGGCAATGTTGTGTACAGGCTAGTGTTGCCTGATCGGTTGAAAATCCACCCTACTTGCCATGTTAGTTTCTTGAAACCTTTTCATGAGGATCAAACAAATTTGACAAGGAAACAAGCTCAAAGAGCACCCCCGGTGATCAGAAAACAATTTGACAAAGAGGTAGAACAAATTCTTGATCACAAGACCGAGGGTTAAAGCAAAAAGAATCGAAGGACCCATTACTTAGTAAAATGGAAGGGTTCCCTAGAATCTGATGCAAGTTGGGAAAAGGATGTAACATTGTGGCAATTTGAAAAACAAGTCCAAGAGTACTTGAAGACCCTACCAACGAGGACGTTGGCTTCTTCTGGTGGGGGTGGTTTGTTAGCACCTTCTACTTGAAGGCTACAAGCTTGGCATTGGAAACACCTTGCGCCAATGTCCAGCCAAGGCAATGACATGATGGTGGCATGCCTAAACAGCAAGGTTGTAAAGTTGGCAAAGTGCTGAGGCAGCAGCACACAACCCTTGGCCAAAGTATGGGCAGCAGTTGCACAAATGCAAGGCATTAACATGACCCGAATGTGGGCTGCAACATACTTGGGGGTTCAAAGCAATCAGTGGGCAAAACTTGGTCTGGGGGCCAAGACAACCAAATTCGTGGCTAACTTGATTAGGCAAACAACACAGCAGTTATTAGAAAGTTATGTTTGTCTGTTGGCAGCAGTTACCCATGTTGGGCAAAGACAAGGCAAGCCTGGACATCAAGAACCAAGGCTGAAAGATAGTAGCAGTTAATAACAATTATGTCCTAGAAATGTTCCTAAGTCCCTAGGCAGTTGGAGGTGTCAACTGCCATGCCACTTAGCATGCTTTCCTTGTAATGTTGGTTGTAAGTTTGTGTAATAACCCCGACCTCCGATGAATGCTAATTCATGAGTGATTAGGCCTAACAGTAATTTAGATGGAATCTGAGATTAATTTGCATATGTATTGCATTATTTATGTGTTTCTATCTGTTCGGTATAAAATGATCTGTTCAGGATACGACCTTAAACTGCGAATTGAAAGCCTTATCGGCGCCCGATTTCGAAATTGATTAGTGTTATGTACTAGTTAGAATTTATGTGATTTTATGGCATGTTTAATTGAAATGTGATTTGGTATGATTAAATTAGATTAAATAATGCTAAAACACATTAGTTGCTTTATTATCATTTTGCCACTTAGTGGCCTATCTCTACAACATTACTTGAGGCTTGTTTGGAGCCTTTGATACAACATTTTCCTCAGCCCATTTCCTTGACAAACCGACTAAGAGAGAGGGAGATAGAGAGATTGAGTTCAACTTGGAGATTTTGCTTGGAAATTAAAGGAATTGAAGGTTAATTGCATAATTGGGCTTCTAGGCTTGAAATTGAGGAACCCAGGTAAGAAATTCAACCTTTGCTTTATGAATTGAAGTTGTGTCTTGCATGGTCCATGTTAATTTTGAGCCTAGAGTTAAGGAGTAGTTTAAACATGTTGAACTTAAGCTTAATTCATGCATGCATGCACATATTCTTGGATTTTGGAGTTGTTCTTCATGAATTTCCACTTGCATGTCCACATTTTTGTTATAATCCATGAATTCATCCTATTCTTGAGCTTAATCTTACATTTGGTCATGTTTTAGAGCATTGGAAATCATTAGAACACTTGCATGTTATGTGTTCATCATGTTCTTGAAGTTTTATTTGAAATTGTGTTTAATTGATTCACCCTTGGGCTTTAATTTTACAAATTGAGCTTTGAAACGTGTTGTACTATGAGTTTTCAAGAGTTTTCCAAAAAATTAGCCCAAGAGGATCGAATTTGGTGCATTAAAACTTGGTTTTGAGCTTGAAGGTTCAATATGGAATTTCTAGAATTTGGACTCACGCTCGAGCGGGGAAAGTGGCGCTCGAGCGTGGAATTCGACCATCCAGTACTTTGCACTGTTTTACAGTCCGCTCGAGCGGGGTAATTCATGCTCGAGCGGGGACCTGAGTCACACGCTCGAGCGGGGGTCGAGCACCGTCGAGCGTGATTTTCACCCATCCAGTACTTTTGTCATGTTTTGCAGACCGCTCGAGCGGGAAAGTTTACGCTCGAGCGGAGACTTTTGTTTGCATGTCCGCTCGAGCTGGGAAACCCACGCTCGAGCGGGACCCCTGTTTTCTGAAAATTATGAAAAATATTTTCGAAAGCATTTTTGCATCCTCATTCCATCCTAGGCATTCCTAGGCCATGTTTAAGACTCCACAATGAGACTAATAGATAAACACACACTAAGAATAACGAAGTGCATTACGTCTAACTCGAGCGTGTGTTTCAAGTGGGTAATTGTATGCGTGTTCGTGTAGGTCACGCACCTCAGGACAAGTGAAGAGCCATTTGACCATCTAGTGAGCCGACCAATTGTTGTGAGTAATAACTCTGTAAAGTTATGTTTAACTTTAATTATTTTCCAATGACATGAAATGATAAGTTCTGAAATGCTATGTTTGAATGAATGAATGATAGTCTAAGTTTTCCTTGAAATGTAAACGTGGTATTCCTAGCCGAGGCCCTCGCCCAGGGGACACAATACTGAGGCACATGGTCATGAGGCCCTCGCCCGGGGGAAAGAATACCGTGGCACAGGCCCTCGCCCGGGGGAAACAATACCGTGGCACAGATATGTTACCCGGTATCGGAGGTTCCACTATGGGACTTACTATGCTTGACCAACATGATATGTTATGTTAAGGGAAATGTACCACACATGATTCGAATATGGATATGACTGCGATTCTTTTCTGATACGAATATGCCTATGTTTCCAGTCTGATAAGAGATTGATTTTCTGATTTCTGTATTCTACATGGTCATCATTCATTAGACCCCTTTACACTGTTATTATTCACTGGGCTTTAGCTCACTCTTTATATTATGTATGTAAGTGAGCAAGTGCGAGACCAGGCCCGGGGTTGATGGCCGTACCCCAGTTTTGTCAGCCAACCGTTACGCCTCCCGAGGGGGTTCCAGTTGAAGTCAATTGCCATGGCTGTTTTTGTAGTTATGCTAGTCTCCGTCTGTTTGTAAAGTCAGGATCTGGGAACTACAGTCTGTAAATAATATTGTAAATATTGGTGTCCCTTGACTAGCATGCTTATGAATATAAATAAATTTGATTTACTCTATCTCATGTACGTCATCACAGCTCATTGGACTTTGGTTATTTTGTCTAGTTGCTTCCGCAGCCCCTTAATACTTGCTAATCTGCTAAGAGGCCTTTGGTAATCTGAGGATTACTGGCCAGTTACGACGTTAAACCTATAGAGGCGGGTTTGGGTCGTGACAGTTTGTAACTGATTGTAAGCCTATTTAAGGCATAGCCATGGAACTCGAAAATTAACTAAGTGTTTTGTAAGAGTTTCCATAGTCCTCCTTTGTATTGTTGGTGCAATTAATAAAGGTTGGGAATTTTCCTGTAATCTCTTGCTGCCTACTCTCTTACTTGTTATAACACTTTGCGTGTGTGTATTCATAATTGGCTGAGACTAAGTGTCCAACTTAGTGCCATTACAGGCTGGAAATTTGAAACAAAAATTGACCCTGTAACAAAGGCCATTATGAAACAAGGCAAGATGAGGAAGAGAAACGTCTGACCAAAGTGGAGAATCAAGTTGGAAAAATTCTTGAGTTGTTAGAACAACGCATGCCAGTTGATGGAGAACATGTTAAAACACCACCAAGCAAACTACTTGTGGAGCAGTGACTGGTCAAAGTGGAGAACCAAGTTGATCAAATTCTTGAGTTGTTAGAACGACACATGCCATTTGATGGCGGACATGTTAAAATACCACCAAGCAAACTACATGAGGAGCATCGAATTGACATTGAAATTGTTGATCTCAATGTTAGTGGTATCGAAAAGGTTGCAGCCAATTTCCCGAAGTTTGTAGATAAGGATGGGATAAGGAATATGAATGACAAAGAACCAATGGAAACTTCGCATTTGAGAATAACAAATTCAATCCTCACACCACCAAATGCAAAGGTAGTTACAAAGAAATGAGCCAAATTGGTTGGTGGGAAAGCGTTAAATAATGAATGACTTTCTATTCCACAAAATGGGCTATCACGCGCGAAAAAAAGCGATACAAAGGCAGTTGAAGTGAATGCTATAACAATGTCATCATCATGTACTGTTGTTCGTGGTCCTTAAACTCGAGGGACCCAGAATTGTAAAGCCAGTCAGTGGTTGCATACACCTTTTGTGAAATTCAATGTAATGATGAAAAGACTGCAGTTGAAGCCATCGTCAAACAACAACGTTGACAATAATATTCATAACAATCTCGATCAAGTAAACTAAATGATTGTGTCTCAAAAACATATTTGATTTGTGTGTAACAAATAGTGTTTGTTTCTTACTTTTCTTTTACTTGTATCAGCTATTTGATAATTTACTTGATCAACTTGGGGTAATGGTCCTAAAACCCCAAAGGTTTGGAACTAACTATTCTAGTATCTTTTGTATATGTGGTTATTTTGCGCTAACTCCATCTTCATGAACATACGCTAACCAAGATTGATTTGTTTTATGGACTATTCTTCTCAATACTTTTACAAGTCATCTGTGCCTTTGCTAGACCCATTAAATGACTATGACAGTCTCGTTCTACGATATGCATTTGATGAGGCTCTTCCAGAAGGGTACAATTTGACTACATTTAACTTGTTATGTATAAAGTATTATACCTTCTAACTCACATAGTTATCCATGTGCAAGGGAATATCTTGTGAGGATGAAACTCCACTTCGTGGAAGAAAAATCTGCAACTTGCAAGGAATTGTGGTCATTGAAACCATATCAATGGATATCTTCATGTGTAAGACTTTTCTTCTTCTCCTATTTTATTTGCTACCATCCCATCATCCAAGTTACTTTACTTTGCCTACTCATAAATTTCATATATTTTGCACTGCAGGTTATAAATCTCATTGTTGTGAAGTTGACAGATAAACAAAGGAAAAAGTTTCCAAATAAGGATCACATGGTTTGGTACTTTCCAACCCATGTATCGGTAAGTATTAGCCATACCTAAAGACTCTGCTCATATAGGTACAAGTTATTTATATGTTGAAATTGAATATGTAGCAAAAGATTTTGTGTCAACCTTCTGATGATACAATGAAAGACATAGTAGAAGATTATTTTGGAATTTACAAATACACTGGCTCCCTTCATGCTTGTAAGGAGGTAACATGATAAAATACTACTATTACCCAATTTCCAAATTTACCATGCACAATAACATTTGATCCATGTTATTTACTTATTTATTTTTTGCATGTACATTCAACGTTATATTTTTAGATTTACATGCTCTTCAACCATGGGGAAAACCACTGGTTGTGCTTAAATGTAAACATGGAAATACGTATCTATTCGACTCCAGCAGATGTATTGACACTGATGAGGATTGAGAAAATGAAGCTAGATTATTGGTAATAGAATAACCATTATGATCCAATTGTACCCTCTTTTTTGTTTCTTGATCTATGTACCTTACTACCTACCACCAACAATTACAATCATTGCATAAGCTGCTTCAATATGCGCATGGAGAAGATTATGTTCAAGACGTTAGTTTGTTTGCATTTCAATGGTTGGAAGACATGCCACACCAAGACAACAGGTAATACACTACATTGTCGTTCTTAATTTTTAAATAAGCATTAATGTTGTAATCTCTAAGTGCGTTGACTCTATTGTTACAACTAAACTCATTCCTATAGCTACGATTGTGGTCTTTTTGTCATCAAATATATGTAAGGGAAACCTTTTCCTTTGGGTGTAATCAAGGTACACTTTTGTTTATACCCAACTATCCACTTATCAGTATCTTATGTTTTATGATGACTAATTTTGTAATGTGTGATGTTTTTACGTACTCACTTCTTTTGGAACGTAGTTTGACTATTTGCATAGGGCTCACTTGTTACTTGATCTTGTGATTTACAAGCATAATTCAACTGCTATTGTTAGTGATATCAGACAATATAAAGCTGGTGATGTTCTATTCTTTTTTATTTTTCATGAGTTCGTATAATCAATGAGGCTATTGCATTTCTTAAACTAGTGAACTTTGAGTTTATAACTCAACCTTTGTTATAAAATTATATTCTAAAGTGTGCTATCTTGTGTAGCAATCAGAGTTAGGGGTGAATTGAAAAGGAAGTACAAGCTATACGACTTTCGTGATCTTGAAAGAAGGGAAGATAGTGGATAAGGTTATGGGAGCGAACAAAGATGAGTTGTTACCATTGCCAAGAACGTCAATGCCGCCTAATTAATACTATTATGTTTCGATTTTTGCTTTTCAAGGTGTCTGTGGACCTTTGTCATATGATACATATTGATTTGGCTTCGCTTCATAATGGAAACATACTACTATTCATGTCTAGGTCTATCAACCTACTTCATTATTTGGATGATATTTTGCAATTATTAATTATGTTGCTGACTTTTTATTAGAGGCAAAAGATTGTGATTGATTGATTAAGGTTTTTTTTTATTCCAAAAATATTCTATATAAAGTATAGTAATCCATAATATATATAAAAAGTTTAGAAAAGAATTCTTAGGGTAAAGCTTTTTGCTTTCCGTTTTGTTAGACATTATTGTTTTTGATGATTGTTTCTATTTTTGTTTGAATTCTGTTTCTATGCTAATCATGCCATTTTTGAGTTAACAATGTGGCTTAAAGAAGTACTAAAATAGTGCACCAAAACAGCAAAATTAAAAGAGAACAGCAGCATCAAAGCAGCAAGCAAAAGCGGTCGGCCCACAAAGGGGTCGTTGACTGCCCGGTCATCCGGCCGGACGTCCTAGCAGATGACCGCCGGCAACATTTTGCTCGCTCCGGCCATCACACCAACAATATTTCCTAATCTCTTCACTTAACTGATATAACTATCTGACATATTAACTTTCATTATACTGTGATAGTTAAAATCCATTGCCAATCTATCTTAATCATTAACTGTTACTCATCTATCTATCATCAATTAATTATTTGTTGTACTAGTTTGTTATTGGAGTATTTTATTTTGTTTGGTTCTGGTTTTCAGAAAATTCTAATTTTTTATTTTCCATATTTTAATGTTTTTAATGAATTTTTTTAATATTTTAAGCAATTTTTTTTAAAATTTTTTTGACATACCTAACATAAATACACTTAAAAAGTATAATATTTGTGAAAAAAAACTTTAAAAATACACTAAATACCAAACAATACAAAAAAAAAAACGTTAAAGAAGTACATTTTTTTTGTATTTTTGTGTATTTATTAATTTTTTAAAAAATATTTTACTATTTAGATACATCTAAGTAAAGTGTATCTAAAAAAGTAAAAAAATTGCTTACAATTTAAAAAATATTCACAAAAACAAAAAACTCAATTTTCAGAAAACTGAAACCAAAATTAATTTTTATTTATAGAAATCCAATTCACCCCCCTTCTTGATTGCCTTTTGGGTAACACCTTTCCCTCTACTATGTACCTCACTTGTTCTCTATCATAATTTAGTTTCATTCTCTTAATTTCATAACGATATTTTGAGTCCGTTAACTTCTTATCTATTGTGTAATAAATTTTTGTTTCCTCTCTAGATGAGGCACACATTCTTTAAATTTTTGTATTTTTATGAAATTTTCTAGAGCACGAATACTCTTATAATATTTTAGCGACCATGTTGTCACCGTTGCAATAAAAAAATGCTAACCTATATTGTCATGTACACACACACACACACACATATCTATATATATATATATATATATTCATTCAAATATTATATACAATACGTGTAAAGAGACGTTTCCAAAAATTCTAACATTCATGCATTATTTTCCATCTCTTTCCTTAACAAAATTCTTTCTTAGAGGAAAAAAAATTGTGCATACAAAATATAAAATTCCATACAACAAAACAAATATCCATCAACCATCGTTTAAGATTATTTATACAAGTACTAACAGATTTAAGTCCTCAAAAAATTTTAAAAAAAAGAAAAAATCTTAGTTGAGCTCCTAATATCACCCGCTCGATCATATCAACTATTCCCTACAGCAACACTTGTAAAAACAAATTATATTGTGATTAAGGTTTGTTCACTTGAAATCCACGATTCAAATCATAGCAAATTGAATTTTGATATATTGGTCATTACACACTCTTTGTCATTTTGTGTTCGTAATTTATTTATTTTCATAATCAAGTTGTAAACATCATAATTATTTATGACATCTAAATGTTCTAGCTCAAATCTATCTTAGTATATCAAGAAATTAGAATTAAGCAGCCACACATAAAATTTGCAAAGAAAATGTAAGCAAAATGAACATAAAATGAACTGAAAAGATGCCATAAAAGTAATCACCTGGTAGCACATCTCCATCACCTTCGAAACTGTATTGTTGGGGAGACGAATAGAAGAGTGAGGGGGCAGAAAATATGCTACATAGTGAACACTGATTTTGGACAACTTGTGCATCGCAACTACACAAGTCATTAACATCCTTGCTCAACTGCATTGGAGACGTATCCGCATCAGTGACAAAAAGTCGTCTCTTCACAGGGTGGGTCTTACATAGCCTCATATTATTCCTTCTAGGACGCGGTGTAAAAAGGGTGGGAGTACCAATTAGATCATAGTCATCATCATATTCCTCAAATGAATTGCTACCCACTTGTCCTGTTTTATGATCGTTTTGGGGGCAAGTTCTCCTTGTGTGGTCGATGACCCAACATTTTCAAGTAAATCACCAATCATTAAGGAGAACAAAAATGCCAATACTACCTCACAATAACAAAATTAAGGTGCAAAGCACAATATAATATATACCCGCAACACTGGCATCTCCTTGGCTTTCGAGGTTTAGCCATGTAGAATCCCCCAGTATTCCCCTTCGTGTTCACTACTTTCAGATTCCCAACCCGAAATGGCTGCAGTGAACTTTTTCCTTCATCAACATTAGTTTCCTTGGCTATGCAAAGCTGCTTCATTCGACATGTCATAGTGAAAAATGCATTCCTAGTCTCTTTAAACCCTTCAGACGTTTGTGAGGCATAGTAACATATTTCAGTAAAAGAAGAGCAAAGTACCCCAAAATGTGTCTCTTGTGTGAGAGTGCTAGAGAATTGGGCTTGGCAATGTTGTTCACCAACCTTTCTTGCCTGCTTTGTCCAACGATGTATCACACAACTTGGGGGAATTTTAGTCATGTATTTGCATTTCATCACAAAAATCATGTGGCTGCAAGGAAGTCTAAAGAACTCAAACTTTTTGCAACTACATTCATTATGCTAGTTGCGGGATGGTATGATACTTTCCATGTGGAACCAAATTCAGTGTACTTTGAAAATTTGTATATGCAATGATCGAACTCCTTTTCCTTCCATCAAAAATCAACAATGCTTCCTCAATTATTTCATTACGGAACATTAAGAAAAAACGTCTAGTGAAGATGATTGCTACATGTTTCTCTAGAGGCCGAAGTGCCATGGTAAGACAAGGATCACTGTTGTCAGTTTTTGCCTCGGCATCCGCTTCTTTGTTCCGCAACCGATAAAGGGCCATGTCAAAACATCTAACAAATTTGAATAGTTTTAGTTTTTGTTTGAGGCGCTCATAGAAAAAAGCATGCATACCCTCACAACGCGGATTGCTCTTCATCTTCGCAAAAAAATGACCACGCAAATATGACTGAGCCCACATACCTTTGTTATTGTAGGTGTTTGATACCCACTTGTTATTTTGAAGGCCATATTTTCTGACCATCTCACTCCAAGCTTCCTCAAATATACCCTCATTCGCATCAAGATCCATGAGATGCTTGAAATGTCCCTCGAATCCATCGACTCGAACATTTCGCTTTTCATTTTTGTGCATATGCCAATTACATAGACGATGCTTGGTGTAACACCTCCAAAATTATACAATAAATACAACCCATAAGCAGAAAGATAATAGAAATAATATGCTTTCATTCATTAAAGTTCGTATACAAAAGATAACACATGCGATATACATTCACAAACCGTTCATCCTGAATCTACAACATGTGTTACAATGATAAGAGAACTGAAAGCTAAACAGGTAATCATATGCCCTATAGGCTTACATCTTTCCAAGTCATTGCTTGGTTACAACAAAATGAGCCCAGCTCAATATAGTTAAAGCCCTTAGCTATACAAAAGAATACACAAAAGAAAGAAGCTCTTGTTCCCAAATATCCCTCCAAACTATTGCCTTAGTGGAGGCATATCACCAACACTTGAAAATGATTTGTCCCAAATAGGGTGAGCCAAAGCCCAGTAGGAATAATCTAACACAATATATGAGATTTAACAAAGATATAAGTACAATGTGCATATATAATGCCTGTGACAAAACATTCACATTTTTTTTTATAATCATAAAGTACCAAGTTCATATCTTATTCCATTTTCCTTCAATTCATTTCAATTCATGAGCCAATTTCATTATCTTATTCCATTTTCCTTCAATTCATTTCAATTTATGAGCCAATTTCATTATCTTTTAACAACCCAACTGAGACTACAATTTAGTGGTTATCTAATCAACACAATTACTACACAAACACTTCAATCTACCATTTTACGAAAATTTCGTCCGCGGGATCAGCACCTATGTATACGCACGGTTTCAGGACTTTCACCCAAGACACTCTGGCTAACTTAATTTCAATGGAGTCCATCTCCTATCTCCTCCAAAACATGGAGTACATCCCCTTTCTCCTTCCAAACATCATATATATACAATGTATTTAAAACATAGTCATATTCAATGACAACCAGTAATAGATTAGTTTTAATTCACTTAATCCTCATGTAATTTCTACAACAATCATAGTTTTTCTCCACCGATAGCCCAATACAGTTATTTCTAAACAAATATTGAATCTCAAGACAGATAATTTATTCAAAATTTCCAAAGGCGTGAGTGTAGCTCGGCTTTTTCGCGCCCCCTTTTCGGAAGTCAAAATAAGCCCTACAGTTCAGACTCCGGTGGTTCTAAATCTGATCTCACAAGTGCAATGTAAAACAGATAATCACCAAAGAGTCCAAATCCGACAAATCTTTTTGGAAAATCTATTTTGAGTCAAATTGACAAATATGGACTACTTTGCCAGATACAGAGTCGCCACCTAAATATTTTTTGGAGAAATTTAGAAAACCCATGACTCGTGCCAAAGGCCACGTGTCTGTCATCACCAAGATTGTCTCGGCTTGGGAACTTAGGTACGAGGGGGGAAGGTCATGAATGAATTGAGCAACCCCGCTCGCCCGATCAAAGATCGGCTTCTACTAATCATGATATCAATCTTATTTACGTAGACACCCCATTTTTGACAATCCTCAAGAGTTGGACGTCATCATTTGTGCACTCGGTGATTGTGATTGTTTGTGTTCGTTTTGAGCGCCTGAAGTCCTTGGCGGAACGCCTTGTCTTTGAGCCTTTAAACCTTGCAATTTTGTGCATGTTTTTAGGGCAAGAGCTTGTTGTCTCTTGCCTGGAGAGGAAGGGGACCTGTCAGCCGGCCCTGGGACCTGTCGGCCATGGATTGTTCCTGTCGGCCACTAGTGGTGGCCGACGGCCATTGGTCTCATTTTCCAGATATTTGTTTGCCAGCTGTGCCAGTTATTGCTCACTGAGTTGCATCTTCATACACGTGTATGGTAGGATGTATACAAGCTCAAACCTTGATTTTCTATATATAGGGGGTGTCCTCCCCCATTTTGGAGGGTTAGACATTTTTGGACCAAAAATTTCTCTCTCTCTAGCTTTCTCTTTCTCACTTGATATTTTGTGCTTTGTAGTTAGTTTTCTCTACACTTTTGCACATCAACCCTTAACCAAACTTGACCACCATTGAGTTGAGGTCCCTTGGAGTTGTGTTTGAGCTTTGAAGGGGGGTTTGAGCTTGAATTTGTAGCTGAATTGTGCTTTGCTTCAAAGTTATAGAACTTACCTCACTTACGCTTATTGTGCATACTTGCTTTGCCATCTTTTTCAACTGTTTTAAGGCTGTTTTTGAAGTGTAAAAAACTTTGTTTTTGAGGCATAAAAGTGTTAGTTTGAGCCTTTGTGAGTTAACGGGTTGTCTCCCCTTTTGCTCCTTAGCTTGTGAAGCTTTTTGTGCTATTTTCCATCACCTTCAAAACAACTTTTTTTGGGCCTTTTAACCACTGAAATTCAGAGGTTTTTCAGTAACAAAAACCATCTTTTGAGGTCTAAAATTGGAGGGGTTAGCCTCCCCTCCTTGTTGTCTTGCTTGCATGCCTAGTTGCCTTACATGTTAGCATATTTTTACAACCTAATTTAGCTTTGGTCCAGCATGTTTTTGCTATTGTTTTGACTTGTTTTAGCTCTGTTTTGGGCTGGTTAGGTCCTTTGAGCCTTGTATGGCATGGTTGTAGTGTTAATTCCTTCATTAGCTTGGTGTTTCAATGCTTTGATCATAATTTTTTTGATTGAAATCATGTTTTAGTGTTTTTACACTCCATTTCAGCACTGAAATCTCTGCAATCTTCCTCTATTCTTCATTTTTTCATTTGCTTTGAAAGTGGTTTTAAACCACTTGTTTGCTTAAGTGTGAAATTGAGACATTCATGCTTAATGATTTAATCCCTTCGGGGATTCATTATCAACGGCATGAGGTTTGTTTCATGCCCAAGACACTTGAGGTTTAAGCCCACTTTCCATTAGAGGACACTCACTTTTGGACTAATCAATTAAAGAATGGATTGGTAATCTAAAATGAGCAAGTAAAAGAGGCAAGATGAACATCTTTTGTGTTGCATTGTATGTGCTCGGATCAGATGTTAATTCGAACACAAGGAAAATGAGACATTTCATACTTGAAGTGATGAAATGTGCCACTTTCCTTGGTCACCGTCACCCTTGATCATGCATGATAGGGTGGTGGTTGTTTTAGTCTTGTTTGTGCATTCATTAAGCTTGTGCATGCTTGGTTCCTTAGCCATCATGCATGGAACATGCTTGGTTGATGGTTTGAGGGCCAAGAGCTACACCCCCTTGAGCTTGTGTGATGATAAGAAGGGTAGCAGTACATACACTCCATGAGAATACACTGCTTTGCCTCTGTTTACTCTCTGTTGCAGCAAAAAAAAAAGTTCAGGGCAGGGGTAACCGATCAGCCATCAATGAAGAAAGTTACTCAGTGTGTTCCTGAGGTGGAGCAGAGGTGTTTTCAAAGTTGGTGCAATTTTCAGTGATCAAAAATGTGCAAACAGAGGCTGCAATGGCAAGCCGGTGGCATTTTCGAGTAGAGAAGCAGAGCATGCATGCATCTCTCACCCCTTGAGGCCATTTACTTGTTTTGCTTAATTAGTTAGTTGTAGCTAATTCATTCATACAAGTGTTATAACTATTTAGTTAATTAATTTGTCTTGTAATTAATTAGCTTAATTCGGTTTGTAATAATTAGTTAACTAGAATAGCTAATTAGTTTTGAGTTTTGTAATAGTTAGCTTAATCAGTTTAGCTAGCTAGTTCATTCGGACCCTCCTTTGCGACGGCGTAATTTTGTAATAAGTGTGTGTGCGCGTGTGTATGTCTTCCAACCTCACGTCTTTCTCCCTTTTATTTAATCACTTTCGATGGTTAGATTAGGGACATTTTCGATTAGCATACCTTATGCTTGCATGTTTGCATACATTCATTTGTCTTGTATGTACCGAGGCTCGGCACATCATTTAAACTGCATCATTATTTCAATATAATTCTTTGAATACGTGTTTAATCGCATGTTGTTCAAATTGAATCATATGCCATATTGGTAACCGAGCTTATTAATTTTATATTGCATGTGTTACATTAGGCATCTTGTATAGTTATGATCATACATCTTTCTAACTAGTTTTTGTTTTGGCTTGGAGTACTCGATAAGTTTTTATGCCTTAGCATACCTGCATGAGTGTTGTAATAACTCGACCCTCGTACATGTTTTCTGAAATATTTTCAGCCCTTGTTTTGAGTTTTTAAAATGTTACTGTAAAATCCCATGAAAAAAAAAAATTACGGTTAAGTGAGTGAAATTCGTATTTATGGATACCTATCTGTTTCATAAGGAAACTATCTGTTACCATTAACGCGTTTGACTTAGAAATTGGGCATCTTAACGGCTTAGTTATCTGAAATTAATTATATATTTGTGGTCAGCATAATTTTCTGGTAATATTAGGCATGTTTACGAAATTTCAATTTTGGAATGATAAAACGATTGATTTTTGTCTTATATGCTTTGATATTTTGTTATATATCTAAGTCTTGTTTTGGCCCTAAGATAAAAAACGTGAGACCTTTTTGGGAGAGAAAAATAAGAGAGAAAATAAGAGAGAGTGGAGAAGAAAATTGGGGGAAAGAAGCAAGTCAACAAAGAGCTTGGCAAATTGTTGGTGTTGTGGAATTTAAATCAAAGTAAGTTCAAGTTCTTCTTGTTAAGGTAACTTAAGGTTTATAATTTATGATTATGTATGAATCATGTTGATTAATGAGGGTTTCTCCTCAAGGGGTTACTTTGACACCAAATTTAGGTGTTGTATGAAATTCTACTTCAATCTTTGATTTTGTATCATTATTCCATGGTATCATGTTTATATTTGTTATATTTGGGGAAGATCTCCATAAATGTTAAGGAATGAAGCTTGTATGTGTATATTCATGGTTTTCATCTCAATTTCAGGCTTGATCTTGTATTGTTACATGTAGATTTTGTTTAGATGGAAATTTAAGTTGTTTTTCAAGTGTTATGGGTCTTGACTCTCCCAAATTTGAAGTTGTTTTGCAAAAGAGTGGTTGGCGAAACTCAAATTGGGAGTCCAGATTTTTGGAATTTTGTTTGGTCCGCTCGAGCGTAGGAAAGCCCGCTCGAGCGGGAAAATCGGCCTTCCAGCAGTTTGCTGGATTTTACAGTCCGCTCGAGCGGCCAAAGTGGCGCTCGAGCGGGGAGGCTTATTTTCAAAAAAATGGAATATGTTGTTCAGCTTTGCGTGCTTGACTCTTTAGAATATTTTCTGATGCTTTTAAGGTGATTATAAATTCGTATGAAGTGTAATGACTCAGGGAATGGTTTCTCAATGATTTAAGAGAAAAGAAACTAATTTACAAGTCATGATTGTGTGCAGGGCACACTCCGGAAGGAACTAGCACGCCCACAACACTGTGAGTAATAATACGAAGATGTACGTTTTATTTACCATTGATAGTTATTATCACTAACGCTCTGTTTCGTGTGAGTGTTATACGAACATATTATACGAATGTTCTTGATGGTTGAGAGTCAATGTGAACGTTGAAGAGTTACATACATCGGTATGACTTTGGAATCCTTCTATTCTGTTTATAACACATTTTAACCTCTGTTAGCTATCAGCAAACTGTATAGTTTCTTAATGAATCAAGATTATTTTGTATATACCACATGAACTTGAGATCATTCAGATTCTACACACATTCTGCTATCTGCAAGTTAGTGGCATTAATTTGTGATGAACAAGAGTAATGTGGGTACTAATACATTGAACGTATATGTATTTACTGCTAATGTTCTGTTATCTGTAAACTATCTGCCCTGATTTGTAGTGAACAGGAGAAACAATGATGCTCGTGTATACCGACTCCTTCTGTTCTGTCATGATGAGTCAAAACTGTCATGAGGTAACTTCTGCCGTCCTTATTAAAGAATATCATTAATGTTCTGATTTCTGGTATGGAACAAAGTGCTGTACGGAACTAAGTGCTACACCTTGGTGGGAGCCACCCCTAGAATCCGTATGAGCCACCTCTTGAATCCATACATCTGCTATTTCTGTCACGCTTTATGCATTCTGCCACGCTTTATGCGTTCTGTTACGCTTTATGCGTTCTATTACGCTTTACGCGTCCTGTTACGCTTTATGCGTTCTGTCACGCTTTATGCGTTCTGTTATTTCTGGGCTGATAGGCCGTGTTGTTACAACTGTAATATTGGACCAAAGGCCGTACGGAAAGTAAAATCAAACCAGAATAATTTTTGGGTCTCATTTTGGTACATGCACGCTATCTAATGTAAATAAAGCTAGTTATTAAACTGCTTAAGTATTATTATTCACTGAGCTTGTCTCACTCTGTTTTTTTGTCTGTTCTGTAGGGAGCCGATTTGGAGGTCAGCCTAGCATCGTTATCATCCATCTTTTGTCATCCTAGGGGCAACCAGGCACTTGAAGAAACCCTTGTATGCTAGGGCAATTTTGTTAGACTCTGTCGTTTTGTATTAATGTTTTGTTGGCCTGAGTTTGCAACTCATATTTTTGTGTATGCCATTCTTTGGACTGGCCTTGTAAATGTGTATGGAGCTTAATTCCAGATGCAAGTGCACTATATGTTTAACTCTGAATAGTCAAGGTCCTGGCATATTATAGTAGCTCAATGGATGCATCTGCATATTATGTTATTATTGCTTCCATTCAGGCCCCAAATATCTTTTGTAATAGCTTATTTTGTCTATTTCTGATTAGGTCATGCCCAAACTTTTAGGGGCGGGTTTGGGGTGTGACAAGTGGTATCAGAGCACGAGTTGCTATCTCACACACAGATCCATTGAGCTTTAGGCTGTCTAGAAAAGCTTTAGGCATCTTGCATGACAACCAGAAAATACAGGACAGATCGATAGCAACGATAAGAGTACTCTGATGAAGCTCACAATTTTGAATTATGTCTACTGTATAATGATTGTTGTGCAGAATATAGCGAGAGTAAGAATAAAGGATTCTACCTCCACTGGGTTGAAAAAAAAAAAGAGAAGAAGAAAAGAAAAGAAAAATTGTTGGTAGACTGTATAAGCAATCAGGTGGAATTGGATCAACAAAGTTGCCGGTAAAAGTGGGGTAAGAATTCGAGTTGACTGGTAAGATAATTTATGTGTCCATGATGAAGTGCAATTTCATGTTATTGGTTGTTATTGATGGATTGATCGATATTTGTAGAAAATGATAACAAATGATTGTGCTTTCTAGTATCTGTTTAGCTGAATGGCTCACACCTTAAATATGGATTATTCCTACGACTTAGTGATTAAACAAGATAATATATACAATATGTACATTTCGCAGTATAGTTACGTTCACCGTATTATCGCAATGTTCAAACGTGCGGGGTGCTTGTAATTAGACTTTCTGACGAGAATGAGTTTTGCATGACGTTTTGTAGTGTGTTGAGAAAGACTGGCTGTGGTAAGAGGTTAGGTATATAGAGACTCTAATAATTGTGTAAGGGAATAATTGGTTAAACCCTGTTTCCTACTGATAGTTTATACGAAAGAAGAGAATGACATACGTATTAGTTAGGTTTGGACATGTGAAGATTGACCTTGAACCGATTCGATCAAGTACTATGACTTATGATTTTGGAATAAGATACAAATACTATGAATTCGTGAGCTGACACGTTTATTATCAATGTCTGATAGGGACTGAGGGGTTGTTTATGAAATTTGGAATCTGTAATTTGTTTGTTATGCGTAATCGATAATCCGTGACCAAGATTTCTTATAAAGAATGGTTGAACGGCATGAGGAATCTCACCCACATTAAATCCTGTTTATATATGTTCACGGTTTAAGATTGTGAAAGCCTTCAAGTGCGAACCGTTCTGCATAACATTGTGAATTTAGATAGAAACAAATGGAATTGGGAATATGCTATGCTAATAATGTCTTATAGATTCGAACGATATTTAATACATGGTTACAAATTGATTTACGATAAAATATTATTGTCTGTTTAGTTTTGACATTACTGACTGTGCTAATTATGAATGCAGCGTGTTTAATGGGGATTTGTGATTTTGTAAATGGATCTAATAGTACCCATGTACGAAAAGCAACTGGATATACTGCTTATATGGCTAACTAAGCTGCATGTTGGATTGTACCTCTGTATGATTTTAGAATCCTTTTGTTGTGTCACTAATGAAGAAAAACCGTCTACTGTTTTTTTTAAGAAAACTAAGTTGTATCTTACCGATTAAATGGAATGATGTTCATATCTAAATTAAGATATCTGTGCGAAGTTGAGATTATTCTGTTGTGTTACGTAGGGACCCGAGCTGTTTAAATTACGACATGAAAGCAAAAGTTTGACCTCACTAGAATGTGAACTGTTTAATTTGTTGAGCGTACTCTGATGACATGATATGATAAGAAATATTCTATCATCTGATACGTTATGTTTCGAATTTGTTTGTTACGTATAATTTGTGGTCTGATCCCTGCTTTGTTTATGTCGAACCTGTAATCTGTCATTGGGACTTTTTATAAGGAGGAGTCGAATAACATAAGGAACCCCGCCTATAATCCGTGTATGTCCATATGATACTTGCAAAGCAATAGTTAACCACCAAGTAAATTGATTGGTAATTTGATAGGTTACTGTAAGAATTAGCATTCTATCTCTAAGAATAAGAAAACACGTCTGTGATAAAATTTTGGGTGAATATTGCAATTTGTCAAGCCAACCCCTATGTTGTATTTGACGACAATAATACAAGCTGTTCAGGGTGTCACTGTGAATTTTGACAAGAATAATGGTTGTAGGGGTATTTCCGGATAAGAGTGGGTTGCCGGGTATATATCTCCTTTTACATGGTCATACAGATTTGTATATTCCGCATTGTGTGAGTCTGCATTAAGTTCCTGTAGTGTTGTTACATCACTTTAATGGATATACTGTTGGGTTAAGTTCCTATAACCACGTTAAAGATTTAATTGAGTCTACATACGGGGAATAACTAGATACTTTGCTTACATTACAGAGCTAAACTACATAACTGGGTTTAATTATGTATACTTGTTTGGTGACTACTATTGTGGCTACGGAACAATATAGTTGATGGTATGCGCTATAAGAAAAATATAAACCCTGGAGGGATGATGAAAAAAAGAAAGAAAAGGGAAGCGACGCACTTGTTTGTAGTAACTGAATAGAAGACTTAAGAAGAGTGGGTGTAGTACTAATTCCTAACTTTACCTTTAAATGGCTCATTTTGCTCGAAACGACGATTGTCATAATTCTATTTGTTACATTTGTATTCATGAAATATGTCCAAAGGTTATGATGATAAACACTTACCAGTAATGCTATCGAAAACTCACAATGTGTATCAGGATTTCTTGTTTATGTTTTTGCTGTTGTGCTAACTTTTGTTTTTAAAGATGTGCCGTTCTTAAAGATTTGGTAAAGACCATTGCATGTAATTCTAAACCAATATAATGGTATGCCTTTGGAATATTTGTGAACATTGAGGACTGAGAGACTAATGAATATACTTAAACGGCTCCTTTATAATAGCTAAAAGGAATTATACATGTTTAGGTAGGGCCCTGCTGGGTAAACTTTGGTGTCTGATTGAATTATACATAATCCGATTTGACTCTAACCATGCATAAAAATAATAAATAAATAAAAATAATGTATGCTACGGAAATCTGATTTATGTGACTCATGTGTTGAAGGTAACGATATCTAGTATGTTCTGTATTTGGAAATTGTATGCTTCTATCCGTGAAAATTACTTGTATCAAACTTATGGATGTGATTCGGTATCCTACCTATTGGCGATTATATGTCTATAATGTCCTGTTATGGATTCGTGTAATCTTGTCCTGCGTTATTTTGTTTTACGTGCCCACTGCATATTAATTCGATTGGTTAAATAAAACAGTAAGATATTGATTGAGATGACACCTTCTGAATGATTATGGTAAAGACCAGAGTTTGAACTGCAGCGTTATGTGAACCCTTATGAGAAAAGGAGACACTGAAGTGAGACTAAGATTTCCACCTTGTTATACGGTGAAACAAGTTTGGAGGACCAAACTTATTTAAGGGGGGAGAGTGTAATAACCCGACCCTCGTACATGTTTTCTGAAATATTTTCAGCCTTGTTTTGAGTTTTTAAAATGTTACTGTAAAATCCCATGAAAAAAAAAAATTACGGTTAAGTGAGTGAAATTCGTATTTATGGATACCTATCTGTTTCATAAGGAAACTATCTGTTACCATTAACGCGTTTGACTTAGAAATTGGGCATCTTAACGGCTTATTATCTGAAATTAATTATATATTTGTGATCAGCATAATTTTCTGGTAATATTAGGCATGTTTACGAAATTTCAATTTTGGAATGATAAAACGATTGATTTTTGTCTTATATGCTTTGATATTTTGTTATATATCTAAGTCTTGTTTTGGCCCTAAGATAAAAAACGTGAGACCTTTTTGGGAGAGAAAAATAAGAGAAAATAAGAGAGAGTGGAGAAGAAAATTGGGGGAAAGAAGCAAGTCAACAAAGAGCTTGGCAAATTGTTGGTGTTGTGGAATTTAAATCAAAGTAAGTTCAAGTCCTTCTTGTTAAGGTAACTTAAGGTTTATAATTTATGATTATGTATGAATCATGTTGATTAATGAGGGTTTCTCCTCAAGGGGTTACTTTGACACCAAATTTAGGTGTTGTATGAAATTCTACTTCAATCTTTGATTTTGTATCATTATTCCATGGTATCATGTTTATATTTGTTATATTTGGGGAGATCTCCATAAATGTTAAGGAATGAAGCTTGTATGTGTATACTCATGGTTTTCATCTCAATTTCAGGCTTGATCTTGTATTGTTACATGTAGATTTTGTTTAGATGGAAATTTAAGTTGTTTTTCAAGTGTTATGGGTCTTGACTCTCCCAAATTTGAAGTTGTTTTGCAAAAGAGTGGTTGGAGAAACTCAAATTGGGAGTCCAGATTTTCAGAATTTTGCTTGGTCCGCTCGAGCGTAGGAAAGCCCGCTCGAGCGGGAAAATCGGCCTTCCAGCAGTTTGGTGGATTTTACAGTCCGCTCGAGCGGCCAAAGTGGCGCTCGAGCGGGGAGGCTTATTTTCAAAAAAATGGAATATGTTGTTCAGCTTTGCGTGCTTGACTCTTTAGAATATTTTCTGATGCTTTTAAGGTGATTATAAATTCGTATGAAGTGTAATGACTCAGGGAATGGTTTCTCAATGATTTAAGAGAAAAGAAACTAATTTACAAGTCATGATTGTGTGCAGGGCACACTCCGGAAGGAACTAGCACGCCATCACAACACTGTGAGTAATAATACGAAGATGTACGTTTTATTTACCATTGATAGTTATTATCACTAACGCTCTGTTTCGTGTGAGTGTTATACGAACATATTATACGAATGTTCTTGATGGTTGAGAGTCAATGTGAACGTTGAAGAGTTACATACATCGGTATGACTTTGGAATCCTCCTATTCTGTTTATAACACATTTTAACCTCTGTCAGCTATCAGCAAACTGTATAGTTTCTTAATGAATCAAGATTATTTTGTATATACACATGAACTTGAGATCATTCAGATCCTACACACATTCTGCTATCTGCAAGTTAGTGGCATTAATTTGTGATGAACAAGAGTAATGTGGGTACTAATACATTGAATGTATATGTATTTACTGCTAATGTTCTGTTATCTGTAAATTATCTGCCCTGATTTGTAGTGAACAAGAGAAACAATAATGCTCGTGTATACCGACTCCTTCTGTTCTGTCATGATGAGTCAAAACTGTCATGAGGTAACTTATTCCGTCCTTATTAAAGAATATCATTAATGTTCTGATTTCTGGTATGGAACAAAGTGCTGTACGGAACTAAGTGCTACACCTTGGTGGGAGCCACCCCTAGAATCCGTACGAGCCACCTCTTGAATCCATACATCTGTTATTTCAGTCACGCTTTATACGTTCTGTTACGCTTTATGCGTCCTGTTACGCTTTACGCGTCCTGTCACGCTTTATGCGTTCTGTTATTTCTGGGCTAATACGCCGTGTTGTTACAACTGTAATATTGGACCAAAGGCCGTACGGAAAGTAAAATCAAACCAGAATAATTTTTGGGTCTCATTTTGGTACATGCACGGCTATCTAATGTAAATAAAGCTGGTTATTAAAGTGCTTAAGTATTATTATTCACTGAGCTTGTCTTACTCTGTTGTTTTGTCTGTTCTGTAGGGAAGCCGATTTGGAGGTCAGCCTAGCATCGTTATCATCCATCTTTTGTCATCCTAGGGGCAACCAGGCACTTGAAGAAACCCTTGTATGCTAGGGCAATTTTGTTAGACTCTGTCGTTTTGTATTAATGTTTTGTTGGCCTGAGTTTGCAACTCATATTTTTGTGTATGCCATTCTCTGGACTGGCCTTGTAAATGTGTATGGAGCTTAATTCCAGATGCAAGTGCACTATATGTTTAACTTTGAATAGTCAAGGTCCTGGCATATTATAGTAGCTCAATGGATGCATCTGCATATTATGTTATTATTGCTTCCGTTCAGGCCCCAAATATCTTTTGTAATAGCTTATTTTGTCTATTTCTGATTAGGTCATGCCCAAACTTTTAGGGGCGGGTTTGGGGTGTGACAAGTGTGATTGCCATGTTGCCATGATTCACATGCTTGCCATGAGGCTATGTACTTACTTGCTAAACTGCATGAATGCTTGCGGATGAAGGCTTGTTATTTGAATTAGAACAATTCAACAAATGTTAGTTTTAAGCCCACTTTGTTGTAGCAAAATCATGTTTTAAGCCCACTATGTTTGGTGGCAAATTCAAACCATTTTCGAAAACAAACATAAGTTGAATTGTTCCAAATTGAGCAAGCTAGTCTATACTTGCTTGTGCACGTCACATAGTAAAGCTAGTTTAATAACTGGAATAAGAACACATAATATTTATAAGAGAACATATCATGATTAGTAGAGGCTGATCTTTGATCGGGCGAGTGGGGGTGCTCATTTCATGACCTTCCCCTCTCGTACCCGAGTTCTCGAGGTGAGGAAACTTTGGTGATGACGGACACGTGGCCTTTGGCATGAGTCAGGGTTTCCTAAATTTCCCCAAAACAAAATATTTAGGTGGCGACTCTGTATCTGGCAAAACAGTCCAATTTTGGCATTATTTGATTTAAAATCTGTTTTCCAAAAAAGTTTCCCGGATTTGGACTCTTTGGTGATTATCAGTTTCACATTGCACTTGTGAGACTAGATTCAGAACCGCGGGAGTCCAAACTGTGAGGCCTTTCTTTCAAACCCTTTCCGAAAGGCGGGGGCGCGGAAAAAGGCGAGTCCACAGTTTCTAGCGACTCTGCTGGGGATTTAGAGAACTTGACTCGAACTCATGATATGTTGTTTTATTTACACTTATGTGTTTCTTTGCATTGCATTTGCATTGGTGCGCCTAAGTCACAGTGTTTGCCATCTACTATTCCTGAGCGATTTACCTGAGGCTTACTTGGAAAAGCTCACTAAAAGGCTGATCGGTTGCGGGGTTTGCCACGATGGGAACACAACCTTTGGATCTGGACTATCGCTGTACTGATTGATCCTCCTTTCACTTCTCGGTGTTAGGTGTGAGAGCCATATTTGGTAGTCTTGCTGAGGTACCCCTTTTTACCAATCGACCTAGTTGCATATCGAAAGCCATAGAGACTGTTCCAAATTAGGACAGGTTGCTCACCCGAATGCAGGATTGTTTGAAATCGCTTGTTTGCGTAGTAACCCCTAACTCCTGACAAAATTAGGACAGGGTAACCCTACCCCACCATAGGGGTGCTTTGGCTCTCACTTGATTGATACGTGCTTTAGAGTGAAACTCTGCAGGAATGTGTGTATCAGTTGCAAGTCTGGGTATCAGTTTCGGGGCAGAAATTGGTGTTTGAGAACAGTTATCCAGCTTATGATTGCAACTGTGTGTTATTTCTGTTTGAGCTGAGGTGCTGTGCAGTTTCTGATTCTTGTCTCTTTTTGTTTTATTTCCTTTTTTGCAAGGTAGTCTTTCACCATTGCTTCAGACGAGTCTATCACCCCCCAAGAGCTCTGGACCCAAGTAAGGCGACTTTACCAATCCGGGGATCTTGTAAGAGGACAGCCAGTGTTTGGTTCACTACCCCCAGTTACAAGACGGAGAAGAGTCAGGCATAATTCACTAGTACAACAGTTACCTTCATTCAGCGAAGTCCAATCATCTGCTTGTACTTTGGAAAGAGAGTATACACCAGTTTTGATAGCTCAACATCCCTTTTTCAGCACAGGGTAAATCCTCCGCCAACTCCAACAGACTATTGAGAACATGCAGCTGGATGCTGCTCGACAAGCTGAGACCACAGCTTGCTAAGCCGAGGTTGTAGCCCGCCAAGCTGAGGTTGTAGCCCACCAAGCGGAGGTAATAGAGATGCTTCAACAACAGCAGCCACAACCTGCAGTAGCATCAGCATCCCATGCACCCCCAGTGGGAATCCCGGCACCTGGGGTCACAATCAATGTCTAGGAAAATACGGGCATTCCAGTGGATCCAGTTCCACCCCAGACTTCCAAGGCACCGGTTTATCTGACAAAGGCGCTGTTTGAATTTGACCGGCTACTGCTAGTGGCCGGCGGCCACTGCTGGTGGCCAGTCCGCTACCCCTGTCCTGAACTTCTTTTTTTGCTGCAACAGAGAGCAAACAGAGGCAAAACAGTGTATTCTCAAGGAGTGTATTAACTGCTACCCTTCTTATCATCACATAAGCTCAAGGGAGTATAGCTCTTGGCCCTCAAACCATCAACCAAGCATTTTCTATGCATGATGGCTAAGGAACCAAGCGTGTACAAGCTTAATAAATGCACAAACAAGACTAAAACAACCACCACCCTATCATGCATGATCAAGGGTGACGGTGACCAAGGAAAGTGGCACATTTCATCACTTTGAGTATGAAATGTCCCATTTTCCTCGTGTTTGAATTAACGTTTGATCCAAACACATGCAATGCAACACAAAAGATGTTTATCTTGCCTCTTTTACTTGCTCATTTTTGTTTACTCATTTTAGATTACCAATCCATTCTTTAATTAATTAGTCCAAAAGTGAGTGTCCTCTAATGGAAAGTGGGCTTAAACCTCAAGTGCCTTGGGCATGAAACAGACCTCATGCCGTTGATAATGAATCCCGAAGGGATTAAACCATTAAGCATGAAAGTCTTAATTTCACACTTAAGCAAACAAATGATTTAAAACCACTTTCAAAGCAAACAAAAAAAGTGAAGAATAGAGGAAGATTGCAGAGATTTTAGTGCTGAAATAGAGTGCAAAATAACACTAAAATATGCTTTCAACTCAAAAAAATGATGATCAAAGCATTGAAACACCAAGCTAATGAAGGAATTAACACTACAACCATGCCATACAAGGCTCAAAGAACCTAACCAGCCCAAAACAGAGCTAAAACAAGTCAAAATAGTAATAAAAACATGCTGGACCAAAGCTAAATTAGGCTATAAAAACATGCTAACATGTAAGGCAACTAGGTATGCAAGCAAGACAACAAGGAGGGGAGGCTAACCCCTCCAATCTTGGACCTCAAAAGAAGGTTTTTGTTACTAAAAAAACCTCTGAATTTTAGTGGTTAAAAGGCCCAAAAAAAGTTGTTTTGAAGGTGATGGAAAATAGCACAAAAAGCTTCACAAGCTAAGGAGCAAAATGGGGGACAACCCTCTAACTTACAAAGGCTCAAACTACCACTTTTATGCCTCAAAAATAGAGTTTTTTACACTTCAAAAATAGCCTTAAAACAGTTGAAAAAGATGGCAAAGCAAGTATGCACAATAAGATTAAGTGAGGTAAGTTCTATACCTTTGATGCAAAGCACAATTCAGCCACAAATTCAAGCTCAAACCCCCTTCCAAAGTTCAAACACAAATCCAAGGGACCTCAGCTCAATGGTGGTCAAGTTTGGTTAAGGGTTGATGTGCAAAAGTGTAGAGAAAACTAACTACAAAGCACAAAATATCAAGTAAGAGAGAGAAAGCTAGAGAGAGAGAAAATTTTGGTTCAAAAATGTCTAACCCTCCAAAATGGGGGAGGAAACCCCCTATATATAGAAAATCAAGGTTTGAGCTTGTATACATCCTACCATACACGTGTATGAAGATGCAGCTCAGTGAGCAACTATGATACCCCTATTCTGTAATATGCTAAATTGGTCCTTAATTTGTTTATGGTTATGTGTTTAGCATGATTTTGTGTGCCACTATGTGATAATATGTGAATTTGAATTCGTATCTGTTCACTGTAGGAATATCTGTTTGAATAATCTGCTTTAGAAATTAAATTGAGGGCCTTATCGGCCGCGAAACCCGGAATTGACTACGCCATTGTGATCGGCGTAATTTTTAGAGCCTACGGTGAAATTTAATTGAAAATTTATTCTGGTCAATTTAAACAGATTAAATTGATAAATTAGAGCCCAATTACTTTATTATTATTATATTGATTTAGTGAGGCTTGTTGTGCATTAACACTCACTTCCCTTTAACTCTATTGAACTCAAAATCTGAGTTATACCATTGAGAGAGAGAGAGATCCGGCCCTAGTGAGAGAAAGGGGGAGGAGTTGTGCAAACTTTAACTTAAAGCTTGGGAACCTTGAAGATTATTCAAGATTTGATCATAGATTGTGAGAATCAAGTTCCTTGGTGAGTAATTCATGAGTTTAATGGGCAATTTTGTGTATTCAAAGTTGATTTATGGTCAAGAGTGAGAATTGAAAGGAATTTGAATTGTATGTGTTGGATTGAAGGTCAATGTTTGCATGCATGTATGTAATTGCTTTGAATTTTCAAATTTGAGCACCAAATGCATGATCTATGTGAGTTTTTAGTTGAAGATCATGTTCTTGACCATCTCTTCATCACATAAGTTGAGATTGAGAATAATGTACCACATGCATGTGCAGATTATAAGGGTACAGGAGTTGAATGCATGAAATGGTTGTGTTAGTAATGAGTTTGGTGCAATTTGAGCCATGCATGTATTTATTTTGAGAAATTGAGCTTTCTAATGTTGTAAATTGGTATTGGTATCATGTTAGTATGTGTTTCTATGATATTTGGGCCGAAATCATGCATCTTGAACCTTCGAATTTCGAGTTGAAGCTCAAGAACACATTCTGGAAATCCCAGAACTTTGACTCCCGCTCGAGCGGGGGAAGTGCCGCTCGAGCGGAGAAATCGAGCTCCCAGCATTTTCTGCAGACATGGTTCCCGCTCGAGCGGGGAAGTTGACGCTCGAGCGGGGAGCTACGTAGGCAGGAAGTCCGCTCGAGCGGCCGAGTCCACGCTCGAGCGTGAATTAGAGGTAACCAGTACTTTTGCAGACCTAAGGGTCCGCTCGAGCGGGGAAGTTGACGCTCAAGCGGGGACCCTATTTTCTGAAATCCTGTTTTTGCATTTTATGTTATGTTTTCCGTTCTCTTTCACTTGCAAGCACTCTTAGGCATATGTTAAGCATTGTAAATGAGTTAATGGGATAATAACAAAGCCTAAAGAGGAATATGTGAATTAAAGAACGGATTGAACTGTTAATGACCCTTTTGTGTTCATGAAATGTGTAGGGTCAAGCTCCAGGGCAAATCCACAAGCCGATCACTGTGAGTAATATCGATATTCGAATGCTTATGAATGTTCAATTGTTTATTCCCTTAAAGCTTATGAACTGCTAATTGGGATTGTGGATGTAAGTTGAACACGAATGGACCAGAGGTCGTTTTGTTGAACATGAATGGACCAAAGGTCGTTTTGGTAAACCTGAATGGACCCAAGGTCGTTTTGACATGAATGTGTGGGCCGAAGGCCATTTTGATACGAAAGTATGGGCCAAAGGCCGTTTTGAAAGTGTGGGCCAAAGGCCGTTTTGAAATGATTAAGTGGGCCAAAGGCCGTATTGAAATGAATTAGTGGGCCAAAGGCCGTTCTGAAATGATTAAGTGGGCCAAAGGCCGTTTTGAAATGAATGATTGGGCCAAAGGCCGTTTTGACATAATCAAATGGGCCGAAGGCCGTTTCGTAATGAATGTAAAGCCGAATGAGTAAAAGGCCAGTGTATGCGGAACTATGATTTAAATTACCCTTATATATATGTTAACTACAGGAATGAATTGGGCCCAAGGCCGTTTGGAAAACGTTGTTTTACGTCTTGTCGCATAAATTCTGTAATTGATATTATTCACTGGGCTATCGCTCACGCTCATTCATGTTTTTGTAGGTGAGCCAAGAGAAGTACAAACCCAGCCCCAGTGAAGTCTACCATGAACAACATGAGTTTTGGAGAGTCAGCCTCGTGTCTCACGTGCGAGACCCGTCCTTGCCATTTTGTCATGTAACTATATTTCGTTTTGTTGGCAAGGGTTTTGTGTACATTTGTATGTAGTCTGATATGGGTTGGCTCAGTTCAGATGATCCTGTTGTAAAGAAGTTCTTGCTACTATACTTTTGATGTGGGTTATTAACGCATATATGTATGAGTTGTTTGATGTGCATATAAGCACCGCTCTATGGACAAAGTTTTTAATTTTGCTTCCGTTTGGCCCCTTTACTCTGGCGAGTTATGTCTATTTTGGTTTGAGGTCGTAGGTAATCACAGGATTACTGGCCGGTTATGTCCTTAACCCATGGGGGCGGGTCCGGGTCATGACAGAGTGGTATCAGAGCACGAGTTAATAATTCACGCACTTGTCCAAAAAGAGCAATAAGCGTCTAGATAAGATCTAGGATGCATTCACGTGATGAATATGAATTTGGAAGCATTGATTGTGTGCTTAAATGTTTTGATTTGAGAAATTATGTGCTATAAGTTGTGAATTACTTGCATTGCAAATTACATAAATATGTCTGCTCCTTGTTACATGCATACTTGTGTATATCCTGTATATAGCATAATGCAAGTTTAATCAGATGGTGAGAACCAGAGGAGATGAACTAGAAGAATCCTCAACTGCCAGAATGGACAGAATGGAAAGACTGATACAGGAAATGGTAGAAGCTTTGAGACAACAACAGGAGTGGCAACAACAGTGGCAACAACCACACCCGCCACCTCCACCTCAGGCACCACCTGTGCCAAATAATCAGAATGATGACCGGATTATAGCTCTCACCAAGGAATTCAAGAAAATGAAACCGCCACAATTCCACGGGGGATTAGATCCTTTGAAAGCCGAAGCATGGGTCCTCGGCATTGAGAAGCTATTTGAAGTGTTCCCCTGTTCAGAGACTCAGAAAGTGCTTCTAGCCACTTTTATGCTAGAAGACGAAGCAAGAAGATGGTGGATGTTGATGCGAGAAAATCATAAGGATGTTGATTGGGTGAAATTCTTAGAGATCTTTTATGACAAGTATTTTCCGCAATGTGTTCGGGACAGGAAAGTAGCCGAGTTCATGGAACTCAAGCAAGATAGCATGACAGTGGCTGAGTATGAGGCCAAGTTCACTGAATTGGCCAGATTTGCACCACATGTGATTGACACCGATTATAAGAAGGCAAGACATTTCGAAGGCGGACTCCGCGGTGACATCCTAGAGAGGGTGAATGTCCTAAAGCTGGAGACCTACATCGGGGTGCTTGACAGGGCCATCATATCAGAGGCTAATATAGCTAGACAAGCTAAGCCAGCAACAGAATGGAAGGGTAACAAAAGGCAAGGCTTCTTTTCGAAGAAGAAATTTCTGAAAAAGCAAAACACGGGCTCCTCCACTACTTCAAATTCTTCCCGAGACACAGCTCCCATGTGCAATATCTGTAGCAAAAGGCACCGTGGGGTCTGTTACCGTGCGTCAGGAGGCTGTTTCAAGTGTGGGAAACAAGGGCACATAGCCCGAGAGTGCAATCAGAACGGTGGGAAACTAGCAGCTAGTTCAACTGCATCGGTTCCAAAGCCGGGAAATACTGTGAGGTCCGCTATTACTGGGGACACAGTGAGACAGGGGAGAGTTTTTGCGCTTGTTCCGGGTGATACACGGAATGCCAATGCCGTTGTCTCAGGTACAATCTCAATATGTAACCAGGATGCTTTTGTATTAATTGATTCTGGATCAACGCACTCATTTGTGACATATGCATTTGCATCTAGACTGAAAAGACCCCTAGAATTGTTACCATATTTGTTATGTGTGTCTGCTCCATCGGGGGAATCTGTATTATGTGACTATATATATCGGTTTTGTGACATGCATATTGAGGATGCTACCCTATATGTAGATTTGTTGCCCTTAAACTTTAGACACTTCGATGTAATTTTGGGCATGGATTGGTTGACCAAATATTGTGCCACCATAGATTGTGTGTCAAAGAGGGTTGTGTTTAAACCACCAGAACAGAAAGAAATTGTGTTTGTGGGAAATGGGGTAGTGCCTCCACCATACTTGATATCTGCAATGAAAGCATGTAAATTGATCAGGAAAGGGTGCCAGGGTTATTTATGTTATGTATTGACTGAGCAATCTGTGAATATTGAATTGAATGATATTCCCATTGTTAGAGAATTCCCAGATGTGTTTCCAAATGAATTACTAGGGGAATTGGTAGACAGGGAGATTGAGTTTACTATTGAGACTGTGCCAGGCACCCAGCCTATTTCTAAAACTCCCTACAGGATGGCTACCGCCGAAATGAAGGAATTAAAGGAACAGTTGCAAGACCTTCTTAATAAAGGGTTTATCCGGCCCAGCACCTCGCCTTGGGGCGCACCGGTGTTATTTGTGAAAAAGAAGGATGGTACTTTGCGCTTGTGCATCGATTATCGGGAATTGAACAAGGTAACGATAAAGAACAAGTATCCCTTACCCCGTATTGATGATTTATTTGATCAGTTGCAGGGATCACAGGTGTTTTCAAAGATTGATTTGAGATCCGGGTATCATCAGTTGAAGGTTAAGGCAGAGGATGTTGAGAAAACAGCATTCAGAACGAGGTATGGTCATTTTGAGTTTCTTGTTATGCCATTTGGAGTGACTAATGCTCCGGCAGCATTTATGGACTTAATGAATAGGATTTTTAAAACCTACCTTGATGAGTTTGTTGTAGTCTTCATCGACGACATCTTGATATATTTTAAAGATAGACTTGAACATGAACAACATTTGAGGACTATTTTACAAATACTTCGAGAAAGGAAATTATTTGCTAAACTAAAGAAATGTGAGTTTTGGTTGGATGAAGTTGTTTTCTTAGGGCATGTGATCAACAAGGAAGGAATTTCAGTGGACCCACAGAAAATAGAAGCAATTGTGAACTGGCCTACACCAACTAATGTGACAGAAGTCCGTAGCTTCATGGGCTTAGCAGGGTACTACAGGAGGTTTGTGAAAGATTTTTCGAAACTAGCTGTGCCTCTTACCCAATTGACACGTAAAGGGCAACTGTTTGAATGGAATGATGAAAGAGAATTTGCTTTTCAAGAACTGAAAACAAGATTGACCACCGCGCCAATTTTGACACTACCTTCAGGTACGGAAAATTTTGCAATTTTCAGTGACGCATCTTATAAGGGTTTGGGTTGTGTGTTAATGCAGAACGGAAAGGTTATTGCTTACGCCTCCCGACAGTTGAGGCCACATGAGAAGAATTATCCGACGCATGACCTGGAATTGGCCGCAGTTGTTTTTGCCCTGAAAATCTGGCGACATTATTTGTATGGGGCAAAATGCAAAGTCTACACGGATCATAAGAGCCTAAAATACTTCTTCACGCAGAAAGAGCTGAATATGCGTCAGAGGAGATGGCTGGAATTAATAAAAGACTATGATCTTGAGATTCAGTACCACCCCGGGAAAGCTAATACAGTTGCTGATGCCTTGAGCAGAAAATCAACAGGGGGTATGGCTTGTTTGCTTACCGAACAGAAAGAAATCTTGCAAGATTTTGAGAAGTCAGAAATTGAGGTAGTGGTATGTGAACAGGGCAGATTGATAGCCGCTATTACAGCCGAGCCGGCAATTGTTGAGGAGATCAAACAGAAACAGAAAGAGGATGAGTTCCTCAGAGAAGTAATCAATGAATTTGAGACGAGTCCAAAAGCAGAATTTAGCATTGAGAATGAAATGTTGAGATTCCGAAACAGAATGTGTGTCCCCGATATTCCGGAACTAAAGAAGAGGGTCTTAGATGAAGCCCACAGATCCGTATTTGCTATGCATCCGGGTAATAATAAAATGTAGCGGGATTTGAAACAAACCTATTGGTGGCCTAAAATGAAGAAAAAGAGATTGCGGAATATGTGTCCAAGTGCCTTCAGTGTCAGCAAGTTAAAGCTGAACATCAGAAACCAGGCGGTCTACTTCAACCTCTCCCTATTCCTGAATGGAAGTGGGAACATGTGACTATGGATTTCGTTGTCGGCCTACCTCGGACTTCACGAGGTATGGATTCTGTTTGGGTTGTAGTTGATAGACTGACTAAATCCGCACATTTTCTACCTGTTAAAACTACATTTACTGCTTATAGATTGGCTACCATTTACGTTGAAGAGATTGTCCGTTTACACGGAGTCCCAGTGTCTATTGTGTCGGATAGAGATCCGAAATTTGTATCTAGATTGTGGAAGAGTTTGCAGGAAGCTATGGGAACAAAACTAAGGTTCAGTACTGCATTCCACCCACAGACAGATGGGCAGTCAGAACGAACGATACAAACTTTAGAAGATATGCTTCGCATGTGTGCTTTGGATTTTCAGGGGAGTTGGGAAGATTATTTGCCGCTTGCAGAATTTGCCTATAATAACAGCTTCCACTCCAGCATTGGTATGGCACCATACGAGGCTTTGTATGGTAGGAGGTGTAGATCACCTATTTGTTGGACAGAAGTCGGGGATAGAGCTTTGCTTGGGCCAGAAATTGTGCAAGACACTTCTGAGAAAATCAAGACTATTCGCCAAAGGCTCAAAACAGCTCAAGACCGACAAAAGAATTATGCAGACGTCCGGAGAAGACCTCTTGGGTATGAGGTTGGTGACCATGTGTTCATCCGTGTTTCTCCGATGAAAGGCCAAGTCAGATTTGGGAAAAAGGGCAAGTTGTCGCCCCGTTACATTGGGCCGTTCCAAATTCTGGAGAGACTTGGTCCAGTTGCTTATAGAGTTGCTTTGCCACCGGGATTTGAACAAATCCACAATGTATTTCACGTGTCGATGTTGAGAGGTTACCTCCGAGACCCGTTTCATGTGATTGATTATCACCGGGTTGCTATTGATGAAAATATGGAATATGCTGAATGGCCGGAACGGATTGTAGACAGGCAAGTGAAACAGTTGAGAAGTAAGTCCATCCCCATGGTGAAAGTAGAGTGGAAAGAACACTATGAGACGGATGCTACGTGGGAAAAAGAGGAGGAAATGCGACAAGGCTACCCACATTTGTTTCCCGACGAAGGTAAATTAAGTTTGGAGGACCAAACTTCCAAAAGGGGGGAAGACTGTGATACCCCTGTTCTGTAATATGCTAAATTGGTCCTTAATTTGTTTATGGTTATGTGTTTAGCATGATTTTGTGTGCCACTATGTGATAATATGTGATTTTGAATTCGTATCTGTTCACTGTAGGAATATCTGTTTGAATAATCTGCTTTAGAAATTAAATTGAGGGCCTTATCGGCCGCGGAACCCAGAATTGACTACGCCATTGTGATCGGCGTAATTTTTAGAGCCTACGGTGAAATTTAATTGAAAATTTATTCTGGTCAATTTAAACTGATTAAATTGATAAATTAGAGCCCAATTACTTTATTATTATTATATTGATTTAGTGGGGCTTGTTGTGCATTAACACTCACTTCCCTTTAACTCTATTGAACTCAAAATCTGAGTTATACCATTGAGAGAGAGAGAGATCCGGCCCTAGTGAGAGAAAGGGGGAGGAGTTGTGCAAACTTTAACTTAAAGCTTGGGAACCTTGAAGATTATTCAAGATTTGATCATAGATTGTGAGAATCAAGTTCCTTGGTGAGTAATTCATGAGTTTAATGGGCAATTTTGTGTATTCAAAGTTATTTATGGTCAAGAGTGAGAATTGAAAGGAATTTGAATTGTATGTGTTGGATTGAAGGTCAATGTTTGCATGCATGTATGTAATTGCTTTGAATTTTCATATTTGAGCACCAAATGCATGATCTATGTGAGTTTTTAGTTGAAGATCATGTTCTTGACCATCTCTTCATCACATAAGTTGAGATTGAGAATAATGTACCACATGCATGTGCAGATTATAAGGGTACAAGAGTTGAATGCATGAAATGGTTGTGTTAGTAATGAGTTTGGTGCAATTTGAGCCATGCATGTATTTATTTTGAGAAATTGAGCTTTCTAATGTTGTAAATTGGTATTGGTATCATGTTAGTATGTGTTTCTATGATATTTGGGCCGAAATCATGCATCTTGAACCTTCGAATTTCGAGTTGAAGCTCAAGAACACATTCTGGAAATCCCAGAATTTTGACTCCCGCTCGAGCGGGGGAAGTGCCGCTCGAGCGGAGAAATCGAGCTCCCAGCATTTTCTGCAGACATGGTTCCCGCTCGAGCGGGGAAGTTGACGCTCGAGCGGGGAGCTACGTAGGCAGGAAGTCCGCTCGAGCGGTCGAGTCCACGCTCGAGCGTGAATTAGAGGTAACCAGTACTTTTGCAGACCTAAGGGTCCGCTCGAGCGGGGAAGTTGACGCTCGAGCGGGGACCCTATTTTCTGAAATCCTGTTTTTGCATTTTATGTTATGTTTTATGTTCTCTTTCACTTGCAAGCACTCTTAGGCATATGTTAAGCATTGTAAATGAGTTAATGGGATAATAACAAAGCCTAAAGAGGAATATGTGAATTAAAGAACGGATTGAACTGTTAATGACCCTTTTGTGTTCATGAAATGTGTAGGGTCAAGCTCCAGGGCAAATCCACAAGTCGATCACTGTGAGTAATATCGATATTCGAATGCTTATGAATGTTCAATTGTTTATTCCCTTAAAGCTTATGAACTGCTAATTGGGATTATGGATGTAAGTTGAACACGAATGGACCAGAGGTCGTTTTGTTGAACATGAATGGACCAAAGGTCGTTTTGGTAAACCTGAATGGACCCAAGGTCGTTTTGACATGAATGTGTGGGCCGAAGGCCGTTTTGATACGAAAGTATGGGCCAAAGGCCGTTTTGAAAGTGTGGGCCAAAGGCCGTTTTGAAATGATTAAGTGGGCCAAAGGCCGTATTGAAATGAATTAGTGGGCCAAAGGCCGTTCTGAAATGATTAAGTGGGCCAAAGGCCGTTTTGAAATGAATGATTGGGCCAAAGGCCGTTTTGACATAATCAAATGGGCCGAAGGCCGTTTCGTAATGAATGTAAAGCCGAATGAGTAAAAGGCCAGTCTGTGCGGAACTATGATTTAAATTACCCTTATATATATGTTGACTACAGGAATGAATTGGGCCCAAGGCCGTTTGGAAAACGTTGTTTTACGTCTTGTCGCATAAATTCTGTAATTGATATTATTCACTGGGCTATCGCTCACGCTCATTCATGTTTTTGTAGGTGAGCCAAGAGAAGTACAAACCCAGCCCCAGTGAAGTCTACCATGAACAACATGAGTTTTGGAGAGTCAGCCTCGTGTCTCACGTGCAAGACCCGTCCTTGCCATTTTGTCATGTTACTATATTTCGTTTTGTTGGCAAGGGTTTTGTGTACATTTGTATGTAGTCTGATATGGGTTGGCTCAGTTCAGATGATCCTATTGTAAAGAAGTTCTTGCTACTATACTTTTGATGTGGGTTATTAACGCATATATGTATGAGTTGTTTGATGTGCATATAAGCACCGCTCTATGGACAAAGTTTTAAATTTTGCTTCCGTTTGGCCCCTTTACTCTGGCGAGTTATGTCTATTTTGGTTTGAGGCCGTAGGTAATCACAGGATTACTGGCCGGTTATGTCCTTAACCCATGGGGGCGGGTCTGGGTCATGACAGCAACAGCTGGCACAACTGGCAAACAAATATCTAGAAAAGGAGACCAATGGCCATTGGCCACCACTGGTGGCCGACATGAACAATCCATGGCCAACAGGTCCCAGGGTTGGCCGACAGGTCCCCCTCCTCTCCAGGCAAGAGGCAACAAGCTCTTCGCCCAAAAACATGCACCAAATAGCAAGGTTTAGAGGCTCAAAGACAAGGCGTTCCACCGAGGACTTCAGGCGCTCAAAACGAACACAAACAAGCACAATCACCGAGTGCACAAATGATGACATCTAAGTCTTGAGGACGGTCAAAAATGAGGTGTCTACAATTGCCCCTCTTTGACAGAACTCGGAAGTCATGAAATGACGTGAGTGAATGTCAAAGCTCAGAAACGACCCATTTTTGACAAGGCCGAAGCCTTGGACAAACAAACGAGCAAGACAAAGATGCTTGCGCCCGTAGGCTGCCTACGTATTCTTTTGCAAGGAATCAAACCAGCGTAGTTCTGGGGCATGATGCAAGTGATATGCATGATGCGAGAATATAACTTATGATCTTGCAATGAGGCTGTAATAAAACATCTAGATGCAAATGTTATGCAAAGAAATGCTACAGCAAATGCATATATAAGAAGAAGTGAACATGAACCAAACCACATTTCATGCAGAAAGGATGTAAGAAAATTATGCAAACTTAACTACGCATCACGCAAGAAAGGCAAAGAATAACACAACCGTCGGACGCACCCGAGGTGTCATACAATATCCCAACGCGTTGCACGCGGAAGGAGGGAAGGGATGGTGTGAACACCGAGACGTGCCCGACTGTTCTGAACCAAAGGGAACGATGATAAACGTCGGAACGCATCCAAACGTTTGTAACCCAAACAGGGTGTGGTTGTAAACAGCGGAACACGTCCAACTGCTCGTAACCAAAACGAGGTGCGGTATAAACATCGGGACACGTCCGAATGCTTCTAACCAAAACAGAGAGTGGTATAAACATCGGAACTCGTCCGAATGCTTCTAACCAAAACAGGGAGTGGTATAAACATCGGAACACGTCCGAGCGCTTCTAACCAATACAGGGAGTGGTATAAACATTAGAACTCGTCCGAATGCTTCTATCCAAAACAGGGAGTGGTATAAACATCGGAACACGTCCGAGTGCTTCTAACCAAAACAGGGAGTGGTATAAACATCGAAACTCGTTCGAATACTTCTAGCCAAAACAGGGAGGATCAAAGGACAAGAATGATACCCGGAATTCCTCTGATTGAACCGTACATACAATATCATGCTTGCATGAGAAAGATACTTAACAAGCATAATATAGTAAGTGTGCATGTTCTATGCAAGAATAATTATGACAAAATGTTAGAGACATGTTTTAACATGCGTGAAACAAAACGGAAGCATATTCTATGCAACGAGAACCGCAGCATATTCTATGCAACATCAAAATGCATATTCAATGTGAATATTACCAAATGCATGTTCTATGCATGATTAATAGTAGAAAATGCATGTTCGATGCAAGATTAACAGCATATTCTATGCGAATAGGAAATAGAGGCATGGTCTATGCAAATGCGAGGAGTGCACATTTTATGCAAGATCTCATGCGAAAAGCACGTTCTATGCAACGACAAAGAGATACACATTCTATGCAGTGACAAAAGCGTACTTGATAAAATCGACTTAGTCGCAACTTTCGATTTACCTCTCGGAAGAGTTGCAATATGTTTCAAAAGGATACACCTCATTCAAGTTGACTAGTGATGAGTCATGCACTGAAGATACGGTTCGGAGCTTCTGCAGAGACAATGTGAGCTTAAAAATGAACTTTTCTTGCACTTTCTCGAGAACCAAGGGCACAAAACAACAGAAAATCACACAAGGAGAACACTGGAGGCTTGTCGGCCACCTTGAAGAGGTGTCGGCCACCTATCGGCCACACTTGGAGATTGTCGGCCACAAATGGTGGCCGGTCAGCCACCGATGGAAATTCGGGGATATTTTGGACATTTCATGCCGAGTCTTTAAATACACAAACCCAAGCCTCATTTCCTCACACCTCCCCAGCCAAAATTGACACCTCTTTCATTCTAGACCATTCTTTTCTCTAGATCCGAGCTTTATACGCGTTTTCCAATGCCTCACGCGAGTTGATTCACTAAATCCTCTTGATTTCCTTCATTTTGAACCGATTGGAATTTGTTTTCGGTGCTTTTTTCTTCATTTTCGCCACTTGAGGCTTGTTCCCCTCGAGTTACTCTTGGGTTCTGTGCCTTTTCTCGGGCATTGACTTTTTCTCTTATTTTCTTATCTCCTTTCCAGATGGTAGACAACATTCCCCATTGCGGAGGTTTTCCAGGGATGGAGGGAGATCCCGAGCATGTACCATTACCACCCAGGGTTCGACCCTTTGACCTGGAGACATGCCATCCCGAGGTGCATGTGCTACCCCCCGATACCATCTATCATTTCAGAGGATTTGCATGAGGCGCGCCAGAGGACCTCTTGCTATGAGAGCTGGAGTCTCATTCATCCTACGGCGCCACTGAGGTATACACTGTCTTCTTACATTTTTCGCAATGTGCCTTGCATTTCTTGTATAAATCACACTCTTGCACTGTCTTTTATCTGCTTGACTCAAACACATTCTTACACTGTATTTCTTACACTGCCTTTCTCAAACATGTTCTGACTACAGGGCAACTCTCATTCTATCCGAGGATACGGAGCCACGTCTGTGAGGAAGTGGTATATGGACCTCCCCATTGGCGTCCGCCAGATTGTCAGCGAGGCCGTATTCGGCTTATTCTGCACAAGGCTATCGCTTCTCATAGCGAGCGGGCCCTTGCTTGGTGCACTGGTAGAGATGTGGTGGGACACTACCAACTGTTTCTACTTCTCTATCGCAAGAGACATGACGATGACCCCGTACGACTTTGCTATGCTCACCGGCATCAAGGTAGGAGGTCGGCCGATCCCATATGATACAGACATGAGCGAGTGAGAGGCCGCCTGGATCTACCTGCTGGGGGCACGCCCACCTCTCTTTCGATCAGGGATGGTTCAGTATACCTGGTTTGCGGATCATTTCAAAGGGACACAGTCAGAGACCCTAGAGGAGATCGAGCAGTACGCCCCAGGTTTCCTGATGTTCCTCTTCGGCACCACTTTGTTCGCCGATAAGGCGAACACTGTTGGGCTATATCTCTTGAGTGCCTTGGTGGACTTGTCTCGAGTCTGGCATTACGACTAGGGCGACGCTGGCCTCGCTACCTTGTATAACTACATGAGCTCGACATCCCGCAGGAGCGGAAACAGAGCGGGCGGCTACTAGAGAGCCTGGGAGGTATGCTTTACATTTCCTGTCGTGCTTTCTACTTTGCACTTTCTGTACACTGCACACACATACATCGCACACACATAGTCCAACATTTGCTTTGCATTTGCACTTTCTGTACGCTGCATTACACACTCTGCTTTCTGCACTCTGCATTCTATATTTTCTGCACATTGCACATATATTCTACTTTCCGCATCACCTGTGTTTATCTATTGTACAGTCATTGTCGCCCTTCTGCTTTTTGTAGCTATGGATATATGTATATTTTCCGACACTTGCCCAAGAGCCGGAGGTAGAGATGCCTCCTGTCATGCCATACTCTCACTGGTATGACGGGAGATGCCTACGGTGGACACGAGAGACTTTTCCATTCTTCTGCCGATATTTTGATACAGTGACCACTGCGGAGGTAACGCAAAACTCACAGCTCTTTCTACTTTACTTCAGCTCTGATTCATATTGCATATCTAATGGCAGCTAACAATCTATGTATTTACTGTCCGCAGATCACGTGGCAGTCCTGGGCAACGATGCCTGAGGGTGTCAGATACTAGTTTGCTGGTGCTTGGAGTGCTTTCCATTACCGGCTTGTGCTTGAGGGACCGGTAGGCCGAACCTGGTTCCTAGGCGAGCGCTTCCTCTGCCAGACCTTGGGTTTGCCATCGCAGGCGGTTCCCATGCCACTTCCGCCATCCATGAGGGCTACAAAGAGTCTCTCCTCCTAGGAGGTGATCGACTTTACACGAGGCGTGGAGGCCGACTACTTTCTTAGAGAGGGGGACTATGCGGCATATATTCAGACGCACCTCAAGCCTCCCTTGACAGGTATTCATGCTTGTCGAGGGAAAGCAGCAGATGCCCCTTCGACGAGCAGGGCTCGAACGCTGAGGGGCAGGGCTAGAGGGGTGCCCCCCACCAGACAGAGCTTCGATTGGCCAGAGCTTCCGACCGAGTTGACAGGTTAACGGTACACCGAAGAGGCTTACAAGATTTCGATTGAGCCTCCGGTGGTTGGTCACAGATATGTCAGAGCGCGTAATTCACCTCCGGTATGCATTATAGTTCTTATTTTTTCCATTCTTGCTCAGATACTCAGATATTCATTCATTTCAGACACTGATCATTCCAAATTGCATTTCCAGGCACCCACAGGGTACGTCGAGGGATTGCTCGAGATGTTGGCCTCATTCGAGGGCATGATCTTGAGGAGGGAGGCACTGCTTGGCTTCCATGGCATTCAAGTAATTTTTTCAATTTTCTTGCATTTCGATCATCACATTTCCACCGATACACTGAAACTGACATTTCAACTGAACACTTCCCCACACTACACTGATACAGTGCATCTAAAGCCGTATTTCCATACTGTATTCATACTTTGTACCTGACTTCTGCATGTACTCATTTTGCACACCATACTTGTATCTAATACACATATTGTGGCTGACACATACCAACTACCTTCTCAGGTCCCACCTTTACCGACAACAACGGCGGCAACAGTAGCAGGACCATCAGCACCCCCTCCAGCAGCAGGGAGAAAGAGAGAGGCTCCGGCACGCGGCCGAGGGAGACGTCGCGGTCGAGATTAGAGGTGCCCTTCAGAGCGTATCATGAGTGATGACGACAATGAGACCAGCGAGACCGAGGAGGTTGTGGGTCAGCACACTGAGTCATCCGAGAGCAGAGACGATGATGCCCGCTCGGGTTCTGCTAGTGGAGATGATGCTGAGCCAGGCTCTGAGGTAGAGAGCGGTGATGACTCTGGTTCAGATTCTGGTTCAGACAGAGGCACTGACGGAGACAGCTCTGAGTCTGTGCCCAGAAAGAGAACGAAGAGGGCCTCTCGAGACTGAGATAGCTGTCGCTGATTCATATGTTTTTGCTTAGTTTTTTTTTTTGCTAGTAGTGTTAGCACTTTGTACAGTTTAGATAGTTTTATTTTCTTTTAAAAAAACTTGTACTCTATTGTAAAAAGTGACCATGATCGGAATGAAAACAACTTTTTGATTAAAAGTGTTGTATTTTGCATCCTGAGCACCGCACGAGCACCACTTTGTATAAAAACAAGATTGATGGGAATTGAACACTGTACATTGTATTGGCATTTGCTTAATCAGGTAATGAACCGACCAACACATAACAAACAGAGTAAAACAACTCAATGAACAACTAATAATAACAACTCGATAAACAGAAACAAAACAAATATAACTCGATAAGCAACATAACAACTTGATAAACAAATCGAAACAACTTAAAAGTGACTCAACAAGACTACTAAACCCAAGTAGCAGAATGCACCAAGAGTAGAACAAAACACAGGCTTTCAGCACTCTCGATATACAAATTGACCAGAGGACAAACCAGGAGGCCATCGGCCATGAACAGACGCTGTCGGCCACCAATGGTGGCCGGTCGGCTACCAGTACTGGCCAGTCGGCCATTAGTGCAAGGGGCCTCCAGATTGCTGCCACCTGTCTTCCACTCAGTGCTTTATCTTCTACAAAAGTTTGGACTTCGTAGTTTCTTCATTCCAGCTCTGTTTTTGCCACAAATGGAGCCATTCTTCATCGAAACACTCTCAAAATGGATTGCAATTTTAGATGGCTCAGAAAAAGTGAATTTTCGGGGTTTCGGGATAAATGCACTATTCTCGCTAAGTCGTACCCCACTGTGTTTTCCGTTCCTACATGCCGCGACTAGGTGTTGGAACCCGGTTACACATGTTTTCAACTTTTGAGGGCAAGAGATATGCCCTACAATTGAAGAATTCCAAGTTTTGATGGAATCCTGGCGTGACGAGAAAATCCTGTCCCAGTCCTGTTTTTGTCACATCCAAGCTTTAGGAAGAATGTGTGGGCTCACTTTACATGAGGCTCGAGCATTGGTTCATAACGGAGAGTTGGACATCCCCAGGTTGATTCATCGATTTTCTGACGCCGGTGACCGCGGCGACCGTCTTTAGTAGAGTTTTCGGCAGCATGCCCTTCCATGCTGTAGCTCATCTCGGGCAGATCAAACCAGGGTGTAGACGTCCCCGAACGCCCCGGGAGGGTTTAAGTCCCGTTCTGTTCATATTGGGTTCACTACAGTTCGGACTCAAATTGTCACGGTTCTGAATCTGAACCAAAGAGTCCAACTCTGGCAAATCGTTTTGAAGAAAAACAGATTTTTGAAAAAGTAGTGCCAAACATGGACTGCTTTGCCAGATTACAGAGTCGCCACCTAAATATTTTTAAAATGGGAAATTTAGGAAACCCTGACTCGGTGCCGAAGGCCACGTGTCCATCATCACCAAAGTGATCTTGGCTCGGGAGCTTGGGTACGATCGGGGAAGGTCAGCTATGAGCACCCCCTTTTGCCCGGTCCGAAGACCGGCCTCTACTAACCGTGATATCCGATTTTGAAAACTTTATGCGTTCTTATTCCGGTTATTAGCCTAGAATTACTATGTTGTGCGCACAGCAAACAAGTATAGATTAGATCGCCTAATTTGGAAATAAGCATTGCATATCCGTCTTGTTTGGAAAACAGTTTGAAATTGCTACTCGCGAGTAGGCTAAAACACGGATTTCAATGAGTATTCCCAACTCAAGTAATCCAACCTCGACCCACAGGCATTCAAGCAGTTTATCACATAAACACTTAGCCGCATAGCAAGCATACTGTCATGGCAACATTCACACGCATGCGAAGTGCTAAAGCATAAAAACTTACATCGTACTCCATGCCAAAAACAATAACCCGGTTAGCAAACATGCATGACCTAGTTTATGTTAAGTGGCTAATGTATCACATACAGGAGTGTAATCTAAACAGGCTCGGCTATCCTAAGCATGGCACGTGAAATGCAACAACTATCACGTATTCAATTTGGAATTGAAAGTACGATGCAGTTTGTATGATGTACCGAGCCCGATGTATGTAAACAAATGCATGAATGCACGCATGCATTGCATAAGGTATGCTAAAATAAGTATGCCCTAATCTACCAACGTAAGCAGGTAAATAAAAGGGAAGAAAGAAATGGGGATTGGAAGACATACACCCACTCACACACACTCATTACAATCTTGCCCTCGCTCGGAGGGACCAAATAATAATACAAATTAATTAACTACGCAAGCTAATTAAAATATTACAAATTAACTAAATTAATTAAATAAATTAATTAATCTAATTAAGCGTTAAACCGCCTCGGGATGAGGGCCGGATGCAGCGCGTGCCCGGGACTCGCTCGGAATCGCACCGCCATGCAAGTGTGCCTCTGTTTCCCCTGCTCTCCTCCTCTGAAAATTGCCAAAGTCCCAGGAGTGCCTCTCAGAGCACGGGGGATCACCACCGGCTGGGGTAGAACACCACCGGCTAAAGGAGGAGGCCACCGGCACTGGATTCACTCATCGGCTTCCGATCGGCTGCCGGTCGGCACTAAGCAGTGCCGGTCGGCACAAAATACCTGCAGAACCTGCAACTCACAGCAGCAGAGGGCAACAAATTGCATGGCAATGTAATTCAAGTCATTTATGCACTAAACATGCCCCTTATCATGTTAGCGACTCAAAAGGGCATGTGCCTCGATTCCCGGACCACCAATCGCGCATTTTCATGCATGATGGCCCTAAGAACCAAGAGTGCAACTTTGATTTCAAATGTATGCAATGCAAATAGACACAAAAGGGCGCCAAACCTCTATCATTCTCATCTCAAGAGGCCAAGCATGCATGCTCATGACGATGCAATCCTAAGCATGTTATCTAGGCATGCAACATGGACAATGTGATGCACTTGTGCAAGGCATACAAGCAAGCATATGAAGCAAGCATGCAAACCAACGGAATAATGGATTTAGACATGAGTTAGGCCACTCAAAAAAAGGCCTAAAATCAGTAGCCAATATGCCTACAATTGGGGACTAAACACACACACACACATGCACATGTTAAGGTGCCAAACCCAAGGCATAAACAAGCAACATTCAAGCACACTTAAAGAAGCCAAACATGGACTAATAGCATGCATTAAAAAAACTCTGAAATTCGTGTTAAACATGATGCCAAATCATGCAATGAAGCATGCCAAACAAAGCATGCATATGGCCTAGGCTTAAGGCAAGTCAATGAGGCATTGAACCAACCTATGCAAGACAAATATGGCATGCATTAATCAACCCAAAACAGACTTTTAGCATGTCAAAATAGGCCCAAAGGACCACTTAGATGGCATCTAAGAAGCTTGAAATCAAGGGCATGCAACATGACCAAAACATGGAGCATTTAACATTAGCTTAAGAAGTCACAAAGAGGCACGCAATGTAAACATACAAGCACTTCTAGGGGATTGAAATAGCATGCTAGGTGGTTCCAGACCATCAAAAACAATGCAATCAAAGCATGCTACACACTCATGCTCTTAAGGCCAACAAGCCAAATACAAAGAGGCTACAAAATACATGCTAAGATTGACCAAAATGACTATGGACAGACCTCATACATGGCAAAATAAGCATACAAGCTTCACAAACACAAGTCTAAAACATGCTAGAAATGGAGGCATACAACCTAAGCATGTTAAGACATAAAGAGGCATTACAAGGCAACTATACTAAGCATGCATAGGAGACCAAAACCAACTTGGAGGCATGTTATATCATGGCAATATAAGCATGAAAACAACCAAGGCATGCTCAACACACACTCAAACATGGTGCTCCTTTGGAAGCCAAAACTTGCCCTTTTCAAGGACATCAAGGAGAGGGGGTGGCCCTCCCCTTTCTAGGACTTTAAGGCACCATCTCCACCACTGAAATCCCTCAAGATTTCAGTGGTGAAAAGGTCCAAGCACACAAGTCCCGGATCTCTCCAAAATAGCACAAAAATGAGCCCTTTTCAAGGCCTAAAGGGGGTCAAACTCCCCCAAACCACAAAACACTCTTAATATACAATGAAGAGGATCAAAAACAGAACTTTTATGTGTTATGGACTAAGCACAAAAACAACTCTAAGCTAGGCAAAAATGGAATGCAAGAATGGGGTAAAAATGACTAGTTTCTTACCCTTGATGACCACCTTCACAAAGGTTGATGTTGTTGCTTCCTTGAGCTTCAAACCAGCCAAGAACACCAAGAACAAGCCCTTAGCACCTCAGTTCCAAGAGGAAGGTGAAACACTAGGTGTTGATGTGCAATAGTAAGGCACAAACACCTAGTGTACAAAACAAGAAAGAAGAGAGAGATAGGATAGATACACAAAACCTAACCTAAAACCAGTTTCTCCCTCTCCTAGAATGTCTAACTCTCTAATTTTCTAACCCTTGAGCCAAGAGAAGAGCCTTCTCTTGTATAGGCATGAAAACTTACAAGTTAAGGCATCAAAAGGGCTCATCCCTCCATACACGTGTATGGAGGGGAAACAAACACCAGAAAGCTGTCTGAAAATATCTCCAAAAACAGCTGTAAAGTGGTCGGCAGGGCAAAATGGTCATTTTGCCAAAAAGAGTGCCGACCGGCACAATATAGTGCCGGTGGCCACACCAGCCAGCCGGTGGCCTCTATCCACAGCCGGTGATATGTGGGGATGCCTCACAAAGCATTCCCTGCCCTCCCAAGGCAAAACACAAGTGTTTGGTGCAAAACCAAACACCAAACGGTCGAGTTCGAAGGTCCTGAGGCAAGGCGCGCGTAGCCGAGAACTCTGAGAACTCCAAACGAACACAAACATGGATAATCACCGAGTGTTCCAACGGTGACGTCCAAGTCTTGAGGACGGTCAAAAATGGGGTGTCTACACAGGGGCAACGCCAAGCAATGTCAGCAGCGGACCTGTTGCACATCCAATGGCACCACCACCTCTCGTTCGGGAAATCAATTAGCCGTTGGTGAAAGAAATAGCGTCACGCTGAATATGCAGGGCAAGAGTCCACTACTTTCAACCTGTCCATGAGCCATATCTGGGGAGGGATGAAAGAAAAGAGAGATTCAAGAATAGAGAGGTGTATATGGAGAGAAAAAGTGAGAACAGGTTTTGAGAGAAAAATAGAGCTTGAGTGCTGAGTGATGTGAGAAACACATATGAAAAGGGCGGAAAACATTACCTGTAAAAGTAGTGGACTCCCTGCAATTTGGTCGTCTCCCGCGGTGGAAGGCGTCCAAGCCCATCAAAGTCTTGGCCAATGTTAAGCCAATGTAGCTTTTGCCCTCTTTCAAGCCTTGAGCTACTTCAACCAAGCGAATGCTAGACCCTCCGAAACTTGAGGCGAGCAGGAAATGAGCTAACATACACAAGCACCATGGGTTCCGATCTTGCACTTCATCTATTGCGGCGATAAACTCGTGGGCCGGCGTATATCTCTGTTCAATAATGATCGGACGCATCTGGACTCCCAATGGGATGTCTATCATGGAAGATAGAGTTGATAAGGAGTTAGCGAACCTGTTGTTCTCTCTTAGTAGATGAGTGAAGGTTAGCTTCTCAAACCTAGGAATCAGAACATCCAGGGTTTGGTGATAGATTTTCATCCTTTCTTCCTTAACCTTCCAGTCTCCTTTTGCTTGAGACACAACCAGGTTCGAGTTCCCGACGACGTCCAACCTTTTTGCCCCTAGTTCCAGGGCGGCTTCCAAACCAGCGATGCACGCTTCGTATTCTGCTTCGTTGTTAGATACCTTGAACCGGAGTTTAAAGGCTAAAGGTATATGGGAATTCTCGGGTGCTATCAGCAACACCCCTATCCCATAACTGTACTGATTAGATGCTCTGTCAAAGTACATTGTCCAAATCTCTTCCTCAACCTGCAGAATAGCTTCATCTGGGAATGGGTATTCTACTGCCTCGTCCCCTTCCACTAGGTGATCTGCCAGGAACTCAGCTACCGCTCTCCCCTTGATAGACTTGCGAGTCACATATTTCAAATCAAATTCGGAGAGAAGAAGCAGCCAACGGGCTAACCTACCCGTAAGCGTTGGTTTCTCGAAGAGGTATTTGATGGGATCTAATCTCGAAACCAGAATTACGGAGTGAGCTAACAGGTAGTGCCTCAACTTCCTAGTAGCCCATACCAAGGCAAAGCAAGCCTTCTCCAGCAGGGTATAACGGGTCTCATATTCTAGCATCTTCTTACTTAGGTAATAGATGTCTTTCTCCACTCTATCCTCAGATTCTTGTGCAAGCATGCAGCCCATAGTCGTGTCTGTGACTAATAGGTACAAAATCAACGGCTTCCCCGGCTCTGGTGGTAACAACACTGGTGGGTTCTGAAGGTACTGTTTGATCTGTTCAAAAGCGAACTGACATCGGTCATCCTATTGGAATTTCTTTCCTTTCTTCAGGAGACCAAATAGTGGTTCACAAGTCAAGGTTAATTTTGCGATAAACCGTCTTATGAATTGCACTTTACCCAGAAAGCCTCGCACCTCCTTTTTAGTCCTTGGTGGTGGCATTTCTAGTATGGCCTTGATTTTGGAAGGATCAACCTCAATGCCCCTCTGCGTAATCAAGAACCCCAGCATTTTCCCTGCTATGACACCAAAAGTGCATTTCTATGGATTCAGCCTCAACCGGTATTCCCTGATCCGTTGGAAAATTTTCTTCAAGGCAGTGTAGTGGCCCTTTCTTTGCTTGGACTTGACAATCATGTCGTCCACGTACACCTCAACCTCTTTGTGGATCATATCATGCAAGATAGTGGCTGCAGCTTGTTGATAAGTAGCCCCACCATTTTTCAAACCAAACGGCATCACTCTGTAGCAATAGGTTCCCCACGTCGTGGTGAAGACAGTCTTTTCTCTATCCTCGGGCGCCATCAAAATCTGGTTACACTCAGAAAATCCGTCCATGAAGGAGAGCAACACATGGCTTGTAGTAAAGTCCACCAATTCATCGATGTGCGGTAGAGGAAAGTCGTCCTTCGGACTAGCTTTGTTCAGATCTCTGAAGTCCACACACACTCGAATTCTGCCATATTTCTTCGGCACCGGAATAATGTTGGCCAACCAAGTCGGATACTCAGATATTAGTAAAAACCATGTGTCTATCTACTTAGTGACCTCTTTCTTAATCTTCAAAGCCCAATCCGGGCGTATTCTCTGAAGCTTCTGCTTGACGGGTCAGGCCTCGGGGTCAAGAGGGATCTGATGCTGTACAATCTGAGGATCGATTCCAGGCATGTCTTCGTAGGACCATGTGAAAACATCTTTGAAATCTTTTAATAAAGCGACTAAGCGCTCGCATTCCTCCGAAGACAACGTGGACCCGATTTGGACCCGACGCGGATCCTTCTCAGTACCCACATTAATTGAAATGATTTCATCAACAAGGGGTTTTACAAACCTCTCCTCCTCTCGATTAATCAAATGTTTCAAAAACCAGAGAAATTCCTTCTTTGTCGTTTTTATCCTAATTTTGAAAGTCATGATCAATGCAATATACAAGTGGCACAGAGAGATACACAAAAATAGTAGTGGTATCATTCTCATTCAAAGCTTCCAGCTCATCCAATTCCTCGGTTACAACCGACTCAAAAGAAAAGGAAAAAGACGACCTGGACAAAACTACGGCATCCGGGTTATCAACCCCAGGAATACCAGACTCCAACTCAGAAGAATTGGAATTTGATTCTGACTCCACAAACTCTGTGGAATCAAATTCTGGCTCACTACCTGATTCAGAACTGTTGGATAAAAAAACCTCCTCTAGTTTCCAAACGAGAGAGGGTGCGTTAGATGCATCCAGAATTCCGCCAAAAGGGTCCACACCTAATCGATCTCCGATCATGGAAATGGTGAAGTCATCTCCTAAGCTCTCCGGTTTGATCTGAGGATCCGAAAGGAGACAAGCCAGTGCTACTCCTATCTCAAGTTCGCTGCTATTGGACTCACCTTCTGTACTTTGTTCAGCTTCAGCAGGTAATTCAGTCTGTTCCTCTGAGGCTTCATCCTCTTGCAGCTGTAGGTCGAAGAAAATCTCAAAGCCGGGCAGACGTCGCTTCTCAGAGTTCAACCATGGCTTAGGAAAGCCGTAAAATGGGAAATCTTCCCCCTCTCGGACAAAGCGGCCGTTTAGAGTTCCCTGAATCGGCCTATGCACAAGCTCATAGGGCTTCCCACTTTTCTTTGCTTTGCTTTGGCTCTTCCTGCCATTTCCTTCCCTTTCCGAACCCAGTCCTCTTTGGTGGGCGTATAGCCCAAGCCAAAGGCATGAGGGTTATGTGGCACTTCGGCTAGTACAGTAACGACCTTCCAGCCGCTCTTTCCTAATCCCATCCCAGGTACATCATGTAGTTTGTTCATGAGGTAAACTAATTAAGCACTGACGTACAACCCCTCATCAGTAGCCAAGACATTCTGCACCACTCGGGCCTTAGCCAAGGTAAAGCCAGACAAGAAAACATCCTTGTCACCGTGTACAATCTCTAGTACTGGTGTAGTGACCTCTGGCGGCGGATGTATAGAAGAATTCCCAAAAACAGTAGCTACCTCCTTCCCAAGAGGATACTTCAGCACCTGATACAAGGTGGAGGAAACAACTTTCACTTGGTGCAGCCAGGGTCGCCCAAGTAGCAAGTTGAAGGTAGCCGAAACACCCAGGACGTGAAACTCAATATCCTATTGGGCCGGCCCGACCTATGTTCTGATTTGAACTGTTCCCATCACCTCTCTTGTATTGTCGTAAGCCTAGATCACCTAGGCTGTTGGTACAAAGTCCGCTGGCTTCAAGCCAATAGCATAGGCCGTGCGTGACGAACAAACATTAATCGTAGATCCAGTGTCAACTAATACAACCGGCACCCACTTCTCTCTACATTCAACAGAGATATATAAGGGTTTGTTATGCGCAGAACCCTCGGGCGGCAATTCCTTATCCGTGAAGGTCAAAGTCGGCGAAGCGCCCCCTGGGAAGACAAGTGCCACTAGTTGTTCTAGAGTTGTGTCGATAAACAACTTGGCCTTATTCATTGCTGAAAGGACAGCTTGTCGATGCACACGTGAAGCCATGAGCAACCCCCAGATAGATATGTCCGCCTGAATCTTCTTCAGCTGCTTCAGTACAACTTCTTCCTCTAACAATTTCTCCTTATGTTTTTCAGACTCCTTGTCCTTTCCGAATGCTTCGGGTTGGTCCAGGTGTGGGGGCTTAAAGTACCGCCCGCTTCTAGTCATATGATCCACTTCCTCAGAATATCGAGTATCGTTTGGCAAGCCCTAACCCCAATCTTTACCGGTGTGGGCAAGATGCAGGTCATCATCTTCCTGCCATATTCTTCCGGCAACCGACATGCAATTGTCTGGTTCCGTTGTAAGTATTCCCACATCCACATCACAATCATTCCCCGCAAGGCCCTTGGCTTTTCTAACCTTCTGATCATTCTCATCCATTTCCTGTTCAAACCGCTTCAATGCGGTTTCTTGCTCTGTATCAGCTGTACTAACAATACCTGATTCTTGAGTAGAATTCTTAATACCGGTTCCCTCTGGCAATTTCCCTTTGTCCTCGGCCATTCCGACCCTTGTAGCAGTTCCCGCTTCTAGCTCTTCCAGCTTTGGTTGAAGTCCCTCATCTACATCAAGTTCATTACTGAGCCACCCCGAGTTGTCTATTAAGCCGTTCAGATCGAACCAATCAATATGTACATTCCCTAGATCTTGTTCATCATAGAACTATAGATTGATGATGTCCTCCTCGAGGTTGGCTAAGTCATCCAATCCCTGGCTTGGGCCATCCTCCCAGACCACACTGACCTCCATGCCTGTTGGCAACTCTACATCTGGTTTGCCCTGATTGGTTGGCACAATGTAGCGGCACGAATTGTATTTCTCCTCAGATAAGTCCACGGAGCCCTCAGGCACTAGGCTGACACTCCCATTCTCCACCAAGGCTACCCTGCCTTCCTCTACCACAGTCACCACCACAGGTTTGGGTTGGGATACAGATGCGTTCATCATGCACAGGTCTGTACTCTCCGGGATAAATAGCGCCGGCTTAGGTAGGCGGGAGGGAGTGATGTATATACTGGGGTCGTAAGGGACGGCCGGTGTGTGGATGAGGTTTACTTGCTGAGGTGGGAGGACCTGCTTATATGGTGGGAGAGGATTTGAAGTGATGTTAGGCTTTTGAGGAGGCGCTATCACCTTATTATCAATGAGATCCTGAATCTCATGACGCAATTTGAAGCATACGTCGGTGTCGTGACCATGTTGTTGATGAAAAGCGCAGTATTTGGCTGGGTTATGTTTCGGGAGAAGAGGATCGGGTAGGGGGCGAGGCTCTAACGGCTTAAGGTGCCCCTTCTTGATCAGGACCCCTAAGGCTTTGGAGAAGGACATGTATAGAGGAGTGAAGACCCTTTGGCCTTGGGGCTGGTGCTTCGCAGTTTGTGAGGTTGTATCAGATGTTCCGGCAAAGTGGTTGGTAGTTTTCGGTGTGGTGGTGACCAAACCTATATCACAAGGCCTTACAGCTACACAACTACTTGTAGTCGCATTGGAATTGCACATGAAAGCCCTCTTAGATTGCTCTTTCTCGTGGTCTATCAAACCCTGCTTCATCGCATCCTCTATCTGCACCCCTATTTCGTGGAGGTCAGCAAAAGTAAATAGAGGTAGGATTGTCATCTTCTATAACAGTCTTGGTTGCAGATTACGGACCACCATTCTGATCTGGTCCTTTTCAGCCGGTCAGGTGGTCGTCATGGAGGCCTTGGCCCTCCACCGAGTCACAAAATTAGAGAAACCCTCATTTGCCTTCTAACATGTTGCTTCGAGATCACGAGTTGTGACCTCGATTTGAGTATTATATGAGTACTGTGTTATGAAGGCCTCAGTCATTTCCTCCATAGTTCTCTTCATAGAGTCTTCAAGCTTAGCGTACCAAATGGCCGCTATACCCGGACAGGGTCCGTCCGAAGAATGATAATTTTTGTAGTCTTGTGAGACCCATAGGTCGTAGGATGTCAGAGAATAGCCGTAGATGGACCATGGGATCCCCGGAACCATCAAACTGGTCTATATGCGACATTTTGAATCTGTCTGGCAACGTCACTGCCGACTTAGTATAGCCATCATCTAATGGCCAACTGGCCAGTACTGGTAGCCGATCAGCCAGTACTGGTAGCCGACCGGCCACCATTGGTAGCCGACAGCCTCTGTTCATGGCTGATGGCCTCCTGGCTTGTCCTCTGGTCAATTTGTATATCGAGAGTGCTGAGAGCCTGTGTTTTGTTCTACTCTTGGTGCATTCTGCTACTTGGGTTTAGTAGTCTTGTTGAGTCACTTTTAAGTTGTTTCGATTTGTTTATCAAGTTGTTGTGTTGCTTATCGAGTTATATTTGTTTTGTTTTTGTTTATCGAGTTGTTATTATTAGTTGTTCGTTGAGTTGTTTTACTCTGTTTGTTATGTGTTGGTCGGTTCATTACCTAATTAAGCAAATGCCAATACAATGTACAGTGTTCAATTCCCATCAATCTTGTTTTTATACAAAGTGGTGCTCGTGCGGTGCTCAGGATGCAAAATACAACACTTTTCATCAAAAAGTTGTTTTTATTCCGATCATGGTCACTTTTTACAAAAGAGTACAAGTTTTTTTTTAAAAGAAAATAAAACTGTCTAAGCTGTACAAAGTGCTAACATTACTAGCAAAAAAGAAACTAAGCAAAAACATATGAATCATCGCCAGCTACCTCAGTCTCAAGAGGCCCTCTTCGTCTTTTTTCTGGGCACGGATTCAGAGCTATCTCCGTCAGCACCACTGTCTATCCCTCCCTCTGAACTGGAGTCATCACCGCTCTCTGCCTTAGAGCCTGGCTCAGCATCATCTCCACTAGCAGAACCTGAGCGGGCATCATCGTCTCCGCTCTCGGATGACTCGGTGTGTTAACCCACAACCTCCTCGGTCTCGCTGGTCTCATCGTCGTCATCACTCATGATAGGCTCTGAAGGGCTCCTCTAATCTCGACCGCGACGTCTCCCTCGGCCGCGTACTGGAGCCTCTCACTCTCTCCCCCTACTGCTGGAGAGGGTGTTGATAGTCCTGCTACTGCTGCCGCCGCTGCTGTCGGAAAAGATGGGACCTGATAAGGCAGTTGGTAAATGTCAACCACAGTATGTGTATCAGATGCAAGTATGGTGTGCAAAATGAGTACATGCAGAAGTCATGTACAAAGTATGAATACAGTATGGAAATGCGATTTCAGATGCAGTGTATGAGTGTAGTGTGGGGAAGTGTTCAGTTGAAATGTTAGTTTTAGTGTATCTGTGAAAATATGATGACCGAAACGCAAGAAAACTAAAAAAAATTACTTGAATGCCATGGAAGCCAAGCAGTGCCTCCCTCCTCAAGATCATGCCCTCGAATGAGGCCAACATCTCGAGCAATCCCTCGACGTACCCTGTGGGTGCCTGGAAATGCAATTTGGAATGATCAGTGTCTGGAATGAATGAATATCTGAGTATCTGAGCAAGAATGGAAAAAATAAGAACTATAATGCATACCGGAGGTGAATTAGGCGCTCTGACATATCTGTGACCAGCCACCAAAAGCTCAATTGAAATCTTGTAAGCCTCTCCAGTGTACCGATAACCTGTCAACTCAGTCGAAAGCTCTGGCCAACCGAAGCTCTGTCTGGTGGGGGGCACCCCTCTGGCCTTGCCCCTCGGTATTCGACCCCTGCTCGTCGAAGAGGCATCTGCTGCTCTCTCTTCACAAGCATGAATACCTGTCAAGGGAGGCATGAAGTGCGTCTAAATATATGCCGCATAGTCCCCCTCTCCAAGAAAGTAGTCGGCCTCTACGCCTCGTTTAGAGTCGATCACCTCCTAAGAAGAGAGACTCTCTATAGCCCTCATGGATGGCGGAGGTGGCATGGGAACCGCCTACGACGGCAAACCCAAGGTCTGGCAGAGGAAGCGCTCACCTAGGAACCAGGCTCGGCCTACCGGTCCCTCAAGCACAAGCTGGTAATGGAAAGCACCCCAAGCACCAGCAAACTAGTATCTGACACCCTCAGGCATCGTCGCCCAGGGCTACCACATGATTTGCTGACAACAAAGACACAGATTGTTAGCTGCCATTAGATATGCAATATGAATCTAAGCTGAAGTAAAATAGAAAGAGCTGTGAGTTTTACGTTACCTCCGCTGCGGTCACCGTGTCAAAATATCGGCAGAAGAATGGAAAAGTCTCTCGTGTCCTCCGTAGGCATCTCCCATCATACCAGTGAGAGTATGGCATGACAGGAGGCATCTCCACCTCTGGCTCTGGGGCAAGTGTCGGAAAATATGCATATATCCATAGCTACAAAAAGCAAAAGGGCGACAGTGAGTGTACAATAGATAAACACAGGTAATGCAGAAAGCAGAATATGTGTGCAATGTGCAGATACTATAGAATGCAAAGTGCAGAAAGCAGAGTGTGTAGTGCAGCATACAGAAAGTACAAATGCAAAGCAAAGGTTAGACTATGTGTGTGCGATGTATGTCTATGCAATGTACAGAAAGTGCAAAGCAGAAAGCACAGTAGGAAATGCAAAGCAGAAAAGTAAAGCATACCTCCCAGGCTCTCCAGTAGCCGCCCGCTTTGTTCCCGCTCCTACGGGATGTCGAGCTCATGTAGTTGTACAAGGTAGCGAGGCCAGCGTCGCCCCAGTCATAATGCCAGACTCGAGACAAGTCCACCAAGGCACTCAAGAGATATAGCCCGATAGTGTTCGCCATATCGGCGAACAAGGTGGTGCCGAATAGGAACATCAGGAAAACTCGGGCGTACTGCTCGATCTCCTTTAGGGTCTCTGGTTGTGTCCCTCTGAAATGATCCACAAACCAGGTATACCAAACCATCCCTGATCGAAAGATAGGTGGGCGTGCCCCCAACAGGTAGATCCAAGTGGCCTCCCACTCACCCATGTCTGTATTATATGGGATCGACTGACCTCCTACCTCAATGCCGGTGAGCATAGCAAAGTCGTACGGGGTCATCGTCATGTCTCTTGCGGTAGAGAAGTGGAAAGAGTTGGTGGTGTCCCACCACCTCTCTACCAGTGCACCAAGTAAGGGTCTGCTCGCTATGAGACGCGATAGCCCTGTGCAAAATAAGCCGAATCCGGCCTCGTCGATAATCTGGCAGATGCCAATGGGGAGGTCCATATACCACTTCCTCGCAGACGTGGCTCTGTATCCTCGGATAGAATAAGATTCCCCCTGTAATCAGAAAGTGTTTGAGAAAGGCAGTGTAAAAAATACAGTGCAAGAATGTGTTTGAGTCAAGCAGATGAAAGACAGTGCAAGAGTGTGATTTATACAAGAAATGCAAGCCACATTGCGAAAAATGTAAGAAGACAGTGTATACCTCAGTGTAGGATAAATGAGACTCCAGCTCTCGTAGCAAGAGGTCCTCTGGCGCGCCTCATATAAATCCTCTGAAATGACAAATTGTATCGGGCGGTAGCACATGCACCTCGGGATGGTATGTCTTCAGGTCAAAGGGTCAGACCCTGGGTGGTAATGGTACATGCTCGGGATCTCCCTCCATCCCTGGAGAACCTCCGTCATGGGGAATGCCGTCTGCCATCTGGAAAGGAGATAAGAAAGTGGGCGAAAATGAGCAAAATGGGTGGAGAATGCCAAAAGTCAACAAAAATCAAGTCTAAGAGAGAGAAAATAAGAGAAAAAGTCAATGCCCGGGAAAAGGCACAGAACCCAAGAGTAACTCGAGGGGAACAAGCCTCAAGTGGCGAAAATAAAGAAAAAAACACCGAAAACAAATTCCAATCGGTTCAAAATTTGTGTGGGGCGTTGGAAAATGCGTATAAAGCTCAGATCTAAAGAGAAGAATGGTCTAGAATGAAAGAGGGGTCAATTTTGGCTAGGGAGGTGTGAGGAAATAAGGCTTGGGTTTGTGTATTTAAAGACTCGGCATGAGATGTCCAAAATATCCCCAAATTGCCATCGGTGGCCAACGGCCACCATTTGTGGCCGACAATCTCCAGGTGTGACCGACAGGTGGCCGACACCTCTTCAGAGTGGCCGACGAGACTCCAATGTTCTCCCTGTGTGTTTTTCTGTTGTTTTGTGCCCTTGGTTCTCAAGAAAGTGCAAGAAAAGTTCATTTTTAAGCTCAAATTGTCTCTGCGAAAGCTCCGAACCGTATCTTCAGTGCATGACTCATCACTAGTCAACTTGAACGAGGTGTATCCTTTTGAAACATATTGCAACTCTTCCGAGAGGTAAATCGGAAGTTGCGACTGAGTCGATTTTATCAAGTACGCTTTTGTCACTGCATATAATGTATATCTCTTTGTCGTTGCATAGAACGTGCCTTTCGCATGAGATCTTGCATAAAATGTGCACTCCTCGCATTTGCATAGACCATGCCTCTATTTCCCATTCGCATAGAGCATGCATTTCGTGTTTTGCATAGAACATGCTGTTAATCTTGCATTGAACATGTATTTTCTACTATTAATCGTGCATAGAACATGCATTTGGTAATATTCGCATTGAATATGCATTTTGATGTTGCATAGAACATGCTCCGGTTCTTGTTGCATAGAATATGCTTCCGTTTTGTTTCTCGCATGTTAAAACATGTCTCTAACATTTTGTCATAATTATTCTTGCATAGAACATGCACGCTTACTATATTATGCTTGTTAAGTATCTTTCTCATGCAGGCCCGATATTGTATGTAGGGTTCAATCAGAGAAATTCTAGGTATCATTATTGTCCTTTGATCCTCCCTATTTTGGTTAGAAGCATTCAAACGAGTTCCGATGTTTATACCACTCCCTGTTTTGGTTAGAAGCATTCGGACGTGTTCTGATGTTTATACCACTCCCTGTTTTGGTTAGAAGCATTCGAACGAGTTCCGATGTTTATACCACTCCCTGTATTGGTTAGAAGCACTTGGACGTGTTCCGATGTTTATACCACTCCCTGTTTTGGTTAGAAGCATTCGAACGAGTTCCGATGTTTATACCACTCCCTGTATTGGTTAGAAGCACTTGGACGTGTTCCGATGTTTATACCACTCCCTGTTTTGGTTAGAAGCATTCGAACGAGTTCCAATGTTTATACCACTCTCTGTTTTGGTTAGAAACATTCGGACGTGTTCCGATGTTTATACCGCACCTTGTTTTGGTTACGAGCAGTTGGACGTGTTCCGTTGTTTACCACCACACCCTGTTTGGGTTACAAACATTTGGATGCGTTCTGACGTTTATCATCGTTCTCTTCGGTTCAGAACAGTCGGGCACATCTCGGTGTTCACACTATCCCTTCCCTCTTTCCGCGTGCAACGCGTTGGGATATTGTATGACACCTCAGGTGCGCCCGACGGTTGTGTTATTCTTTGCCTTTCCTGCGTGATGCATAGTTAAGTTTGCATAATTTTCTTACATCCTTTCTGCATGAAATGTGGTTTGGTTCATGTTTACTTCTTTTTATGTATGCATTTACTGTAACATTTCTTTGCATAACATTTGCATCTAGATGTTTCATTACAGCCTCATTGCATGATCATAAGTTATATTCTCGCATCATGCATATCACTTGCATCATGCCCCAGAACTACGCTGGTTTGATTCCTTGCAAAGGGATACGTAAGCAGCCTACGGGCACAACCATCGTTGTCTTGCTCGTTTTTTTGTCCAAGTCTTCGGCCTTGTCAAAAATGGGTCATCTCTGAGCTTTGACATTCACTCACGTCATTTCATGACTTCCGAGTTTTGTCAAAGAGGGGCAACTGTAGACACCCCATTTTTGACTGTTCTCAAGACTTAGACGTCATCGTTTGTGCATTCGGTGATTGTGCTTGTTTGTGTTCGTTTTGAGCGCCTGAAGTCCTCGGTGGAACGCCTTGTCTTTGAGCCTCTAAACCTTGCTATTTTGTGCATGTTTTTGAGCCAAGAGCTTGTTGCCTCTTCCTGGAGAGGAGAGGGACCTGTCGGCTAACCCTGGGACCTATCGGCCACCAGTGGTGGCCGACGGCCATTGGACTTCTTTTCCAGATATTTGTTTGCCAGTTGTGCCAGCTGTTACTCACTGAGCGCATCTTCATACACGTGTATGGTAGGATGTATATAAGCTCAAACCTTGACTTTCTATATATAGGGGGTGTCCTCCCCTATTTTGCAGGGTTAGACATTTTTGGACCAAAATTTTTTCTCTCTCTAGCTTTCTCTCTCTTACTTGATATTTTGTGCTTTGTAATTAGTTTTCTCTACACTTTTGCACATCAACCCTTAACCAAACTTGACCACCATTGAGCTGAGGTCCCTTGGAGTTGTGTTTGAGCTTTGGAAGGGGGTTTGAGCTTGAATTTGTGGCTGAATTGTGCTTTGCTTCAAAGGTATAGAACTTACCTCACTTAAGCTTATTGTGCATACTTGCTTTGCCATCTTTTTCAACTGTTTTAAGGTTGTTTTTGAAGTGTAAAAAACTCTGTTTTTGAGGCATAAAAGTGGTAGTTTGAGCCTTTGTGAGTTTGGGGGTTGTCCCCCCTTTTGCTCCTTAGCTTGTGAAGCTTTTTGTGCTATTTTCCATCACCTTCAAAACAACTTTTTTTGGGCCTTTTAACCACTGAAATTCAAAGGTTTTTTAGTAACAAAAACCTTCTTTTGAGGTCCAAAATTGGAGGGGTTAGCCTCTCCTTCTTGTTGTCTTGCTTGCATGCCTAGTTGCCTTACATGTTAGCATGTTTTTATAGCCTAATTTAGCTGTGGTCCAGCATGTTTTTGCTACTGTTTTGACTTGTTTTAGCTCTGTTTTGGGCTGGTTAGGTCCTTTGAGCCTTGTATGGCATAGTTGTTGTCACATCCCAAATCTGAGCATGACCGGCCGTGGCCCACAGGGGCTTAGCCCAAGGCACACGTAAGCCTAAACATGACCCCAAAACCATAAAGAATAAATGTAATGATAGCCCAGAAATAAATAAAATCAAAACTCAATCTAGTGACATGCCACAAGTGCAAAACAAGCCATAACCAACTTCCTAAAAATATATATATATACTAAATGGGACACAAATCGCCCACAAAATAAAATAATTCTAAATAAGACCCAACCACAATGTATGCACAAAACCCGACATAGCAACCTAAAACAAATTAAATTAATGCCCTAGAGATCCATGCAATTGAGTCCCCACTACGCCATGAGTCTACTCTAAGTCCTTCTAACACCTGGAAATGATAACAACTAAGTCAGCTGATAGCTCAGTGAGTAGCAACATGGATAGTAGATACAGTTTTGAAAACAGGGATCAACTTCAAAATAAGATATATCTCACAGAAACTAGATTGGCATATAGTTTGGTAAAGACAATCTGTTTCAAAAAGAAGGTTCCACAATTCAACAGTTAAAATACTCATGTCTCTCAAGAACATGATAAATGACATTTTTCACTTAAAACAGATTATAACATGAACACCAATAATTTTCTGGGTACCAAGAAAATAACAAGTAATATGCCACACAATTCTCAAGGCTATAAGCCTCTTTGGATCCAATACCGAACTAAGAGTCATCCTCAGGGTGGCAACCTGGGCCTTTTCTCAAAGACGATCTGATTGAAGGTCACCTAGCTTAACCTAGGTCTTTTCCTTATAATCGTTGAGCACTAGAGTCATCACGGCCCAACCCGAATCTGTTCCCTAGTGGCCAGAGTCACCACACACAGGGTGTGTTTGATTGGACGGACTGGATAAGGGGGGATTAGAATCCATCGGACTTGAGTCCTGGGACTGTGAATCCCCCGGACTATTTGGCTGGATTGGATATGTATCCTGTGTTTGTTTTTTCGTGGGATTAGATGTCTGGAAAGGACTATTTTTAGTGAATCCAACGTTTGGTTGGACGGACTGGATAGGATAAATGAACAAAAGACTATTTTACCCTTTTTCAATTGTTTACTAAGTAATAGCAATATTAAACATATCTTTAATATTTTAATTATTTTCAGCTAGATTAAATAAAAATTTATTTTATTTTATTTTTTACACAATTAAATAAATTTATTTTTTTTAAAATAAATAAATAAATAAATAAAATATCAATAAAAATATATATTATTTTTTTAATTAAAATTTTAAATAAATTTGTTTTTAAAAATAATAATAATCAAACAATGAAATTAAATAAAACATCTATTAAATTTAAATAATGAAATAAAATAAAATAAAATATAAACAAAATTTTAAAATAAAAATCAATAAAATATCTATAAAAAATTATTTTAAAAAATTAAATAAATAAAACATCAATAAAAAGTTAAATAAAATTATTTTATTTTTAAATTGAGACATTTAAATTTTATTGAATTTTATTAAATATAATACACAATTAAATAGTAGAGTGTCAAAATGGTCATTTTGACCACCTAATCCCAACAGTGGATAGTTCCCCAAAAACTATCCCATACCCCCCCCTCAGGACACAATAGTCCCCCATATGGGGGATAAGGAGTTCGGCCGGACATGGAGTCCGGCGGACTAAAAAAAAATTAAACGGCGGATAAGGAGCACTATTTGGATTACAATCCAAATAGTGGATAGTCCCCCCCCCTTAATCTGGCGAATCAAACACGCCCACAGTGGAATAATTTCCCTGGACTAAATACATAGTTGGTCCCAATAATCAATACACATCAGTTTCGCAAAACATGGTAGTTCATCATTATAAACATGAGACCAAAACAAATAGTTTACAGTATGCCAAGTTCACACATGTTTCAGAAATAATTTGATTCCATTGATAATATAATAATTTATCAAAACAGTTTAGTCCTGAAACAACAATTTAATTTTCCAATAGTTCAGGGTAGGGGAATATTTATAAAAATATGAAGCATGAAACTACTTACCTGAAAACGAAATAATATAATCCTCGAATAGAGTATGAAAGTCCAACTAGTGCCCTGAACCAAATATGAAAACTACACGTCACTACTAATTTAAAAGTACTAAAGAATAAGAACTAAGTAACCCCAAACTAAAGCGCACTAACACGGCTCAACCCAACTCACCGTTACTCTTAAATATTACATAAGTTCATGTTCTTCAAGGTCTAAAATCACCTAAGACATGGGTTCAAATCGAAACTTAATTAAACGTAACTTTAAGATAAAACAGAATTTTAAACTAGTTTTCCCAACTATTCGCTAACTTTGAAAATTAAAAACCCACTCCACATTGTTCAAAAAATTCTAAAATCCTCCAGATATCAACTAATATATCCTAAGTTTCAAACCCAATTGGTTTTACTTGATTTGCTTATCAAAATAATTATCTACAATTAATTATATCTAAATAGGTTATTTTCTGCAGCACTTTAAAGAAATTAATGGTTCTCTTAGTATACATGAGCAATCAACGCAAGGAAAAAAACGTACGAAATTAGACTCATAACTGGTTCTAATGACGTTGATTTGATAATTTTTGGATTTATACCCAAAGAGAACAACACTCCCGAATTTACTGTTAAAACCAGTTTTCTGGACAGATTTGAACACATCAGTTTATATGGATTTTGACTCCCAAAAATTATGAAAAAAATCAGATATTCAATTCAATATGTAATCAATCTACTGTAAAAATGTCAGTTAAAAATTCATCCGTTTGATATGGTTTCTTGGTTTTTAAAGTTTGCGATTCTGTGCAGAATTTTTTTGAACTAAGAATTACACCCATTCTTTACACATAAATTTAGCTCCTCAGATTTCTTAACAGTGTATATATATATACAAAATACATAAACCTACAACCTCTCCATGAATGAATAAAATAATTATAGAATAAGGATGAAGAACAAAGAAAGAAGAGAAGAAAACCTAGGAGGGCCATCCTTTGATGATCACACACAGCACAACACACCCAATTCCATCCATAATTAGTTGCAACCTTTTGTTTCTCTTCTCTCTCACGGTTGCTGCTGCTGCTAGGGAAATTGTTAGAAGAGCTAGGGTTTTGTTTTGTTTTGTTTTTATTTTATACTAGTGGTTGGGTACACCTAAAGCATGTATAGGTCAAATAAATAGATAAATATACCAAATATATGGGTAAGTTATACGCAACTCAAATGGTAAGAGCCTTATTTATTAATTTTGTGGTCTAGAGTTCAAGTCACACCCTCTTCTCTTTTTCTTTTCTTTTTTTTATTTATAACAAACCTTGCCTCTAAATTAAAGACTTTCACCATAAATTTATTTTAGGTTTAAAAATTAATTAAAAGACTTTCCAAATATTTAATTTGTACTTTAGGATTCACCACCAAAATATTTTGAGATTGTAATAATATTATTATTTAATTATTTACTTGATTTGTATATTCGGGTTCTCACAGTTGTAGGGTTAATTCCTTCATTAGCTTGGTGTTTCAATGCTTTGATCATCATTTTTTTGAGTTGAAAGCATGTTTTAGTGTTATTTTGCACTCCATTTCAGCACTGAAATCTCTGCAATCTTCCTCTATTCTTCACTTTTTTCGTTTGCTTTGAAAGTGGTTTTAAACCACTTGTTTGCTTAAATGTGAAATTGAGACATTCATGCTTAATGGTTTAATCCCTTCGGGGGTTCATCATCAATGGCATGAGGTCTGCTTCATGCCCAAGGCACTTGAGGTTTAAGCCCACTTTCCATTAGAGGACACTCACTTTGGGACTAATCAATTAAAGAATGGATTGGTAATCTAAAATGAGTAAACAAAAATGAGCAAGTAAAAGAGGCAAGATAAACATCTTTTGTGTTGCATTGCATGTGTTCGGATCGGACGTTAATTCAAACACGAGGAAAATTGGACATTTCATACTCGAAGTGATGAAATGTGCCACTTTCCTTGGTCACCGTCACCCTTGATCATGCATGATAGGGTGGTGGTTGTTTTAGTCTTGTTTGTGCATTCATTAAGCTTGTACATGCTTGGTTCCGTAGCCATCATGCATGGAAAATGCTTGGTTGATGGTTTGAGGGCCAAGAGCTACACTCCCTTGAGCTTGTGTGATGATAAGGAGGGTTGCAGTACACACACTCCTTAAGAATACACTGCTTTGCCTCTGTTTGCTCTTTGTTGAGGCAAAAAAAGAAGTTTAGGGCAGGGGTAGCCGACCGACCGCCGGCCACTAGCAGTAGCTGACCAGCCACCAATGGTAGCCGACCGGCCATCAATGAAGAAAGTTGCTCAGTGTGTTCCTGAGATGGAGTAGAGGTGTTCTGGAAGTTGGTGCAATTTTCAGTTATAAAAAATGTGCAAACAGAGGCTACAATGGCAAGACGGTGGCATTTTCGGGTGGAGAAGCCGAGCATGCATGCATCCCTCGCCCCTTGAGGCCATTTACTTGTTTTTCTTAATTAGTTAGTTATAGCTAATTCATTCATACAAGTGTTGTAACTATTTAGTTAATTAATTTGTCTTGTAATTAATTAGCTTAATTCGGTTTATAATAATTAGTTAACTAGAATAGCTAATTAGTTTCGAGTTTTGTAATAGTTAGCTTAATCAGTTTAGCTAGCTAGTTCATTCGGACCCTCTTTCGCGAGGGCGTAATGTTGTAATAAGTGTGCATGCGTGTATGTATGTCTTCCAGCCTCACGTCTTTCTCCCTTTTATTTAATTGCTTTCGATGGTTAGATTAGGGACATTTTCGATTAGCATACCTTATGCTTGCATGTTTGCATCCATTCATTTGTCTTGTATGCACCGAGGCTCGGCGCATTATTTAAACTGCATCGTTATTTCAATATAATTCTTTGAATACGTGTTTAATCACATGTTGTTCAAATTGAATCATATGCCATATTAGTAGCCGAGCCTATTAATTTCATATTGCATGTGTTGCATTAGGCGTCTTGTATAGTTAGGATCATGCATCTTTCTAACTAGCTTTTGTTTTGGCTTAGAGTACTCGGTAAGTTTTTATGCCTTAGCATACTTGCATGAGTGTGATTGCCATGTTGCCATGATTCGCATGCTTGCCATGAGGCTATGTACTTATTTGCTAAACTGCATGAATGCTTGTGGATGAAGGCTTGTTATTTGAATTGAAACAATTCAACAAATGTGAGTTTTAAGCCCACTTTGTTGTGGCAAAATCATGTTTTAAGCCCACTATGTTTGGTGACAAATCCGTATTTTTAAGCCCACTTGAGGGTGGCAAATTCAAACCATTTTCGAAAACATGAGTTGAATTGTTCCAAATTGAGCAAACTAGTCTATACTTGCTTGTGCACGTCACATAGTAAAGCTAGTTTAATAACCGGAATAAGAACACATAATGTTTATAAAAGAACATATCATTATTAGTAGAGGCCGATCTTTGATCGGGCGAGTGGGGGGTGCTCATTTCATGACCTTCCCTTCTCGTACCCAAGTTCCCAAGCCGAGGCAACTTTGGTAATGACGGACACGTGGCCTTTGGCACGAGTCAGGGTTTCCTAAATTTTCCCAAAACAAAATATTTAGGTGGCGACTCTGTATCTGGCAAAGCAGTCCAATTTTGGCATCATTTGATTTAAAATTGATTTTCCAAAAAGGTTTGCCGGATTTGGACTCTTTGGTGATTATCAGTTTCACATTGCACTTGTGAGACTAGATTCAGAACCGCGGGAGTCCGAACTGTGAGGCCTTTCTTTCAAACCCTTTCCAAAAGGCAGGGACGTGGAAAAAGGTGAGTCCACAATTATATGCTCTTGTTCCAGTTTTATTAGGCTATCATTACTATGTATGCGCACACACACAAGTATAGACTAAATTGCAAGAATTGGAACATCTCGATTCATGTTTGTTTGCAAAAAATTGTTTCGAAGGATGAACCACTTGAAAAAGTGATCGCATATGAATATTACTTAAATTATTCCAATTCAAGCAACAAGCCTTCATCCATAGGCATTCAAGTAGTTTATAGCACCTAAGCAATTAGCATCATGGAAAGCATGCTAAACATGGCAACAATCGCATTCATGCAATATGCTAAAGCGAGTAAAGGCTCACCTAGTACTCCAAGTCAAAAAAGGAATAAGTTAGAAAAATACAGGATTCCTAACTATACGATATAACTAATACAATGTATGCGATATGCAATCTAAATAGGCTCGGCTACTTAATATGGCATATGGATCAATTAAATAGCATGTGGTCTAAGCACGTATTCAAAGAAGTATTAAACTAACAATGCAATTAGAATGATGACCCGAGCCTCGGTGCATACAATACAAATGGATGCAAGCATGAAATATGCTAAACAAAACATGATGTCCCTAAACTAACCATCCTAAGCAGTTAAATAAAAGGGAGAAAGACGTGGGGTTGGAAGACATACACGTTATTACATTGCGCTCTCACGAAGGAGAGTCTGAATAAACTAAGCTAATTAACTAAGCTAAGGTAATTATTACAATACAAATTAAATTAGCTAAACTACTTAACTAATTTATTACGACAAATGAATTAACTATTCTAGCTACCTAATGGATCAAAACAACTAGTTAACTAACTAATTAATTACAACACTTTGTAAGATTAACTAGCTACAACTAATTAATTACAACGACTATTTAAGCATAAATATTTAAACTAAATAGGCTCGATATGCAAGAAATGCTCATGCATGTGCTCGGTTTCCACCCGAAAAGCCACTATTTTGCTTTCAGAAGGCCTTTGTTGCACAGTAGAACACTTACACGTCTGTCCACTTCCAAAATAGCTCTGCTCTGCCAGGAATGAGGGCCTGCCAGCCACCAGTGATAGCTAGCCGGCCATGGAAAATAGCCTGCTGGCCACTACTGTCCAGTTCACCCTGCTACAACAGAGAACAAACAGAACATGCACAGGGTATTTTCAAGGGTTTGTTTGCACAACTCACCCCTCATTTTCATAAACAAATCAAAAGAGTAGTAGACTTGGTTTACAAACCATCAACTCAAACAATTTCATTGCATGATGGCTTATGAACCAAAGTGTTCAATTTCAATAAATGTAACAAAATAAGACTCTAACCTCCTCTCTTTCATGGATTAATCAAGGGAAATGGTGACCTTGGAAACTTGAATCATTTCATCACTAATGAGCATGAAATGCCTCAAGCTTCCATGCGTTCAATTAACGTCCGATTGAACACAACACTTTTTATTATCTTGCACCATTTTAGCTCTAATTTTATTACTACATTTTAGATTACTATCCATTCTTTAATTCATTGAGTCCAATGGTGAGTTTAAGTCCTCTAAATGGAAAGAAGGCTCAAACCAAGTATTGTCTTAGGCATGAAAGCGACATCACACCGTTGGTAATGAACCCCCTAAGGGATTAAACCATTAAGCATGACATCTCAATCTCATGCTTAAACAAATAAGTTGTTTGAAGCCACTTTCAAAGCAAAACAAAAGCCAAGAAAGGAAGGAGGTTGCAGAGGTGATTAAGAGTGATCACAAGTATTGAAAGCCATAAATAAATGCAATTAACTCAAACAAGATGGTGTCTAAGGCCTAGAACACCAAACTCATGAGGACTATTACACTACAAGCATGCAAAACAAAGCTCAAATACAACCATCAACCAAAAACAGTGCTAAAATAGTCTAAAATAAGTCCTAAAACATGTTGGATTTAAGACAACAATAGCTAGATTAACAAGCTAAAACATAGCACAAACTAGGCTAGTAAGCAAGACACAAGGAGTAGAGGCTAACCCCTCCAAATTTGGCCTTCAAAACATGATTTTGGCCACTGAAATAACTCTGAAAAACAATGTTTAAAAGCTCAAAAACAGATAGTAAAAGGATGGGAAACACAAGAGTAAAGGCCTCCAAAACAAGGTATAAGGAAGGGTGAACCACCCCCTCAACCTTTAATGGCTTTAGAACCCAAGTTTCAGCCTAAAAATACAGAGGTTTTACAGCCCAAAAATAGTTGGAAAATTGCAAGAATAATAGCTGATAAAACAAAACAACAAGCAAAACCTTATACCTTTTGAAGAGAAGACCAATTCTAGGCAACAAATCAAGGCAACACACCCTTCAAGAGCTCAAACTAAGCTCAAAAGTACCTCAGCTCAAAGATGAGAAGGTTTGGTTAAGGGTGTATAGGCAAAGTTAAGTATATGTAAGCTAAAGTGTAGAAATTTGGAAGAGAGAGAAAATCGTAGAGAGAGAGGAAAAATTTTGTTCTAAAATTTTTCTAATCTTAAAACATAAGAGGGAGACCTCCTATATATAGAAAACATGAATTCCCCTCAAGAACATCCAACCCTACACGTGGGAGCAGATGCATGCATCTGTGCAAACAGCTAGCACAGTTGTCACAAAATATCTGCAAAAGAAATTGGTGGCCGGCCGGCCATCACTGGTGGCTGGTAGGCCACAGTAGTGACCGGCAACCAAGAGTGATGGCCGATAGCCCAAAAAGGTAGCCGACAGGCCACCAAGGGTTACAAACTTGAAGAACCAAGGGCTGGTCCAAGAACAGAGGCAACAAGGGTGCAGGGTTTGAAAGGCTCAAAGTTGTGGCATTCCGCTGAGGACTTCAAGCAATTGACGAGTATATAAACTCATTATCGGGTGTGCATGCGATGACGTCCAAGTCGTAAGGGCCGTCAAAAATGGGGTGTCTACAGTGAGGTAATACATATCCAACTCCACCATCTATTTCAATATTCGTATAATTTCATATTTATAACACTAATTTCATTTATTTATGCAAAATAAATATTTGAATCATTTTAGGGCGAACTCCCTTTTTCCAAATATCAACCCAAGGCCAAAATTAACTATTTTGTAACCATACCACCTTATATTTAATCTCATAACCATTTCCACAACATATACTTAGAAACCCCTCTTTTGATTTTACAACCCAAACCCTAGGTTTGTCCATAATACACCCAAAGCCCACCATTGTTACACAATCATCAAATAACTAAGTTAAAAACCATATGAAAGTGTAGAAAACCCCTACCTCAAGCTTAGAAGACCAAAGCAACAAAGGAGAAACTTCAAAGACGTCGAAACCAACTTCTACTCAGATTAAAACGGAGCTCTTGAGATGCTCTACCTTTTTATCAAAAGCACTAGGGTGAAGATCCCAATGGATCTAGGTGAAATAGTAGAGAGAAAATGAGTTTTAGAGAGAGAAACTCAAGATCTAGGTTTTTGGAAAGTTTTAGAGAAAGAGATGAATAAAAAAGTGATGAAAAATGTCATTTTCGCGATCTGTTATACACGCAGTCCGTTCGAGCGTAAAAAGTGACGCTCGAGCATTAGACACATTGTTCCGCTCGAGCGTACGAAGTGACGCTCAAGCGTAAAATACACACTTTCAGAAGTTTTACAGATGAAGGACATCGCTCGAGCGCAAGATTGGATGCTCGAGTGTCCACCCGCTCGAGCGTAGGAAACGCCGCTCAAGCATAGAATACACTCCTCCAATATTTGCAGGTCTGCAAAAATACTGAGAGTTTGCAAAGCCCGCTCGAGCGCAAGAATGGTCGCTCAAACGGAAGAGCAAAAATCTGGGCAACAAAGGTTTAGAAAAATAAGCAACCAACCTGTTCCAAACACACAACTACAATCCAATAACCAAATTTAAGAGGGATTAAGGGGAAAAACGACAATGAACAACACTCAAAAACTATAAGCCTGAGTCCGGAATGCAACAAGAGTCGGGTCAAAACCGGAATCGCTATACTTGGCATTTGAAAAGACTTTTTGTATCGCCTCATGCGGCCATATCCCCATCTGACACCGGTCTTTTGTTATCCATGGCCTCTAACAACTTCTGTAAAACCCATGTGTGTGTTGCAATTGTCTCATCAACGAGCAAGCTGCATGCAAATATGGTGGTTTCAAAATGGTTATTCACCCCGGCCAAACTAACAAAAGGTTTGTTATATGCATTTGTTTTATAAGTTATATCGAAGACCAACACGTCACCAAATGCAGCATAGTCTAGGTGAGACCTTGAATCTGCCCAAAACAATTTGTCAAGCAGGTTCTCCCTTGTTATACTTGTAAAATAAGTACGGGTCAGCATCAGCTTTTGCACATAAGTAAGCCAAAGCACACTCCACATCACCATCCTTTATTTCTACTTTGCGCACGACTTGAATATAATTGTGCAAATCCTTGTAAATAAAGCCCACATTCGTGAAAGACCCAGATTGTTGCACCAACAAATCCATTATTTGGCTTGTCTTGACACCAACATCGTGAAAAGCCTTTACTTGAGCTTTGTTGGGGATCTTTACAAATCTATGCGACCGAAGAAATGGCACAAATTGTGATGTTGCCAATGGATGGTAATGTTCCATGTTAAAGTGAGTGACAATGTATTTGCCTACATCTAGATTGTACCTTATGCAGAAATGAGCATCACAACCAACTCTAGTCAATGCCCTGGTAGCTCTTTTTCAATTAATATGGGCCAAGTGTTGCTTTGCTCTTTGGCCTTGCCTTGAGCATATCCATTTTCTACTAAGAACCTTTGTTGCCTGCATTGTTCGGTGTCTTTCCTAATGCTAAATCCCACAACTTTAGCATATTGATTATAGAAATCATTGGCATCCTCTTCTAAATTGAATTGCGTTTCAAGAACATCATTCTTGGTTAAACTTTGAATAGGGTCATTTGCATGGGAACCTAACCCTTCTTTATTCCCACAAACTTCGTCATCTTCAAGCTTATGCTCAAATTTAGTACATCCGGAAGGATCCATGATAACTACATCAAAAGCAATACGAAAATAACAACATTATTTTATAAAATGAATGAGAATTCCTAAAATCACATAAGAGAATTTTGTAAAAGAACAAATAACAAACAGAAAGAATAATAGAATAATGTACATAGATTTAATGACATAGTTATTGAAAACATAGCCTGACTTACCATTAATGACATAGTTATTGAAAATCAAAATAAACAAAGAATGACTCTGTAATCAACAATCAAAATATTGGTTCATCAATGGAAACACAATAAAATAGAAAAAGAGAAAAGAAAAAAGCAAATAAATAAAAATATATGGAGATACATATTTTTATATAATAAGACACGACAATTTTTGTGTCCAGAAACTATTATTTGGTAACCATATTCTTTATAATGTAGTTTGTCCTGTTTGGTTGTTGAAGTTTTGGCTACTACCATTTCTTGGTTATGTTTCTAGGTTATGTTGAAAGTTTGTTATGATTGTATTTTAATCAATATCTTTCTTTCTTTTTTTGTTGGCTACTGTTTTTTGGTATTTTTCACTTGGGTTCTTTGGTATTTTTCTTAATTGACTTGGGTTATTTTTAGGTATTTGGATTGCTCTAAAACACACAAGTTTGTAAGATTTGGTTTAGTGATTCTTAACCAAGGAGAATCATTCCCTGACATGTGTTTGTGTTTCTAAGAGTTTGAAATTGCAGTTGGAATTCCTTTTTTTTTTTTTGGCTGAGGAAAACATTTATTTCTCTTAGGTGAATGATTAAAGGTGACCATAGAGAAGAAATTCTCTTAGGTGACCATAGAGGAGAAATTATATAGATTATTCTTTCCTTTGATTGTTTTTTGAAAACTAAACAAAACCCAAAGTAATTGTTACTAACAAGTTGTGATGAAACATATATATACCCATTGTTACTATTAGGTTGTTACTGCGAATGATGTCATGACAATGCTAGCTGTTTGGTAGCTTTCTTTGTACCATCTTGATTCAACGATCTCAACAACAAATTAGTTGATGGTATCCTCTTTGAAGAATCTAAAAATCTCCTAGATATTGATTTGTGATTATGTATCAATTTTAACCAGTAAAAGCAATCCCAATCAAACAATCAAAGACAAACTGACACAATGATTTTACGTGAAAAAATCACAATTGGAGCACCTCTAATTGTGATAAAAAAAATCATGGGCAAAAGCCACAAAATAATCCACTAAGAAAACATAAAAGAATTACACAAGTGTACTCTCAATTACCTAGTGAATCCATGCCTGAATTGAACCGACCCCTATGTGCCTCTTCCAGCCCCATCTTCACCTGGGAATTGTCTTGCCCAACGTTGAATCCACAGCGCCGATGTCGAATCCACGACGATGAACCACTCAGGAATCCACCAAAGCTTCAGGCTCAAATTCCCCAGATTCTACCGAAGAACAACTCTCTATTTTTGAATAAAATAAAATAAACAAACCCTTTGATATAATCCACTCAATTCATGATATAAACTCTCACAGATATCAAAGGAAACAAGTGAAGAAGTTTCAAATGAAAACCCTAATACCCAAGAAGAAAATCTGGAAGCCGTACCTTAAAACCTAACTGAATCGCAGCTTTTATAACAAACAGATCTGCGATCCCCGCTCGAGCGGACTGACTAAAACGCGTGTTTCAGAACAAGGGTCTACACTTGAGCACAGGAAAGGCCGCTTGAGCGGAAAAAAATAACTTCCAATAGTTTTGCATGCGAGTGAAACTTCTGAAAGGTCGCGATCTCCTCTTGAGCGTAGAGTGTAGGAATGGTCGCTCGAGCGGAAACTGTAATTTTGCTTTTTGCTTCGAGGGCGCTGCCCCTCGACCCCGCTAAGGGGCGCTGCCCCCCTGACCCGACATAGTCAGCGAAGTGGCAAACATGAAAGAATAAACATCACAAACTTCTCTGCAAGGCACAATTCGGGTTGGATTCGCATCTAAAACTCATAGCCTCACTGAAATAAAAGATCGAATAAAATTACAACTGAAAGGAGTTTTGTCAAACCAGATTACCAAGAATAAAAACCTAACACTCTTTTTGCAACCTTGGCCTAATAACCTGGAGGTTATGGGTTTAAGTCACAAAGTAACCACTTTGTGCACTATGCCAAAAGTTAAGTGTTATACAATGTTGCTCTTTGTGCAAATATATTTCAGGATTTTTCATTATTTATTGTTCGTTGTAATTTGTTTTAGAGTTTTAACTTACTTGGATAAGTACTTGGCATCAATTTTGATGCATCTGCTACTGCCGTTGAGGTTATTACTATTTTCGTTATTGTTCTTAATCTCTAATCCCCTTATTTTAATGCATTATACGAAGTTTGCCAATATTGTGCTATCAATTATTAATTCTTAAAAGAAAATTAACAAATAAACACACCAGCCAATGTTCTGCTATCAATTATATGCAAATAATAGAAAGCACACCTATAATTAAGTACCCTACTGTCAATTAAAATTAAATAAATAAATAAATAACCACACTCGCCAATGTCCTGCTATAAATTAAAGTCAAACAAATAAATAAGTACACTCGCCAGTGCCCTATTATCAATTAAAAAAAAAAAAAAAAAAAAGACAGTACACGTGCAAGTATCTTATTATCAATTAAAATAAACAAATAAAACAAAAGCACACTTACCAGTGCCTTACTATCAATTCAAAGAAAATAAATTAAAAAACATAGAAGCAAGTACCCTACTATCAATTAACATGAAACAAATAAATAAAATAGCACACCCGCTAGTGCCCTGTTTTTAATTGCAAAAAAAAAAAAAAGACAGCACACCGGTAAGTATCCTACTATCAATTAAAATAAACAAATAAATAAAAAAAACACACCCATCAGTGTCTTGCTATCAATTCAAAGCAAATAAATTCAAAAACACAGAAGCAAGTACCCTACTATCAATTAACATGAAACAAATAAATAAAATAGCACACCTGCCAGTGCCCTACTATTAATTGTAACAAAAAAAAAAAAAAGACAACACACCTGCAAATATCCTGCTATCAATTAAAATAAACAAATAAATAAAAAAGCACACCCGCCAGTGCCCTGCTATCAATTCAAAGCAAATAAATTGAAAAACACATAAGCAAGTACCCTACTATCAATTAACATGAAACAAATAAATAAAATAGTACACCCGCCAGTGCTCTGCTATTAATTGAAAGAAAAAAAAATACAGCACACCAGCAAGTATCCTACTATCAATTAAAATAAACAAATAAAAAAAAAAAACCCGCCAGTTCCCTGTTATCAATTAAAATAAACAAATAAATAAAAAAGTACACCCGCCAGTGCCCTACTATCAATTCAAATCAAATAAATTCAAAAACACAGAAGCTAGTACCTTACTATCAATTAAAATGAAACAAATAAATAAAATAGCACACCCGTCAGTGTCTTGCTATTAATTCAAAAAAAGAAAAAAAGAAGACAGTACACCTGCAAGTATCCTACTATCAATTAAAATAAACAAATAAATAAACAAAAAACACACCGGCCAGAGCCCTACTATTAATTAAAAGCAAATAAATTAAAAAGCACACCTACTAATGCAACCGCTAGGGAGGAAGGGATGAAGGAGGTATAACTTTACTTCTACATTAAGATGGAGAAATTGAGGACCTATGACAAACCAAAATAAAACATTGAAACAGAGTTAGTAAAGAAGACAATACTTAAGGAAATTAATGATTATCGGAAGAAAAGAAAGAATCTATGTACGAAAAATATTATTTTGCACATCTTTTGACATTAACAAACTGCATAAGCAATAACAGAAATGACAGTCTACTACCTTTGTTCAAAGTATCAATAACCATTACATAAATAAACACTTAAACAAATGTACCACAACCAACTGTTTGACCACTTCAACAAAAAATTAAATAAAAATATATACAAAAAAAATCATTTGATTGGATGAACTACTGGATTATTTGATAGATCATAAATTGGTTAATTTCTTAATAGTTTCCTATGTCAAAAGTGAAGCTGAGTAGCTTCCAAATGGATGGATTATTAGATTATTTTTTTGAAAACTTCTTATCCAGCCTATTGAACTATTGGACTACTGGATTTGGATTATTGTTATTTGATTTGTTGATCTTTGATAGAACCTTTACGTTGTGTTTGGATAATAGATATGAGTAGAGATTTGAAAAGGAAAAGATAAAATGTGGGTGAAATGTCAATGAACTATAATTACATTCAATACACTTTTTCTCTTTCCCTTTCCAAATCCCTAACTAAATTGATGATCCAAACATAATATTAAGGAAATATGATGGTTTCAGTGTCATAGAAAGCAAAACACATTCACATAATTTTCTCTTCTTTTGTGCTAGTTTATTATTTTCCAAAAAAATTTAAAATAAAATAAAAATATGGAAGTGTATTTTCCAAATGATTTGAGCCAACATCAGTCCATATGTCGTAGTTACATAAAGTTATATATATCATAAAGTGAGTAATTATAAATGACAACAACTATGACTTTGGTTATAATTCTTGCTTAACATAAATTATTTGTATGTAGAAAAATTCCTAGAATTTGAATGTTTGGTATAGATTTAACTTGATGTGATGTGGACCACACCCTATATCAATCTGATCCACCCATTTAAAGTTCTATACATTTTTCTAAGTATTTTTCCTGGTTATGTAGAATTGTTGTTTACTTAAAAAGCATAACTTAGTTTCATTCCTAGTAATTTTCTATGTCAAAAAGGAAGATGAGTTGCTTTTAATTAGGTTGACTATATGATTGTTGTTATGGGATTTCTGATCTTCATAAAGCCTTTTTGGAAATCGGATATTTTGATTTGAGCATCATAGAAATCATATTCTTATAAAATTCCAGAATCTTATTATGAAGATCATTGATGATGCTAATAATGACAGCTAATAAAATTGTTACATTCTAATATTTTGCAACTTATATTTTGAAACTATTTTTTGTTATTATGTATTCAATTTTCTCTTCTCCAATAATGTGATTTACATTTTATCACTATTCTATAAATTTTTCATCTCTTACTCTTCATTTGGGACAATAGAAAGCCATTGGATTTTTTAATATTATACATTGGGTGTGTTGTGCATGTTGGTATAATAAATAATATTTTTTTTTCTAAATTTATATAGAAAGTCATTGGTTTTCCCATTCATTATGTATTACATTGAGTTGAATGTTAAGCAGACCCCTACTCAATCTGATAGAATTCCAAACAAATATAAAATTAATATTAAAATAATGTGCATAGATAATGCACCAACAACATCCAATCATGAGAAGAATTGTACATCAATCAAATAAAAATCTTCAAATGCAGAGGTAAAATATTCAACCATAACCCAAAAGCACCAATATTAGAAGTATAACATAACAAGAAACGAAAAATTATAAACATAAACAGATTTCAACAAATAAATAAGAAATTGCAATCTCATATCAGTTTCATGAGTACAAAATTCAATTAACCACACATCAGATTTCACAAACCCAAGCCAAATTTGAAGTATATATATCTATATATATGGAATCAAAACAACTACCAAATCAAACAAACATAAAAAACAAAATCTATTCATATCATATTTTCCTAAATTTAGAAACCAACCACTCCAAGTGAGGCAGTTTTGAAGAAAGGGAAACAAGAATTGGGAAAGGAAATAGGGTTAACAAAAGGGGATTTCGGTCTAGGGTTTCATAGAATACAATTGAAGAAAGACGAGAGAAACGATTCGCAAAGAGAGACATAGTGAGAGATTCACCTTCAGGCAAAATTTTTACATGCAGAAAATAGATATGGAACAATCAGTAAAAAAGATGCACTTCGCGGGAAGGTCTTCTAGGGCGGACAAGATCGCCGGAGTTGTGTCTGAAAACGGGAGGGTTTCGAACCAAATAACATGAGGGTTTTGGCAAAACAACGTGAGCCTTTGTGCGGAGGGAGGGAAGCACAATCAGTAAAAGGGAAAGAAAAAAAAAAAGTAACCGGTTGAGAAGCTATTCAATTTTTTTTAATTAAATTATGGTTCAGATTAATTTATAAATATCTAATGGTTTAAAAGTAAGGTGTGTTAGGGAAAATCTATGATTCCACACAAGTAAATCAATCAATGGAAATAAAAACTAATGCGAAAAAATTAAATCAAAAGCAACACAAGAATTTTATGTGGTTCCCTCAATGTGAGGTACGTCCACGGGATCGAAATCCGATTCCACTATCAACCAAAAAGTTTCCAAACGATTACAAACAAGAAATGAAAGGTCTCACAAAACCACCCTTAGGTAAATTTCAAATAATCACAAATAAACAAGAGGAAAGACCTCACCAAATGGATGAACAAAAAATCTTCAAAACAGAGTTGTAGAAGATCCAAAATAATAACTGAAATTAGCCTAACATGCACACTTACAATACTTTAACCAAGCCACCGAACTAATTCATCAATTGAATTTGTATAGCAGCCGCAGCACCAAACCTGAAGCACTAAATAAATGAAATCACCCAACAAGCAATCTCTCTCCGAAAATATGGAAGATTGATGTTGGCTGCCGCTCCTCACTACTTTGAGAAAAACCAAAGACAAACAACATATATATATATATATGGCTGAATCATGGGCTTTTTTTCAAAACCCTAGTTATACTAAACTAATTATAAAAAACCTATTGGGCTTCCAAAAATTAGATATAATATATAAAATATATTATACCCAAACCAAACCAAATTAAAATTCTTTTAGCAAACCAATTGGGTCTCATACTCCACTAAGGAGATATACCCCAACAAGGTGTACATGATATGTACATTTTATGAGGTGCACAATCCTTAATACTCTAATAATTGAACATACAGTCATTCATAGAGAAAACTTTCAAATGTTTATTGGATTTAAATCAGATAGGCACATTTGAAATAATTATTTCCTAAACCTTGATCCAACCTAGATGACCATCATTACACAAACATTCGTTTCTCACTTTCCACAATCCCAGAAAATTGGTAAGGGTATCTTATATATAACAATTCTCGTGTCTTATTGGATTTTTAAATAAATCAATTAGTTCTATGAAATAAGTTGGCTCTACAAGAACAAATATTAACCATTCCAAATCGAATTGCATCAACTTCTCTGAATGCATCTTCATGAACTTACAGTATCCAATTATTTGTCTATGAGCTTGTGAACTATAAAACCTTAATGGGTTTATACAGTAACATCAAAATATCCATTCATTTATCAATTTATACAATTCCCAGAAAATTGCTAAAGGCAAAGGTAATTCCCAAAAAATTGCTAAAGGTAATACATCCCAAACCACTTTAATTTTCTTTCTCATAGGAAAATCAAGCCACCACAAGAGTAATTGTTAGAAACATAAACAAATTTCAATAAACAAATAAAAAATTACAGTCTCATATTAGTTACATGAGTATAAAATTCAATTACCCACACATCAGATTTCACACACAAGCCAAATTTCAAGTACATATATATATACACACATATATGGAATCAAAACAACTAATAAATATAAAAAAACCTAAACCTATTCAAATCGTATTTTCCTAATTTTATAAACCAACCCAGTGAAGTGAGTTCACAAAGGTGAAAGGGGCACTTTCGAAGAAGGGGATTTTGGTCTAGGGTTTCATAGAATGGAGATAGAGAAAGGGAGAGAAACAAGTTACAGAGCGAGAGAGGAAGAGAGAGAGAGAGAGAGAGAGAGAGAGATACATTGAGGCATGTAGCTTGCTAAAACGAGGAGGAAAAGAAAAGGGCAGAGGAATAAACTCATTCTTTGGTGCTTGGCGCGAAGGAGCTCCGGCGAGATCTTGTAGAGATCTTCGTCAACAGCTTTGGGAGCTTTTCTCCCTGGCGGAGGATGCGGCGGCGAAAGAAAAACAAGTCTCGGCGGTGGCAAGGGCAGTGGCGACAACCGAGAAGAGAGAGAGAGAGAGAGAGTAATTTCTAAAACGTTTTGGGATAAAAAAAAGGGTCTAGGGATTTGTCAAAAATAATTAATGAGAATTTTGATTTTGACAAAATTTGGATGTTTGTTCCAAATTTTTGGAGAAAAATATTTGGGGGAATTATGTAATAATCATTATAAAAAAAAATTAAAACATTTAGAATCTTATAATAAAATAAATTATTAATTTATAATTTTGTCAATTTATACTCAATTTTTTTTTTTTAATATAAATCCATCATGTATTTTTATTTAGTAAAATTAATAAAAAAGAGTATTTTACTCATCAATTACAAAATGTATAATCACACCATTAATTGGCGTAATAAAAATATTTAAAATTTTAGAAACCACAAATATCATAATCAAGTCACAAAATTTGTAATATAAAACACAAAATACATGACAGCATCACTAATTAGTGTAACAAAATTGTTTAAAATTATGAAAATCGCAAATGTCGTAACTAATTCCCAAAATTTCGTAATATTAACCAAAAATTATGTAACTATCCACTAATTGGTGTAACAAAAATATCTAAAATTTTTTAAAACCACAAATGTCATAACCAACTCACAAAATCTAATAACATCAATTGCAAAATACGTAACTGCACCACTAATTAGCATAATAAAAATAATCAAAATTTTTACAAATCACAAATGTTATAACCAACTCATAAAATTTCATAACATTAATCACAAAATGCATAACAACACAACTAATTGATGTAGCAAAAATATCTAAATTTTTTATAAATCACAAATATCGTAATCAAGCAACAAAATTTCATAACAATTATCATAAAATGACTAACAAATCACTAAAAGTCGTAGAATCACCAATCGGATCTCTCATGATATAGAGAAAACAAAATGTAATGACAATCATTAAATAATTTAATCAACGACTTAAAGCCATGGAACAGAAAATGAGAGTTAGAGAAGATTAACCAGAAGAGCGAGAGGAAAGTGAATATGAGAAAGAGAGACTGAACGGGCTTATCGCCTGTGAAAATGACGTCAAAGGTGATGTCGCTTCCGATAAGGAATATCGGAGATATCTACAGTGACAGTAAGGAATGAGAGAGATGATTGAAGGATGAAGAGGACTGGGATAGCAGAACAGTACAACAAAATGCGTAATATTCTTTTTTTCAACAGTTCTATAGCACATGTAAATTGATAATAACAAAACCTTTCAAATCATAACTACGGCCAAAGGTTTGTATATGTATGACATATTAATGTAAAAGAGCTAAAGTTTCAAGATAGATGCATTTACTAGATAGAGAAAATATCACCATAATGAATAGTGTTGAAATAGATAAAGAGAGTAGTGACGAGTTCAAAGATCTATTGTAGAGACACAGGAGTAGAGAGATAAAGAATCCAATGAGGAAGAACTATCAACGATGGTCATTCGATGATTTGAGCGAAATAGAGAAGTCTGATTAAGAAATAAAGAGAGCTCGGGCACAACTAGGACAAATCAAGGGAAAGAAAATTGAGTGGAGAAAAAAACGAAAAAAAGTTAGGAAAAAAATTTAGGAGAAAAATTATTTAGTAGAATAAAATAAAATCACGCCATAGATAATTTTTTTCAACATATTTTTTTATTAAAATTTTGTTAAATTATATACATATATATATATATATGTCTATAAGTGTATATAGATATTTTAAAAAGTATATCACTTGTATATTATTATTTCTATTATATTTAATGAAGATACTATGACTAAAAATAAATCTAAAATAGAGATAGGTGATCAATTGCAATTGTCACTTAGGGATGAAACTTCAAAATTAATTGAGAGAGTTGACAGTTCAAAGAGAATGAGAGTTTGAGAGATAGATTTGTTTGTGAGAAATGAAATAAGAGAGGGGGTGGCATTTATAGGACTTGGGAGAGAGAGGGTTAATTTATACATATAAAAATAAAAAAATAAAATTGGTTGTTTGTGGAATTAACGGTTATATAACTGTTTCAATTTTTTTTTGTTTTAAATTTTTGATTATTGCACTAACAGAGGGGGCAGGGAGCCATTGGGGGTCGAGTCGAGCCAGATAGGGAAAAAAAATTTGGGGTGAGCTCACGAGATGGGTCACACTCCATAACACACCAGGGTCAGGTCGGGCCCTAGAAAACATAGCCCAGGGTCTTAGGTTGGGCTTAGGCTCTAGCTTGGTTCGGCTTACCTAGGGCGCGAGCGGACTTGAGGTGTGCCACGAGCTCATGGGCCAAATTTATACCCCTATATGTGGGCAGTGGTTATGAGATATGTAATTAATGGTTATGATATATGTGATGTTGATTATGAGACAAATGGTGTTGGTTAAGAGATGTGGTTATGACATATGTGGGTAAAGGTAATGAGATATATGATTAGTGACTATGAGATATGTGATTTTGGTTATAAGCAGAGTGGTACAGTTATAAGTCAAATGGTGTTTGGTTATGAGATATGTGATTAGTGGTTATGAGATATGTAATATTGGTTATGATCAAAGTGGTGTGGTTATGAGATATGTGATTAGTAATTATGATATGTGATGTTGGTTATGAGATATGTGGGTAATAGTTATGAGATATTTGATTAGTGATTATAAGATATGTGATTTTGGTTATGAGCAAAGTGGTGTCAAAGAGTATTTGGTTATGCTATATGTGTTAGTAGTTATGAGATATGAGATATTGGTTATGATCAAAGTGGTGTGGTTATGAGCAAAAAGATGTTAGTTATGAGATATGTGACTAGTAGTTATGAGATATGTGACGTTGGTTATTAGATATGTGACTAGTAGTTCTGAGATATGTGATGTTGGTTATGAGTCAAAGGGGTTGGTTATGAGATGTGATTATGATTCATGTGGGTAGTAGTTATGAGATATGTGATCAATGGTTATAAGATATGTGATATTGATTATGATCAAAGTGGTGTGGTTATGAGCAAAAAGGTGTTACTTATGAGATATCTGATGTTGGTTATGACAAAAAGATGTTGGTTATGAGATATGTAATGTTGATTATGATTCAAAGGGGTTGGTTATGAGATGTAATTATGATTCATGTGGGTAGTAGTCATGAGATATGTGATCAATGGTTATGAGATATGTGATATTAATTATGAACAAAATAATGTTGGTTATGAGATGTGATTATGAAATATGTGATATTAATTATGAACAAAATGGTATTGGTTATGAGATGTGGTTATGACTAAGTTGTGATCAATTTGATATAGTTATGAATAAATATGATTTTGGCTCTTAACTATAAAATGTGACCTATTTAGCAGGTCACTTTTAATAATATGGTTCAATCTTAGCTATTAATTTTCTATGTACGGTATATTGAACAAAATGTACTATAAACTTTCCCTTGACGGTGGTATTTTGATTGATTTATGGACCATCGTGAGGATGTGAGAATATAAGGAGAATTTGTATCGGTTATATTGCATATGAGAAATTTGCATGAATGGTCTTATCTATACTATATATATATATATATATATGCATGTATAAAGCTTGCTACATTACTTGAATTAAGTATTTTGGGTCTTTTTTTTTTTTTTTTTAACATATAATAAGATGTTACAGGTAAGTAAGTTAAATTACAACGAAAGACTGCCATTGACTCGAATCCTAAATTCTGACCTTTTCACTGTCCTAAGAGACAACTAAATTGACTAGTAGGCCAACTACCCTATCCACTTTGGGTCGTGTTAGTAGACCCATATTCTTAAATTACTTTTTAAATAAGGTATATTACACTAGCCTTTCATGTTTGAAAAATAATATATTAAACTTACATAAATTTGATATAATTATATTAGACTACCTTGATATTTTAATTCATATTACACTTAATACATTTTCAACAGTAATTAATTGTATAAAAAAATAACATAATCATCCTTTTTATACTAAAATATATATGTCATCTTTGTTTACCTCAGTATTTACTCATTATTACATTAGTTCAGATTGTTTTAATCTTATTAGGAAGTCTGTGTAATTATCATAAACTTGTGAAGCTTTGGAAGATCAGTGCAATTTATTCTTATTTTTATCCTTTTGAATAAGAAATGTTATTTGTAATCTTTACTAGAATTAGGTTAGAGATGCAGTTAAACTGTCAACATCTAAAACTTTGCAGGGTTGTTCAACTTGTATAAACTTTTCTACCTTGTGGGCCATCTACAGAGTTTGTACAGATTTCAACATCAAAATAAACAACCATCTTTGAATATCCCTTGAAATTCTTAAGAAGTTAATTAAGTACATAGGATGTTAGCAAGGAAAACAACAGCAGTTTTTGTACTTACTGCCTATATTACACGAAGTTGTACACTTAGACATTCGGATAAGAGTACGAAATATGTATTGAATATCTCTTATATAATTGTATATAATACTATATATATATTGTATAATTGCTATAAATCTTTTTGCACTGTAAACAATTTTATCTCACACATTAGATTAAAAAATTAAAAATGACTTTTTTTGTCGAGTCAGCGCACCCTTAAATTTATGATTTGACAAATCCAACCTCTAGATATATATCCGCACCTGACATCTGTATCCGAGTCCATATAACATAGCTTACTGCAATCAAGGTCAAAGAATTGTGTTAGGACAAAACAAAACCAAAAAAAAGAAAAGAAAAAGTGAACCAGTGCACGATACTATCGCTAAAACAGAATCTAGTGAAAGTAAGATGTATTTCGTTTTACCCCATTTTTAAAGGAACTATTTCCAAGACTTAAATCTGTGTCACGAGGGACGCACAAGTAGCCTCAGTACTCCTGCTCTGCTCAATGAAGAAGCCTCTCCCCTTTTCTTCCCCTTCTTTGCCCTCAATTGTCACGGACAAGTATGAAGAATCTTCGACTGACCTAGCAGGTGAAAACAAGAAAGGCTTGGGTGGAACTTGTAAGCATTGGATGTTTCCTTCCAACATCTCCACCACCTTACTCATCGATGGCCGGTCCGACGGATTGGTCTGAATGCACCACAACCCCACTATGATCATCTTCCTCGATGTTTCTTCTTCCTCTTCATTTGTGACACCATCGAGTCTTAGATCCTCACCATGTTTGAGATTCTCATAAAACAAGTGTGGAAAATACATTTCACTTGATTGGACTACTCCACCTTCATAAGTATTTCTTGCACCGGTCATCTCAAGAACCATCATTCCATAGCTATATACATCGGATTTATGAGAGACTCCTCCAAAAGCTCGTGAAAACACTTCTGGAGCAATATATCCAACAGTCCCTCTCGTTCCCAACATTGATATCACACTCTCTTTCTTTTGACACAGTTTGGCTAAGCCGAAATCAGAGATTTTTGGGCAAAAATCTTCATCCAAAAGAATGTTCTGAGGTTTTATGTCGAAGTGCACGATCCTTGTGTTGCAACCTCCATGTAAATACTCTAGACCTCGCGCTATGCCAACTGAAATTTGGTACATTGTCTTCCACTCCAACCGGGTTTTTGTATTTAGACCTCCAATATCATATATGAACTTATCTAACGATCCATTGGGCATGAATTCATAGACCAGAGCTCTTTTGTTCCTCTCATAACAGAACCCTAGCAGAGTAACCACATTGACATGTGAAGTTTTACTGATACTAGCAACTTCATTGATGAACTCCTCTCCGTTTCCCTTGGCCTCATTCAATAACTTGACTGCAACAAGACCACCATCAGATATCTTTCCTTTGTAGACAGTTCCATACCCACCTTGGCCTAGTTTATCTTTGAATGAGTTGGTCATCTTCTCAATATCTGAATGGCTGTACCTCTTTGGTGCAAGCGATCCATATTGCCTCATAAACGCTTTGACATTTTGATCATCGTCCCTGTCCTTCTTCCAGAAGGCCACCGCTTTAACTGATGCTATGCACCGTCTTCTACGGCAGTAGATTTTTATGAGTATGAAAATGATCATCCCAGGTAAACTGAGTGAGAAGGCTGCATATAAAGGATAAACAGAGAGCTTATTAACGGTTAAAATTGTACCTCTAAATCTTCTCAAGGATAAACAGAGAATTTATGCCCAATTATAGTTCTCTTCCAAACAGTTTTTGGGTCAGAATGTTAAATATTTAGCTTTGTTTAGTCCAAATTCTGAGCAACATATATGTATATATACCCTGTGAATGTATTTTGATTGTGTTTGGATCATGAATTTGAGTAGGAGTTTGCTGAGGGAAAGAAAAAGAGGAGAAAGGTGAAAAAAGTTAGCTCATATTTTATTCACTTCACTGTTCCTTGTGCTTTGCAAACCCCTTCCTGAATCCATAATCTAAACACAGCCTTAATCAATATGATAGGAGTAAGAGTCTAGAGTTTGTGTTGGTTTCACATTACCTATACCAATTTTCAACCAAACCTGGAGCCCTTTAGTTGATCCTGTAAAAAAAAAAACATAAAGTAAAACTTTGTAGCTGGCAAGTTCATACTGCAAAGTTAGAAAAAATAGATGGAGTGATGGAGAAGTGATTTGGGACAAGAGGAGAGTGGGATAGAGAATCCGGTTCCCTATCTTGTTACTTCTTAGATGCAAAACATACATTTATTAGAAAGCCAGCACCTTAATTTTAAGGCTGGTAAAAGCTTTATGGAGAAATTAACTTTAAATCTCTCTAAGATATCGTGAGGTGTATTGTAAGTTTTATTGTGCACTCAGATTTTAAGCTTTTAACAGAAAGTGGCATAATAAGAAAATACAGACAATGATTTAATCAAATTTTACAGAACAAGTTCCATTATAAATATGTGCAAGGCCAAAAATATTAGCAAATTAACTAAATGAATTTCTAAAAGCAATCTGTAAAAAGGAAAATTTCAAGAAAATTAAAGACTTTAAGAAAGAAAACTTGTATGAAAAAGCTTGTTGAAGGCGAATTATGGTCCCAAAAAAGAACGAATAAAATTGCACATACCATTCTGAGTTGCAGAACATGAGGATGCATAGGCTTTATCTGAGCAAAAGCAAGTAAATGAGCTTGAACCCGATTCATACCCACATTGCCCACCCGATGCGACACATTGACTGCACAGATCACTATTTGCAGACCACTGCAACCCAAAACCACCATCAAGAGCTGCCTTTAGACTTGTTGAAGAAGATGAATTACCCTCCAGAGCCTGAGCTGCAGATTGAAAGACTGGAACTATGACACTTGAAAAACAACTTATTGTACTGTTGGAGAATGGTGTGCTTCTAGTCAGGTAAAAATTTCTGTCATCAATCCCATTAACACTGCAGTTGAACTGCCCAGAACTGCCCAGTTGTAGAACTGGAATTTGGCTGCAGCCGAAAAACAGAGTCAGATTCTGCACGTTGGAAGCGTAGCTGAAGAGAGTGAAATCAATGGTAGTGTTTTGAAGATTCTTGGGACAAGTACTATTCCAGAAATCCTGCCTGGCGATCATAAGAGTCTGTGTCATGTAATTAATTTCAAGAACTTGGTATGCTTGTGAGAGAATGGTAATCTGCGGGGCCTTGTTGACTTGGCAATCCAGCATGAAGCCCGGATGACCACAGTAGTCTGGTCTGTTGCCTCCCCAGAAAGGATAATCAATGTTCTGCATGTTTGCACACTGGAAGGTTTTGCTGCAGTTTAGAAATTGTTCGTCAGTGGCGTGCACGGATAATGGAATATGGATTAAGATGAAGATCAGTGTGATCATGAAGAACAGAGAGGAGGATGGAGATGGATGGAGATGCATTTTGACTTCAGAGAGAGAGAGAGAGAGAGAGAGAGATGCTTATCTGACAGAGAGATAGAGAGATGGAGACTAATGAGTATTATAACAAAGTAAAATGGGACTGACGTTTTTTTAAAGAAGGGAAAGAAAGGAGAAGTTTCACCATAAATAATCTATATTATTAGCTATGACTTTAATTGCACTCAAATAAGAAAAATAAAATAAGATTGAAAATTTTGACAACATAAGACACTTAGCCAATTGATATGATCAGCTTTGCAACTGTAAAAGTGCTAGGTAAATTGTAGACGCATTTAACTGACACTTGAACATGTAGATATATATTATAAAATTAAATAAACCAATGGTCGTCACAACCAACTCCATCTTTTATGAATCTGATGAAACACCAATATTGTTGACTAGAGTTTATAAACATGGTGATTATTTCAGTATTTGCGTACTGCTGCTTGAAAAGAATCGAATTCCATGCCAATAATAAAAATTAAAAAATTAAAAAAAAAACTATGTTTGTGATCAGATGATGATGTTTTAGAAACTTCTGACACAATAATTAGCAGCGCATCAATTCAAAGATGTAGCGTATCCCACCAGAGAATGAGCTCCCAGAACCATAGAAGTAACCGATTCATCAATATACACACATCAACAATTCTGCTTTAACCAAACATTTATGGAAAAGCATCATCACTGAAAACAAAATTTTCATATTCAGATGAGGATGTTGATATAACAAGGAGTGAAAAAGAGAAAGCAAAAAAAAAAAAAAAAAAAAAATGAATATTCCCCTATTTTCCCAATTTACCTTCTGAACACACAAATAACATCAATGATCTGTTCTATGAAACAAACTCAATATTCATCTGGAATTAAAGTTGATGCATTGATACTGAAGAAACACTATCAATTGAATAAATTACCTTCTCAAGTGGGATTAGAGTATCTCCAATCCCTACTCTCTCTTTTTTTCATCAAATTTGATTCTTTTTTCTTTTTCTTTTTTTTTCATCAAACATTTTTGAAAATTTCTAAACTTATCCTAAAATCCAGTTTTAACTATTTTTTATGAAAGAAAATCATCTCCAATCCTTATTGTTTTTAAAATTTCATCAAATTTGAGTAAAATTATGACTGATGGAAATTTGGTGAAACATTTTTTTTTTTTTTTTTGGGTGGGCTTGGTGAAACATTTGGTTCATTGATTTGGTGAAAATTTTGCCAATCTCTTGATTTGGCAAACTTTGATGAAATGATTGGAGCTCACTTTTAGCTCTTTATTCATCAAATTTGAATAATTTGATGTAAGAATTGCTCCTACTCATTCAACAAGCTGGTATTAGAGATGTGATTAACAGTGGGACTTTTTTTTTTTCCCGATTAATAAAAGAAAACACAACAGCCATGTGGATAGATCAATTAATGTTTCCAAAATCAAATATACCCTCAAAATTGAAACGAAGACGGAGACTCAAGTCGACGAAGAGCTCGAACATTACCGTGGAAGTAGAGAAGATTTATATGGACAGCCACGATTTCGTTGCCTTGTCGAGTCCGAAGCTTCAATACGTCGACGTTTGTCCCTCCTCGACACCTCCGGCACGTACAGTCGGCCAACGCCATGAAGGACGGCGGGGCTAGTGGTGGTGACGGGTGGCGCGTGGGATAGGTAGGAGGAGAAGCCTTACGGTGAAAATTTTGTAAAGAATTGAATTGGGGGTTTTATTTTAGGATAAATTACCAATACAACTGACATTTAATTAAAAATATGAATTATTTTTATGATTTTAGAAATTATATTTTATTTCTTAAATTTTTTATTTTGTAATAAATTATGTCATTTTATTAATAAATTATAAAATTAATTAATAATTTATATAATTTTATATTAGAGAGTAATTATAAATTTTATTTTTTTAAATTAATTTTGTTAAATAAAAAATTCTAACAAAAAAATATTTATAATTTTTAAAATTACATAAAATAATTTATATTCTAAACAAATCTCGAACAGTCTATTCGTAATTTACCCTATATTTTAGAAGCAGCCTATGGTTTAATGTTGCCCTTGGCTGCATTTTGGGTTCAGAACTAGAAGGTCTCTGGGCCCAATTTTTAACCCAGCCCAATCTGTTTGGTTTTGATTTTTCAAAAACAGTCTTTTAAGTTCTCAATCAGTATTTTAAATATATATATATATATATTAATTAAATTTTTTTTAAAAACTTTTTTGTTTTACTTAATCTAAATATACTTACAATTTACAATATTTGTGAAGAAATTTACAAATATCAATAAATACAAAAAAATACGAAAATGCATCAAATTTTTATATTTGTTGTATTAAATTTTTAAAAAACAATTACAAAATTTTTACTTTTTTAAGTGTTTCTAAATTAAGTAGATTTAAAAAGTAAAAAAAAAATTAATTAAAACACAACTTGAAAATTAAGAAAATTGTTTTAAAAAAATAAGCTCATAAATAATTATCACAAGACCAACATCAATAATATGGTTTATTCATTTTGTAGGCGCACTATTTATGTAAATCTCATTTATAAAAAATAAAAAATAAAAAAATAATAATTTTAAAGATACATAGAAGTGAAAGAAATTTCACGGATAAATTGTTCTACAGGTATTGGAGCTTTCAATCGTTAGACTATGGTCCTGTTTGGTATGATTTATTTTCAATTTATTTTAATTTTTAGCTTAATTTAAGCTATTTTGATGTGTTTGGTTCAACTTAACAATACAGCTTATAACTTTTTGTAAGTCAAAAATCAACTTATTCTTTGAGTGTGGGAGGAGAAGCTTAATTTATAAGTCAAAAATCAGCTTATGTTCACAGCTATAAGATATAAGTTGTTAGGGTATAAGTTATAATCACTTTCTCACAGCTCTACCAAACAAGGCCTATGCTTGCTCTTTACAATGAAGTTTTTATATTTCCTATAAATAAATATAAATATATATATATATTCATACTATAATTGTTCAAGAGCGAAAATTGACTTGTGTGCATCAAAATTATTCAACTTTTAATTATTATCCCTGCAATGTTTACTTTTTACTGCAGAGACATTCACAGAGTATAATTAAGAAACATAATTACTATTTACTTATTAAAGCAAAGTCAAACAAAGTATTCAATTTAATGTTTGTCATACATGCACTTTTAATGATGATTTAATTTAGGGGTGTAATTTGGACACGCCTAATTTAAGTTCATTTCAAGAAATTATAGGGCTCAAGCTATATAAATTTAAATTTGGTGTAAAAATTCAAATAAGGATTGGGTTGGAATTTTTCACAACCCAAACAATCAAAATAATCGGAATTCTGTTATTAATATATATGAATTAACATATTCTATTATTTAATATAAATAACTCAAAATAATTTTATGATTGCATTTTCTAGGATATTTTTATTTTGAGAAAGTGAAATACATTAGCCTAGGACAATCAAATATTTTTTTTTTTTGTGTCTGAATTTAGATGACTTGAGCAAAGCCGACTTTTTTGAGGTAAACTTGAGACCAGGCTTTGACAAAAAATTCGTGCAAAAGTCGGATTCATGCTTGAACTTAAACAGATCTCTCTATATTTGAGACTATAATAACGTCTGGATAAACCCCTAAACTTTCTTCAACCTTAGATCTCGTTTGGGAACATATTTTTTTAGTAATTTTTTAATTTTTTGACTAAAATATGATATAAAAAAAAATTAATATGTTTGGGGTGATTTTTTGAACTTTTTACAAAAAAATGTGTAAAAAATAAAGAGAAAATGGAATGTTTGACTTTTTGGTATAGATTATTAATTTTTTTATTTTTTTATAACCTTTTAGTTTTTTAACTAAAAAAATTACTTGCTAAACGAGGACTAAGTTGCAACCTAGGTGTGAATCATGTGAGGTCGCATAGTCAAATTATTGGATCTTGACACCGCAACAGCATCCACATTTTACTTTGTCCTTCTGTGCCTTTTGTGGTCCTCTCTGTTTGATGATTTAAAAAAGGCAAGATTATATTCCACTTCTTGTTTGGGAGTGTTTGGCATGCATTCCATCTTCCATGCCAAACAATAATGTAATTTCCATAAGCACTCCTTTCTTGCTCTTGTTGCCATTTTGCACTTAAAATATTTAAGAGGTGGATCGGTATCAATTGCAGTGCAGTGATATCAAAAATATTAAGCGATATGTATCGATAGTAGAGTGACACAATCGTGAAATAACAACATAGCATGACTTGATAATTAAACTGAAAAGATGTTGTGATGACCATTTATTTTCATATTAAATTTGCTTATGAGTTAAGTTATGTTTGGTTTTGACTTTTTTTGCTTAAAAAAACATAAAAGACAAAATTGATTACTTATAATAAGACAAAATGTTACATCTAAATTATAATCATTACACTTTTTTTCTCATAACAGTCAAAAATAAATACCAAACGAGACTAAAAGAGCTAAATTAAAATAACTAAAAAGTCAAAAAATAAAACTATTTTAGTTCTTTTCCAACAAAGATTATATGTCATCGTTGCATTTATATAGTTAACTCAGTTTATATGTACCGTATGATCATAAACTTGAAAATAATTTTTGGTTTCCAATATTCTTTGTATATATATAAGAACTAAACAATAATTTATATAGTAGATTTAGAGATTAAAGATTTGAGCCGATAAATTGACTGCGACCCTTTTGTTATAATTTAGCTTATTTTACTTCCTAATATCCTATCATATGGCTAAAAAAAAAAAAAATTATCTATATTATTACTCTTGTGTTATTTTGGTTTCTATAATTTCAATTGATTCGATCTTGACCCTAAATTTATTGTTTTATTTTCATTTGGTCCAATTAATTATAATTTTTACTCCCTCCGTCCCAAAATATTAGTCCCTTATTTCATTTTTCATTGTCCCAAAATATTAGTCCTTCTTCAAAAATCAAGTACAAAAATAATATAAATTTCCTATTTTGCCCTTCTTTTAAATTAATAAACAATATAAAAAGTACAATTATGACATTGATATTCCCAAAAAATGTACTATCAAAAGGATAATTTTGGAAAATCAACTTTTTTCAAAAGCAATAATTGTACTACCAAAAAAAGTTGGATTCCCCAAAAGGGACCATTATTTTGGGACGGAGGGAGTAATATTTTTTGATGAAAAATGCATACATAAGCGGAATGTGCTATGTTTTTTTGGGTAAATTATAACCTTATTAAACTCAATGAGTGAGGTTGTTTTGCACATCCAACAACTGAAAGAGTTTGCAGAAAATTCTAATCGACATTATTAATTGGTCTAAATTAACACAAAATTAAAAGTTAAAATCAAGCTAATTAAAATTACAGTAGACAAAACGACACAACAAAAACTAATATACTTTATCTAAAAAAATAATGAGATATAGTATTTTTGAAAGTTAAATTAGTTCATTGGATTTTTTTTATTATTATTATTTTCATAGCCATTGGGTATCAATATCACACAACATGATAAACACAAAAATCCAAAGCAAGGCAATTTTAAGTTTGGAGTTAAAATCTAGGCTTCTTATTTGTCTTTTAGGAATGGATCATTAACAACTTCTGGCAACATAAGCCATTTTATGTATTTTGTGGTTGCATAAAGACAACCATAACCATAAACCATTGAATGAGGAATGACAATGAAGATATATTAGTTTAGTTACAAATGTTTCATTTCACTATAACTCATAAATTATTTATAAAAATAAATAAATAATACATATAAATAGATAATATTTTACATTATTAATGAATGGAAATACCTTTCTTTTTTCCACAAAAAAAAAAAAAAAAAAAAATTCCCTTGTATGTATTATGTATCAGAATCTTATAATTAATTTTTGTGCTTATAAACTTATTCTAAATATTTTAAAGAAATTATAATAGTAGAGATAAAATTAAATCTTCATTACTCATCCTTGTTCACATGGGTTAGGGACGGTAAAAACAATATCACTTTCAATTGAGGTGAAAAACAACAGTAAAATCTAATGAGCGTTTTTTTTTTTTTTTTTTTGCATGTTAGAATGGTTTGGACCCATCAGCCAATGTGACAAATTATGCCTGAAATCTTATAGAAATGGGAAATTCTATGATACTTATATGTTTTGTTATGATTTTTGTGATATTTGATTATTATTTATTTTGATATTAATTATGATTTGATTATAATTTATTGTAGTATAGTTATGATTTATTGTGACATTAGTTATAATATTATTTTAGTTATAATTCAAAAAGTCTTTCATATATCTTGTATGGTGTTTAGTTATCACTTATTTTTTTAATTTAGTAGAACTGAAAAATATCTAATTATGACATTTATAATAATCAGCACAACAAATATCATAACTTATATATATATATATAGTAGTATGATCCAAAATAGGAAATTACTCAAGTTATACGAGCTCAAATTATTCATGTTGGGTTCACATCTCTCTAAGATTAGGTAATAGAGTAAAATAAATTTTCTCTAAATTTTAAAATCTAAAATTTCATATTATTAATAGATAGCTTTCATCATACATCTTAAAATTGAGAGAAAAAAATTATGATATAAAATTATATGTATTTAGCACAAATTAACTGTTAATTTATTCATAAGCCCTGCCAAATTAGAGATGATTTGTGATAATCTAAATAAATATATTTTTTAACATTTTATAAAATATATATTGAATTTGAAGTGATGTGATGTGATAGAAAAATGATATGACTTAAATATGATAATAATTTTTTAATTTTTTAATTTTTTTAAATCATAACAAACAAAGCATAAGATTTGTGACGCAAAGGTACACGTGAGTCCCCCACACACTTGCTTAATAAATTATTTATGAAATATCTCAAAACACAGACACAAACATAAGTGAAGAAGCCAAAACTTTGGTGCCGTTTGGTAACACTTATGTTTTTAATTTTTATTTATATTTATAAAAATTTAAAAAATTCAAAGAAAAACTTGTTTGGTAAAATTTTGATTTATAAATAAGTGGTCTCAGTTTATAAATTTGACAAAAAAATAAAAATACAAAAAATGTGTTTCCATTTTGAGTTTTCAGTTTTTTTTTTTTTTTTTTTTTACCACCCAACACTAGCCACCACCCGCCACCATTTTCCACCACCGTCTTCAGCGACCACCACCCACCCCATCACCACCTGCCACCACCATTTACCACCCACCTGATACTACCACCACCACCCGCACCCACCACCGCACCCATCTGCCATCCACCCGCCACCACCCGCCACTACCATCCACCGCCTGCCACCATCACCCGCCATCTACTTGCCACCATCACTCACCAGCCACCTGCCACCACATCCGCCACCAGCCACCCACCACCACCTGCCACTCACCCGCTATCACCACCCACCACCACCGCACCACCACCACACCACCACCACCACCACTCGCTACACCTACCACCCGCCACCGTCACCCATCCACCCACTACCACCACCACCACCCCCGCCACCTACCCACCTGCCACCCACCACCACCACCCGCCACCACCCACCTGCACCACCACTACCACCCACACCACCACCCACTCGCTACCACCACCATCCGCCACCGTCACCCACCCACCCACCCACCACACCACCACCACCCCCATCCGCCACCCCACCTGCAACCACCACCACCACCCGCCACGTCACCCACTCACCCACTACCACCACCCACCCGCCACCACCAGCTACCCACCACCCGCACCCCACCACCCACCACCACCAGCTACCTACCACCCACCGTCACCACTTTCCACCACCGTCTTCCGTCGCCACTTGCCACCACTTGCCATTTCTCACTCTTTTTTATATTTTAAAATTTTTTAAATATTTTATCAATTTTCAAACGCGTTTGTAGTTTATGTTTTTTTAAAATAAACAAAAACTAATTTATAAAATTTTTATAAATATAAACTAAAAATGTAAACATTACCAAACACACCCGTTGGAATGAGATAAGAACTTTCATTTTGGGCTGTATTAATATAATAATAATAGAATAATTTTTTTTTTATTAAATCTTTGCCAATTAGGCATGTCGTCTTGATCAATGGCACTTTCAACCATCCAACCCCACCCACAATCAAAAAAGCAAAAAAAAAAAATCACCAAAGAAAAATTGATTGTGTTGTCTTGTCAAAAAGTGACACAGTTAAACAAGACAATCCCAACGCTATCTTGCGCCTGCCTTAGGCTGTTTGTTTTTAGAGATAGAATTGGAAAGATTGATAGTGAGGAAATTAGTAGTGAGTGGATTAAATAAAATTGTATTTGTTTTGATGATAGTTGTTAGTTTAGAGATTGTTAAATTATTTTCATATAAAATAATAAAACAAATAAAAAAAAATATAAAAACATTAAACATTAATGTTTTAAAAAAATACCCAACATGTAAAAAATTTTAAAAAAATAAAAATAAAATAAAAAATATTCAGAAAAAAATAAAATAAATAAAATAATGATTTTTACTTAACAAAAAATACAAAAAATTAAACATTAATGTTAAAAAAAATGTCCGACATGTAAAAAATAAAATAAAAAATAAAAATAAAAAAATTTCTAGTCCGCCAGACTATTTTTCTAATACCAAGTCTTGGAGACCCATCCGAATCCCCTTGGGGAGGCCTATCCTAATTCGAAGCTCACTATCAATCCCCTCCCCATCTCTCAAAACAAACACAATATTAGTAGGTCCCACCTCACTACCAATTTCAATCATCCCTCTAACTCTCCAAACAAACGGGGCCTTAGAGCATCCACCGTGGAGCTACTAAGGATAATGTTAGTATCAGTTATTAAATTTAAGCCACCAACGTTTGTTGTTTGGTGCTGCAGTGAATCTGTTAACGTGTATGTTAGTGGTGTGTGTTAGTGTCAGTTGTTAAGTTGTTTGTTATTTACAGCGAGCGTTTTAGCTAGGGAAGGGGAGCGTTTTTTTGTCTTACCGGTTCCGGCCGGTTGACCGGTCAACGGCAATTTTATTTTTTTTTTTTTTAACTTGTTGGGATTTTTTTTTTAGATTTGAAATTTAATTTTGAGCTTGAGATTTTTGATTAAACTAAATTATTTATTTATTTTATTTATTATATACATATATATATATATATATATTTAACACACACCTTAACACATTCCTTAATACATCCATTGCACCACCACTCACTCTCTAAAATTAACAAATTCTTAACACATCTTAACAAATATTTTAGACCCCACTTTTATTATTTTTTGTCATATAACACACCTTAATACACTTTTTTAACCATCCCATTGTGGATGCCCTAGCTAGATCAGTCTTCTCTTTGCAGCCATCATTCACATAATTTATTATTACACACTTGTGAAGTTATTTCTTAAACGTAATAAAAAAAATTAATTAATTTAAAAAGTCAAAATACTATTAAAAAGTCATAAAATTAAAAAATTATTAAAAATATTAAATTACCAAAATATCATATTAAAACACCTTTTAAACTTATCCAAGACCAAATAATTTTCCAGTCCTATGGTTGTGGTAGTTGTTACTTCTTTTTGTTGTTGTTAAGCAAGTACCAGCATATGCCTTTATGCAGGGAGCTTCTATTTGCACACACACCTTCTCCTCTTTACACATTTTTTATTGGTTCGGAAGTTGATTTTCGAAAATAAACAATTGGTTCGGAAGTTGATTTCCGAAACTAAATAACTTGTTCGGAAGTTGAGTTCCGAATGTTTTTCAATTTTTCGACAATCAACTTCCGAATGTGTTTATTTTATGTCCAAAATAGTAATTTTACTTAAAAATAAAATTAAAATAAAAATAATTTTTATTTAGTGTGTGTAAAAAGAGGATGAGGGATGTGCAAATAGAAGCTCCCCTTTATGCATCTATCTTAACTTCATTCTTCCTATTTTGTCCTTCATGTTTAATGACGCTGCACACATGGTTTATTTTTCCGGGGTACTACGTGTGTCAATTATATATTAATTAGTATATTAATTAATATACTGATACTAGTACTACATGTGTCAATCATATATTAATTAGTATATTAATTAATACTGATACTAGCTATTATATTATTATTAAGGGCCTGGCTTTGGTCCAGTCCATCATCAGACTGGACCGTGTTGTTGGGCCCATTGAGGTCCACCACGGGTCCCGTTTTAAAAATCTGAACCGTTCAATGTGTAGAACTCAACGAGTACTATATTTTTGTGAAAAATCACGTTGATCGGATATCGATAACTATGTGATCAAAACAGTTTTTTATCAACCGTTAATTTATTCACCGTCAAAATTTTTTTATACAAAACTGATTTGATTACATAGCTATCGATATTCGATCAATGTGATTTTTTACAGGCATATAGTACTCGACGAGTTGTACACATTGAACGGTTCAGATTTTCACAACGAGACCCATGGTGAGCCCCCATTGGCCCAACAGCACGGTCCAGTCCGGTGGTGGACTGGACCAAAGCCCGACCCTATTATTAATATCACTCATTATATAAATTATAAATATCAAAAATCTCTTAAATTATGTCACATTATCAATTAATACAATAATTATATTAATTAGTTCATATAACATTATTCTTTTTTTCTAGAATTGCCTATGAACAAACTATTCAGCCTCCGTTTGGGAAGTGCGTTGACTTTTTGGCTTTTAATTTTTTTTGACTATTTTAGCCTGGGCTAAAAAGCTTGGTTTGGGAAGGGCTTTTTGGCTTTTTGAGTTTTTTTTTGTGAGAGAAGAGTGTAATGATTATAGGTTGGATGTAATATTTTATTTATTGTGGCTAAAATAACCTATTTTGTCTTTTTTGACTATTTTAGCCACAAACCAACTTGTCAAGCAACACCTCAATGTTTACTATTTTCAAGATTTTTTTTTTTTAAATTGAAATTTTTTTATTTTTTGTAAATTTTTTTACTGATATTTTTTTAAATATTCTAAGTAATTTTTTTAACTTTTAGATACATCTAATATAAATACACTTAAAAAATATAATATTTATAAAAAAAAATCTTTAGAAAATTCACTAAATATCAAAAATACAAAAAAAAAAAAAGAAGGGAAAATTCAGTTCATTTTTCATATTTTTGTATATTTATTATTTTTTAAAATATTTTTTTTTACAAATATTTTACTTTTTAGATACATCTAAAAAAGTTTTAAAAAAAATATTTAAAATTTTAAAAATATTTATTTAAAAAAATAACGAAAAATAAAAAATTAAATTTTCAGAAAATAAAATCTAAAAAATTAAAACCAAAGACACTAATTATTTTTTAAAAAAGAATTATTTTACTTTTAACAAGGGTAATTAATCTTTTGAGTGTTGACAAGTAAGCATTTGTTTTTTAATAATACTATAAACTTACTCTTATTAATTCAAAATTTACTTAAAAAAAATTAAGGACTAAGATTCATTTCATATATGAACTTAACACTTCGTCCATTCAATCTCCACCATACAAATATATTTAGGATAAATTCAAAATCCATAAAGGTGAGTTCTAGCATTTTCCTTTATTTTTATTGTAACGCAAAAATGCTATTTGGTTTAGAAATCAAAAATAGAGCAGAGGTTACTGATACATTTAAAAAAAAAATGCCAAATTTCTTGAGATTAACCAGCTCATAGTCTAGGGATGAGTCTCGAAATCCTTTTTCTACATCCTCTCCTCGACGCAAAAAATATGTATATTACGAAAAGATATTTTATCCGAAAAAAACATTATGTTATTTTTCTTGTCAAATTTAGCTCTAAAAAAAATCTCAATAACATCTTATATTAAAAAAAAAAATTAACAAAAACACTTGTTAAATCAAAATTAAATTATAAGAATTTGACAATGTAACTTAACAAAATATAAGTAATTTTTTTAATATTGAAATTTCTACACTCACTGCTAGAAAAGTATTTAGAGCATTTTCCATACATCATCTCTTCTTTTATCAAATTTAAATTTAATAAAAAATTATTCAAAAATTATCTCCAATTATTTCATCAAATATTTATCAAACCAAGAAAGTGTACTTTATTTTTATCAAACCCATCAAAAGATTGAAGTATTGGGTTGGAGATGAGATTTTTTTAATCAAATTTGATGAAAAGACCAGGAAAAAAAAAAAAGAAAAAAAAAAGAGAGAGTTAGATTTTTATAAAAAATTAGAGTAATTCATATGCAATCGAGCTTTACTTCAATTTAAAATTAAATAAATGAAAAAAATTAAATGCTCTAATAAACAAAAACTGGTACGACTTACTATTGACCACAGCCTATATATACATGTCATACGGTTTAACAATACCATGTAAATTGCGTTGATTATCGTTCTTCTTCTAAATTTTTTACAACTACACCAATTTTGATGATAATTTTTTCGAACCTTGCATTTCATAGATGAATTTTCTAATTAAGAGAAAAAATTCAAGAAGAGAACTTCGTTATAATTGACCATTCTTTGATTGAATTTTCTAATTTGATCTGTTAATTAAAGCCTATAATATCAAAATTGCTCAAAACTTAACCGAATTCATAGCTCAATTGTTTTTATTACCATGCCAATTCCAAAAAGAAATTTGGCTTTAGCAAATTTCTAATTTAAACTTAATTTATGAAATTAATAATTACGAAGCAAAAGACAAAAATGTAATTTTAAAATTTTAAAATTAAAAAAAAAATTGCGTTATCCGTACATTTCGAAGGCTACTCGGGTATGCTAACGAGTACAGGACGCCACGCTCTTCTGAGCAATCGCTGCCGAAACGCCGCCGATAACGGCCGTAGCGATCGTTGTCCGACGCGCCGCCCAGCCACACCACCCCCACCACCACCACCACCACCGGCGGCAACAGCGGTTTCCGCCGAAAACTCCTCTCCTACATCTCTGATCTTCTCCGTAGCCCTCTCTTCTAGCGTCGGCGAAGACAGAAAAAAGTCCTTCAACTTGTGGCTGACGACCGCCAACTCCTTGTTCTTTTCCGAGGGATCAGCGGCGGCGGAATTCCTTTTCCGATCCGGCGATTCTTCGCTGCGGGGGAGGCGGCGGCCAGTTCCGCTGCCGGCTCGGCTGAGCAGCATCCGTAGGGTTTTACGGCGGCGGAGGTGAATTACGGGGCTTGTTGTAGGGCTTCGTGTTGGACTACCGGCTACAGCGCACTGAGAAGCTAGAAATTTAAATTTCTGCAGAGTCGCCATTCTCGATCCGAAGCTGAGAAAGCTCTATCTCAGTCTATGGCGTCACAAGGAACTCGTTTTTTTTAGAGAGAGACAGTGAGATCTGAGACTCTGATTTGTGGATTGGCCGCCATTAGATTCTTTGTTTCTTGTTTGGGACTGTTGAAGTGAAAGAAAGAGGGCGAAAGTAGAGAGAGAGAGATGAGAATTACAATTCTAGAGAGAGAGACAGAGAGAGAGAGAGAGAGAGAGACAGAGAGCGTTAAAATAAATGGGAAGGAATACGGAGGGTTTTCTTTACGGGAATATCGGTCGTCTGTTCGGGTCTTTTTAGGCTTCACGATTCATCTAATTTTTGAATCCATCACAGGCTTACACGTGGCGATCGCTTTCGATTTTGTAACTTTCTTTGATGATGATGCTAATAAAAACACAAACAAACTCCTATTTTTTAATTTTATTTTTTATATAGTTTGCCGTCCATATTTGATTTTTAAGTTTTGCGTTTACCTCTCAATTATCATTCAATATAAATTAAATTATTCATCTAACTTTTTCAACTCTCAAAAAGAATTTTTAAACACTTTTTTATAGTTGAGGACCTAAATGTAGAACTTTAAAATTAAATTTCTTTTTTTATAAATATTAATTATGTATGTTGATTAAAAATGACGAAGTGAAATTTGTTGAGATCACCATATATACATTAGATGTGTATTTTAAATTGTAGGATAAGGTTGGAAATAGGTTGGTGAGTGATTGTTGGAGGTGCAATGGTGAGGGCTTGCGGTGACGATTGAGGAAAGTAGTGATAGTGAATAGTTAAAAGTGGAAGAGATATTAGAGTGAAGATTTATACTGTGAGAAAAGAGTATAAATGAAATTTTCTAAGATAGACAAATTATAAAAAGGCAAGGGATTAAAGAAATTGTATGAGTGCTATTAGTAGTACTCACATCAAATCGTGTGACAAATTTATTTCTATTTATTTCAAACCAAAATAACCTACCAAAATAACCTATCAAAATGATTTTTTTTTTAGATTAGATATCAAAATGATTTATTATTTTAAAAATAGCACCATCACATTATTTTATAAGAATTTTCATATAAATTTTTTATTTACAAATTATCATCCATTGCAAATTAACCGTAAATGTAGGATTTACTATAACTCCAAAAAAAAAAAAAAAAAAACTACTCTATATCCGCTTCATACCTTTTTCAACGGTGGAAATCCCATACAAGCCATGGCTTTTACAACAATGTAAGAAGCAAGAAACATGGTTTTAAGTTACAATATTAGAATATCATATCGACGATTATCCATAAAACTTTAAAATTTCAATACGTATGAATTAATTGAAGCCTCAACAAGAATAGTTAAATAATATAAATACATAAAACATACGTAGAACATTATTAAGGTCGAGAAAAGTTCCATTTACAATGTACATTGCTTTTAACCTTGCATATAAGTTAAAGCAATTGCAGTGACGATTGAAGAAAGTAGTGATGGTGTCACGTCCCAAATCCGCCCCTAAAAGTTTGGACATGACCACTTCAGAAACGAACACTTAACTCAATGTACATAAGATATGGGGCCTGAACAGAAGCATTAATATTAAAAATGAATATAAACAATATCCATTGAGCTGCCACTACTATGCCAAGATCACAAACATTGCATAAGGTAGATGAATATGCAGTGACGTGCAACTGAGAATTTAGTTATGTACATATACATCTACAGACCCAGCCCTATGATTGGGCGTATAACAAAAATATTAGTGAGGAAGAGGTTATACACATCTCAAAATACAAAGCCAAAAGCTTGACAACACTTCACAAAATGAACAGCTTCATCTAAGTGCCTGGACACACTGCGGTTGACAAAAGAGGTACGAATGCCGTGGATTAAGACTGACCTCCAGGTTGAGTGCCTACAGAAACAGACATAACATAAAGTGAGCGAAGCTCAGTGAATAATAGTACGTGATAATCCAGTAAATAACTTGAATTACAAGGTGTATAAATACAGAGAACTTATAGTTAATCTTATCCTGTAATTGTTTCCAGAACGGCCTTGGGCCCAGTCTTCAAACTGAGTGGCTTTAAGCCCAGAATACAGAACGGCCTTAGGCCTGACAGATTTTGCAGATTGGCCATAGGCCTAGCAGATATCACAGATTGGCCATAGGCCCAGATGTCACAGATTGGCCATAGGCCCAGGTTTCACAGAACGGCCGTAGGCCTCACAGATTTCACAGAACGGCTTTAAGCCCAGAATACCAACAGATTGGCTTTAAGCCCAGTTCATATATGTATGGACTCAAGAGGTGTCTCGCACGGATTCTAGAGGTGACTCACACTGTAGTACTTAGCTCCGTAGAGCACTTTGTTCCATACCAGAAAACAATAGGTCTTACAGATTTTACAGAGGCACATAGATTCCTTCAATCATTCTCAGGTGTTAACATAGTTAACTTGTGTTTAACAGAGTGCTAATGATAACTATTGGCAATAAGTAAAGCGTATTTTACAGATTGACACAGGTGTCTTGCGTATAACAGAACATTAACAATAACTATTAACAGGGGGCACATATATCATTATAGTACGCTTAATAAGGACAGAACGATTCACATTCTAACGTGGGTCACATAATGATGTTAGACCTTTACACTCATATTATAGGTTCTGAACGACCTCGGGTCCATGTATAACACAACAGAATAATCTTAGATTCACATAGATACTAGTGTTCCAGGATGAACTTAAGTTCCATTTATTCGTTAAGAAACAACGTAGTTTGCTTACGAATAACAAAACGTTAACATTAATTATTAATAGTACACCAAATGTACTACACAGTACTATTACTCATGGTGTGGTGGCGGAGCGTTAGTCCTTCCCGGAATGTGTCCTGCACACATACATAACTCGTAAGTTAGTTCCTTTTCCTTTGTTAAATCATTTCCTAACTCACTTGTTTCGAATGAATTTACAGATATCAAAAAGGCATCAAATACAGATTTAAAAAATATCCGAGGGACAATCATGTAAAACGGAGCAAACCAATTTTTCCAGCATGGGCCGCACGTGCAGCTGTGAGCCCCGCACGTGCGGCGGTTGGTCCCGTACGTGCGGTTGGGAAGCCCTGCACGTGCCTTTTTAGCAGAGCCAAAACCCAGAAATTTTCCATTTCCCGCACGTGCGGCAGTGCTCCCGCACGTGTGGCCATGACCTCCGCACGTGCGGCGATTTGCTCAGTTTCAGTCCGAAATTTTCCAAGCAAAACCCAATTTTTTGGTAAATGTTTACAAGGCTTCCAATAGGTCCAAAAATCATGTAAATAGAACTTGCAATATATATACCAAATCAATCAAACATAAGAGGCATCATCCCAAATAATCATTTAATACATGTTTGATCCATATTATGAACTCCAACTTACATAACATAGAGGAATTCCTACCCAAGTCAAAGAGAGGGGTCAATTAGAATAGGTTAAACATACCTTGAGTTAGAATCTCTAAGAATCCTCTCAATTCTCCCCATCTTCTCCTTGATGAACTCCTTCTCAAACCCTCTTCCTCTCTTCTTCTCTAGTTCTCTCTCTCTCAGGAGATATTTGTGAAATGGGTTCCCAAGTCAAATGTTCAAAAGGGCACACATATATATATATAAAGTTGAATAGGACAAAATTTAATCAGTTTAATCCTTCCAAATTGAAATTTCACAAAAATGCTTATTATGACTTAAAAATTATGCTAGTCACAAATATAGAATCAATTTCAGATTATCAAGCCTCTAAGGCTCTCAATTTCAGATCCTAACATTTGAATCGTGATAGATGCTCTTCTTACTAAACAGATATAGATCTCTATTCATAAAGTCCATTTGCTTAAACTTAATTTCACCTGAAATTTCACATTAATCATTTAAATGTACAGAATAAAGGACTAAAAATATACCATAAACATACGCGAGGGTCGAGTCATTACGCTCTCCCCCCCTTAAATAAGTTTGGTCCCTCAAACTTGTTTTACCATGTCACAGATTAGAAATCCCAGTCTCACATCATTGTCCAATTCTGTTATAGATGCTCACGTAATTCCTCAGTCCGAACAATTCACAGGTTAATCCGATATTTATCACAGTTATTCAAAAGTTTTTTTTTTTTAACTTAACAAGCATCTCATAGCTTTATCTAACTAGTTGTTTCAATGTCTATTTCAAGCATGTCGAAATAAAAATAACAACTCCGTACATTTATTTCACAGGATCATATGTTGATTAAGGTAAGACTACAAGAGTCCATGGCAGGATATTCAAGGCATAAAATCCCCAATAGGCAGAGTTTATAATCACAATATTTTCCTGTCAATAAGTTTCAAAGCAGAAGTTTCCAAGTATAGAAACATACCATTCTCAAATACGGAAACATAATAGATAGCATTCCCTTAAGCACATAATTCATAAATTCCTACAGCATACGTTAATTTCAATCATAAGAAAAAAAAATATTCCCTACTAAGTTTCTAACCAGATCGACCCAGCATTAAGAGTTCATATGCAATTCTCATTAGAAGGTATATGTCCAAACTTGCCCAGTTAAGTAATTCTTTGGGTAAATCATGTATTACAATTCACTCAAAAGTAAATCATCAATTAAGGGTATATGTATTTTTCAAAAGAAATCCATTATGTAGGTAGATTCAAATCGTATTATGCATAATGAAATCAGACATCAGAGCCCATCAATAAAGTTCTGCCTATTTAACAAGGTATACTTTATTCCGACAGTCACAAATAAGTTGTTCAAGTACGTAGCCATTAGCTTCATAATTTGTTCGTAGTGTTCCCCTGTTTCTGAAAGCATATTAAAATTATACCATTGTATTGATTCAAAATAATATGTAAATAGTTCTTTATAAGGTCAGTATAACAGATACACATCGTTGATTTCTCATAGCATTACTTTTAAGTACAGTACTACAAAAAGAATCATACTCCGAATCAAACAGTTATGATAATATCAAAGCGAGCATCATACCGTTTTGCAAGTTCATACAGACATATCATTATAGACACTTAGTCATACTATCATGAGTTCAAGTCTAAGCAATATGTACAAATATAACAACCATCATTTCGAGTAAAATGGGTCATTTAACGATAAAGTTAGAAATCAAGTTCAGAATCGTATTTAGTTAATCGATTATAATAGTAAGGTACCACGTCCTTCCTTATTAAGCATTTCCTTTCATTACATAGAAAGATAATCCGATTCGTTTTTTTTTTTTTTTTTTCCAACTATAGGGTACAAGATCGACCATATCGTTCCGTATCCACAATTTATATTTACCGTGGCCCAGCAATTAGCCTTACGAGAATCACAGACTAGTTATCCGGCTCAGTCAATTAACATAAACGGAGTATCTAGTTACTCCTCGTACGCAAGTTCTATTAGGTCCGTTCATAGAGTCATAAATCTCCTTAAATATATAACAATCACAATAGTCTTACCCATTCAGTTTCCATAATGTCAAAACAAAATAGACGATGATATAGCAAAAGAATAATTTATCCAACTACTTTCCCAGTTAGTATTTTGTGGGGAGGTTAGTTCCAGATAATAATAAATCAATTCGTAACCACGTAATGAATATCGTTCAAATCCGTATAAGCCTGCAATAAGAGGTAAATGCCCAGTGCATACCCTTAATCAAACATTAATATAGCATATTCCCATTTCCATGTGTTTCTATCAGAGTTCATAATGTCATACAGAACAGTTTACATTATAGCCTTCAAATACGAAATAGGGATTAATTTGACTATTTGCAATATCTAACATTTGCATATCTACACAGAAATTATCACAGAAATGATTTCTCAATCTTAAGTCATGAATATACATAAACAGGATTTTAATTCTTGCGATAAGTTATCAGATTATCAATCATTAAGTTTCGGTCTCAAAGTAGTCAATAACTACCCATCTTTTTACAAGTATCATGTGAGCAGACACGTAATATGGGTGAGGTCCTTCATGTTGTTCAACCGTTCCCTATAAGAAATCCTGATTACGAATTACAGATTACACATAAACAAAACGGATTACAAATTACAGATTGCGAATTACAGATTTCAAATTTTAGATTACAGATTCCAGATCATAGATTTCAGATCACAGATTTCACAAACAAATCCCGATTACATATAAACAAAACTCATCTGACACCATCAATAATTCCCTCGGTTCATCATCAGAAGTTGTCAATAATTTTCTCAGTTCGCGAAATCACATTAATTATATGCTGTATCAAGGTCAATAACCAATTCCCCAGCATAACTTATCTATTTAACCATCAGTAAGAAGCAAAATCACAATCAACTGACTCCTTTCACAATTTTCAGAGGGGTCACTATACGCATAACTTCTTCTTACGGCCAGTCATACTCAACACAATTTCAATTATCACGCAAAACACATCTTATCAAAATATCTAAACACAGTAACATCCCAAAATCACAGGTTCGAACATTACTATGTCATAAAAGTTAGAGCATCACATATATCATTTCATTTGGTCAACGAATCTTAGAAATATTCAATACTTAGAGTTTAATCAATTCACCTAAGCAGATGCTAGAAAGCATAATTATATTGTCATCATTTCCACAGGTGACTATCAACCGATAACACACATTTCATCTAACCATTTGCATATAAATTATCTTACCGATTAGCTCGAAACCTCACCACGCTTCCGCAGTGCAATGTTGTTGTTTTAATCCCATCTGCATGTCTTGCATTGCCCACCAATCTCTGTAAGATAAACTAAGGCAATAGTTCTCATAATCATTCATTATTTAATTTTTAATTTATTTATTATTATTTTTTTTTGCAATTCATTTTACTTATGTTGTACAATTTTTCTTTTCATTCTGTCTAACCATGCGGAGGTAGAGTCCTCCGGATCTTCTATCTTTATTCTAGCTATGCTCTGCATAGTAATCAATCACAATATACATAAAAATATACAATAGTCATAGATAGTAACCATTACGGTTAGCAGATATTACACACACACGTATCATTGCCATCAATCTTTTCATGTGCTTTCAGAATGTTATGCATAATGCCTAAGTCTTTTCTAGACATCCTAAGGCTCAATGGATTCGTATGTGCGACAGCAACTCGTGCTCTGATACCACTTGTCACGTCCCAAATCCGCCCCTAAAAGTTTGGGCATGACCACTTTAGAAACGGACACTTAACTCGATGTACATAAGATATAGGGCCTGAACGGAAGCATTAATATAAAAAATGAACATAAACAATATCCATTGAGCTACCACTACTATACCAGGATCACAAACAGTGCATAAGGTAGATGAACATACAATGACGTACAACTGAGAATTTAGTTATGTACATATACATCTACAGACCCAACCCTATGATTGGGCGTATAACAAAAACATTAGTGAGGAAGAGGTTATACACATCTCAAAATACAAAGCCAAAAGCTTGACAACACTTCACAAAATGAACAGTTTCATCTAAGTGCCTGGACACACTGCGGTTGACAAAAGAGGTACGAATGCCGTGGATTAAGACTGACCTCCAGGTTGAGTATTTACAGAAACAGACATAACATAAAGTGAGCAAAGCTCAGTGAATAATAGTACGTGATAGTCCAGTAAATAACTTGAATCACAAGGTATATAAATACAGAGAACTTATAGTTAATCTTATCCTGTAATTGTTTCCAGAACGGTTTTGGGCCCAGTCTTCAAACAGAGTGGCTTTAAGCCCAGAATATAGAACGGCCTTAAGCCTGACAGATTTTGCAGATTGGCCATAGGCCTAGCAGATATCACAGATTGGCCATAGGCCCAGATGTCACAGATTGGCCATAGGCCCAGGTTTCACAGAACGGCCGTAGGCCTCACAGATTTCACAGAACGGCTTTAAGCCCAGAATACCAACAGATTGGCTTTAAGCCCAGTTCATATATGTATGGACTCAAGAGGTGTCTCGCACAGATTCTAGAGGTGACTCACATTGTAGTACTTAGCTCCGTACAGCACTTTGTTCCATACCAAAAAACAATAGATCTTACAGATTTTACAGAGGCACATAGATTCCTTCAATCATTCTCAGGTGTTAACATAGTTAACTTGCGTTTAACAGAGTGCTAATGATAACTATTGGCAATAAGTAAAGCATATTTTACAGATTGACACAGGTGTCTTGCGTATAACAGAACATTAACAATAACTATTAACATGGGGCACATATATCATTACAGTACGCTTAATAAGGACAGAACGATTCACATTCTAACGTGGGTCACATAATGATGTTAGACCTTTACACTCATATTATGGGTTCTGAACGACCTCGGGTCCATGTATAACACAACAGAATAATCTTAGATTCACATAGATACTAGTGTTCCAGGATGAATTTAAGTTCCATTTATTTGTTAAGAAACGACGTAGTTTGCTTACGAATAACAAAACGTTAACATTAATTATTAATAGTACACCAAATGTACTACACAATACTATTACTCACGGTGTGGTGGCGGAGCGTTAGTCCTTCCCGGAATGTGTCCTGCACACATACATAACTCGTAAGTTAGTTCATTTTCCTTTGTTAAATCATTTCCTGACTCACTTGTTTCGAATGAATTTACAGATATCAAAAAGGCATCAAATACAGATTTAAAAAATATCTGAGGGACGAGCACGTAAAACGGAGCAAACCAATTTTTCCAGCATGGGCCGCACGTGCGGCTGTAAGCCCCGCACGTGCGGCTGGGAAGCCCCGCACGTGCCTTTTTAGCAGAGCCAAAACCCAAAAATTTTCCATTTCCCGCATGTGCGACAGTACTCCCGCACGTGCGGCCATGACCCCCGCACGTGCGGCGATTTGCTCAGTTTCAGTCCGAAATTTTCCAAGCAAAACCCAATTTTTTGGTAAGTGTTTACAAGGCTTCCAATAGGTCCAAAAATCATGTAAATAGAACTTGCAATATATATACCAAATCAATCAAACATAAGAGGCATCATCCCAAATAATCATTTAATACATGCTTGATCCATATTATGAACTCCAACTTACATAACATAGAGGAATTCCTACCCAAGTCAAAGAGAGGGGTCAATTAGAATAGGTTAAACATACCTTGAGTTAGAATCTCTAAGAATCCTCTCAATTCTCCCCATCTTCTCCTTGATGAACTCCCTCTCAAACCCTCTTCCTCTCTTCTTCTCTAGTTCTCTCTCTCTCAGGAGATATTTGTGAAATGGGTTCCCAAGTCAAATTTTCAAAAGGGCACACATATATATATAAAGTTAAACAGGACAAAATTTAATCAGTTTAATCCTTCCAAATTGAAATTTCACAAAAATGCTTATTATGACTTAAAAATTATGCTAGTCACAAATATATAATCAATTTCAAATTATCAAGCCTCTAAGGCTCTCAATTTCAGATCCCAACATTTGAATCGTGACAGATGCTCTTCTTACTATACAGATATAGATCTCTATTCATAAAGTCCATTTGCTTAAACTTAATTTCACCTGAAATTTCACATTAATCATTTAAATGTACAGAATAAAGGACTGAAAATATACCAGAAACATACGCGAGGGTCGGGTCATTACAGATGGCGAATAGCTGGAGTGGAAGAGATATTGGTGTAAGATATATATCTTACATTAGGTAAAAAGATTCAAGTCATACCTTAGGTGATGGAATCCGAAACGATGAATCTTGTGGGTAAATCACATGTTTTTTAATCACAAACTAAGAACACTCAGCAATGGAGTAATACCACACTTTAATCACAGTGCAAAGGCTGGATCGTTCTCTGATATGAGAGATAGTTAGAGAAAGAGTATGAGAAAAATGTTATGGGTAAAAACCACATAACGTATCTGATGATGTATATCATCCAGATATATAATCAAATATATAACCATATATATATATATATATATATCTATCCATATCTCCTAAGGATAGGATAGATGTAGATAGATAGAGGGTTATCCTAACAAATAGAATAATCAGGAAATCAAATTCAAATTACATGGGTAATTTGAATGGGTCATGGGTCATGCCACATGGGCACCCAAATTCGGGTCCAATACCCGGCCCAATTTCCAACATCTTCCACTTGCACATGAGTTGGCATGACACTACCTCATCTCTATCTCAATCTCCCCAAATATTTAACAATCACATACTAGCTAATAAACCGTACGACCGTTGAGAAACACTTGCATGTGGGAGCTTTATACTAGAAACTCAAAATGAGCCAGCATAGAGACATTAACCAAAAAAGAATAGAAATAGTGTCTCATATACCCTAGACCCATCTAATTACATCGGTCCAAAAAACATCTCTAATCCTTAAAAAAAGAGCATGTTCGACTCTCTCAAATTCTCGCAATATATTCACACTCAATCTGCCTTTCATACAGAACGATGTGAGTTGCCAGCAGTGAATATACAATAGTGGTGTAATACTAGATGATCTTTTCTTTGCCCTCATGCCATTTAATTTAGGATTGGCCGCTTTCCCAATGATGTCCCTTAAGGCCGAATCATACATGACCGCAGGCAACATACCAAAGTAGCAAAACATCAACCCCTTACCTTATGACATAGTCAAAAGTCACAAAATGGTACATAAATGAAAGTCATATCAATAATGACATGTAAGACTCACACGGTGAGGAAATAGGGATCCATTCTCTCACCTCATTACTCGGTCGCCAAGCACACATATAGTATGAATACATGTTACGGTGGAGTAACTCTTCTAAAAAGAGTGACGTCATACTCGATACGCCGTACAGATCTTAGTCTAGTCGCTTTCTAGCGCCTAACCCGAATTCTCTATTTGCTAGTGTAGACACCCCATTTTTGACCGTCCTTAAGACTTGGACGTCATCGTTCGAACACTCAATGATCATCCAGGTTCTTTCGTTTTAAGTTCCCGGAGGCCTCGGCCGAGCGCCCTACCTCAGGATCTCTTAACTTGTTTGTTTTGTGCTTGGTTGGACCAAACACTTGTTGGTTTTTGCTTTGGAGGGTAGAGAGTAGCTTGTCTGCCATTCCCTAAACCCACCGGCCATAGCTTGAGGCCACCGGCCCTGTTTTCTTGCCACCGGTCGTAGACGGCCGGTCGGCACCATTGATGGATGGTCAGTCGGCACCATTGATGGACGGTCGGTCGGCACCATTGATGGACGGTCGGTCGGCACCATTGATGGTCGGTCGGTCGACACCATTGATGGACGGTCAGTCGGCACCATTGATGGTCGGTCGGCCATCTTGGTTGGCCGATTGGCCTTTTTTTTTTTTTTTTTTTTTTACTGGCTGAACCTTCGGTTTTAGCTTCTTGAGGAAGCTTGAACCTTTTAAACCTTTGTTTTAGCTTCTTGAGGAAGCTTGAACCTTTGCTCTAGCTTCTCCAAGAAGCTTGAACCCTTTGTTTTAGCTTCTTGAGGAAGCTTGAACCTTTTGCTCTTGGAAGCTTGAACCTTTTGCTCTAGCTTCTCCAAGAAGTTTGAACCCTTTGTTTTAGCTACTTGAGGAAGCTTGAACCTTTTGCTCTTGGAAGCTTGAACCTTTTGCTCTAGCTTCTCCAAGAAGCTTGAACCCTTTGTTTTAGCTTCTTGAGGAAGCTTGAACCTTTTGCTCTAGCTTCTCCAAGAAGCTTGATCCTTTTGCTCTAGCTTCTCCAAGAAGCTTGACCCTTTTGCTTAAGCTTTTTTGAGAAGCTCTGACCCTTTTGCTTAAGCTTCTTTGAGAAGCTTTGACCCTTTCTTGAGGCTTCTCCAAGAAGCCTTGGCTCTCTTCCTCTATAAAAACGAACCCTCCTCTCCATTTGCAAGGGTTAGAAGCTTTGGGCTGAGATATATACATACAACCTTCCATCTCTCTACTTCAAGCCTCCAAACACCCTTGTTCTTGGCCATTTTACACTACACCTCATAGCCTACCACCTCCACCACCCATTCCAGCACCTTGGAGGTCATTTGCAGAGGTTGAGAGCTCACCTTCTTGGTCCAGAAGTCGCTGCATTGTTGTGCTACAAGGGTAAGTCCTCATTTCCCCTTTTCTTGCATTCTTTTGCTTCATACTTTAGCCCCTTTTGCTAGCATTTCTGGGCTTCGACCTAAACTGTGAAGTATCTTATTTTGAGCCCCTATTCAACTTTTTTTAAGGACACTTTGCTGTTTGAGGCCATCTACTTCCTTGTTTTCCCAATCTCTCTTTTAGGGCTATTTTTGCATCCTATTTTAGCCTTACTTGTGAACATTTTAGAGATTTGTTATAAACTGTAAAAAGTCTTGTTTTGACCTCCTCTTTAAGTTTGTTTGAGGTTACTTTTCTGTTTGGAGTCATCTCCTTCCTTGCATGCTTCATTTCCACATGCTTTGAGCCATGCATTTGAGCATTTGCATTGGCCTTGTTTTGGCCTCTTAGCCACTGAAATCCAGTGGATTTTCAGTGGTTTTGATGAGGTTTTGAGCTTTGAAATCATAGAGGGGTGACCTCTCACCCCTCATTCTCTTTACTAGCATGTTTGGCCTTCCAAAGGGGCTCTATTTTGTATGTTGTGAAGTCACATTCCAGGCTCTATTTTGTGAGTTCTAAGGTCTACCTTGACTCTGTCCGGTGCCCCTTTGGTCATATTTTATGTCTATGATGCATGTATAGAGCAATCCTATTCAAGGCCTTTCAAAGGGCCTTCCATTTGCATGTTTCTTAGACCAATTCCAGGGCCTATTTAGTGAGTTTTAGGGCTGTCATAATCCATTTCCAGAGTTGGTTTTACCATGCTAAGTGTCTATCTTGTATGTGTTGAGTAACCTCTTGCATGGCCCTCTAAAGGTGCTCATCATTTTAGTATGCATTGGCTGCATTTCAGTGGTTATTTGGGCATATTTTGACATGTTTTATTCACTGTTTTTGGCTGGTTTGATGAGTTCTCATATGCTTCATATACATGCCATGTAAACCATGCTTGCTAGCCAATGTTGCATGTTGTTTTAGCCCATCATCTTAGCATTTTTTTGCCATGCTTTAAACTAGTAATGTGCATGTTTTGGGACTCCCTTGGCTCTGTCTTTGTGCTTCATAGTCAAATAATGCTTGCTTTGTATGGTTATGGTTCAATACATGTGCCTAGTTTTGAGTTTCAGGGCCTATAGCATGCATTGTATGACATATTTGCATGATTCGGGACCATTTAGCATCATGTTTTAGTGCTGAAATTTACATGTTTGAATGCCATGCTTCATCTTTGCCATGCCTTGTTAGAGTTGCATGTTGTGCCTTAGGTTCGGTCCTCGGTTTGCGTGCATGTGTGCACGCATTTCGGTTGTCTCATTTTCATCTTATAGCCGCTGATGTGAGTGTGGCTGAGATCCACTCATGTTGGTGTAAGTCCATCGAGCATTGTGTATGCCATTTCGGTTTATAGCATTGCGTATGCTAGGTTGCATTTTAGAGCATTGTGTATGCCATGTTACATCGAGCATTGTGTATGCCATTTCATAAGCATTGCGTATGCTAGGTTGCATATTAGTCGCATTGTGTATGCCATCTCATTTGCATTGTGTTTGGGATAGGAGTTAGCCCAAGCACGGGAAACGAGGAACATTTCGTACTCCGAGTGACGGAACGTGTCTCAATTCCCGGTCGCCGACACTCCGGATTACCCATGATGGAGTTTAGGCCTTGTTGTGTTTCCATGTGCATTCATTTTACATTGAGTTGTGCAATTCGACTCCTCGACTATCATGCATCGAGATGCGTGATTGGTGGCACGAGGATCGAGGTGTGCATACATATGTGAAAATACTTTGCCATGCCGCTTTCTTGCTCTCTGTTGCAGCAAATCAGAAATCAGCAGCCTTCTAGAGCTTCGCACAGTATTCCGGGATTAATTACAAACAGAGGCGAATCGGGGCATCGCAATGGATTTCCGCGCAAGGCAACTCGAGCATGCATCTTCCATCATTCGGAACAGAGCTGAGGCGGTCCATGAATTTGTATACTAGTTTATTTACTTTCCTAGTTAATTTGTTAATTAATTAGGGTTTTGTAATATTTAATTATTCATTCGGACTGTAATTATTTATTCGGATTGTATTATTTATTCGGACCCTCCGAACGAGGGCACAATTGTAATAAGTGTGCGTGCGTGTGATGTATGTCTTCCAACCCCACGTCTTTCTCCCTTTTATTTACCAGCTTATGATGGTTAGATTAGGGCATGTTTCAATTAGCATACAGTATGATAGCATGTTTGCATTCATTCATCTGTCTTGCATGCACCGGGCTCGGCGCATCATACTAACTACATTTGTATTTCAATTCCAAGTTGAATACATGTTAGTTGTAGCATCATCATATGCCATCTTAGAATAGCCAAGCCTATTGTAGTTGCATTTTTGCATGTGTTGCATTAGGCATTTCTATATAGTTAGGATCATGCATGGATTTCTAACATAGCTTCTGTTTTGGCTTTGAGTACTCGGTAAGTATTTACGCTTTAGCATCCTTGCATGTGTGTGAGTGACTGCCATGATAGCATGCTTACCATGAGGCTACCTGCTTATGTGATATAACTGCCTGAATGCTTGTGGGTGAATGTTGGGTTATTTGGATTGGAACAATTCATCGACTGTGAGTTTTAAGCCCACTTGAGAGTGGCAAATCACCATGTTTTCTAAGCCCACTTAAGGGTGGCAAAATCCATATCTTAGCCTACTTGCGAGTAGCACCTTCAAACCGTTTTTCAAAACAAACATGAGATGTTTCATTCCAGTTCAGGCGACCCAGTCTATACTTGTATGCTGTGTGCATCACATAGTAATTCTAGGCTAATAACCGGAATAAGAACGCATAATGTTTTCAAAACTTGATATCATGGTTAGTAGAGGCCGATCTTTGATCGGGCGAGCGGGGGTGCTCACGAAGTGACCTTCCCCAATCGTACCCAAGTTCCCGAACCGAGGCAACTTTGGTGATGACGGACACGTGGCCTTAGGCAACGAGTCAGGGTTTCCTAAATTCCCCCAAAATAAATGTTTAGGTGGCGACTCTGTATCTGGCAAAGCAGTCCATGTTTGGCACTTCTTTCAAAAAAATCTGTTTTCAAAAATGATTTGCCGGATTTGGACTCTTTGATGATTCATCGGTCTTGCATTGCACTCTGCGAGATTAGATACAGGACCGTGACATTGAGTCCTAAACTGTAGTGAGCCCAATTGAACAAAACGGGATTCCCTCCCGGGACGTTCGGGGACGTCTACAGCCAGCCTTTCAGGTGCCAAATGAGATCTCGTATCTGGCTAATCATAATAGGCACAACATGGAAAGTGGGTACTAACATCCATGTTTGGTCCTTAACACGACCTCATCTTGGTTGTAACCAAGGCGACATACATAGTGGATAATTTAAGCCTCTCTTGGCTCTAAATAAAAATAAACCACTAGTCTCATCCTTGCTCGCACCCAAGTGCCAAGGGCGATTGCTCGTGTAAGTGAGCCAATCTTGTTTGCTGACATCATCATTTGCTAATCATTATGACACAAACCATAATAGTGTCCACATCTCATCATCTCACAACAAATAAGTGATCGATTTAAAAAAAACACGACCACAGTCTGCGCAATTCTAGATTCCAAGCATAAGCCTTATCAACATCTCTTACGATAAGCATATACAACGGAATCCACCATGTGCGCCTCACATGAAGTAGTTCAAGATCGCCACATTTTGCGTAATTACCTCTCTAAAGATATTTTAGTGACCAATCTGCGTTCATTCAAGATGCGCCCAACTAACGCATTGAATCTTACAAGGGGCAAATTAATATACTACTAGTAAAACATTTTATCCACAGTCTAATGAGTAAGGTCAATGTCTAAACTACTCAGTTGACCATTTACTAAAGATAACACTCATCATGCTGAATACGCCCACATAGCATACTTCAACCTCCCACAACAAAAAAGATCAAGGAATATAGGTCATCTGTTTCTTCCAAAGACAATCCGAGGATTCACTCAATAGCTAAAGCTCTGGCTTTTATCGATAGGTAAGTCAATGGGTTTGCAATTTTTGCATCTAGAATCATTGTAGGATATTTCTTATGTAAGTCATCAAAGACAAACCGGGAATTCTCCCAAAACAATCCCTAAGGATCTCACATCCGAGCATATAAATTGCATTACCCATGTCCATCATGTCTAAACAGAGGACTGCCAACCCTAGATGGCAACAACCGTATAAATTCCTGGCTCATAATGACTAAGTAAGGAAAAAACTTCTTTTAGACTATTGATCATGCCTCAGTGGTTTTCATTGATCATCGTTGGCCTATCATGGCTCGACAAAATCTAAGAACCACTATTTGGATAACTGCTTTAGGCTGTAAAAAATTTATTGGAACTAGCAACCTTTTTGCACTCCTAACTTTTCACTATAAAAGCAGAAGGTAAATCTCTACGGATCTACTTATCCAATTCTCCAACGAGAAGTTGGGTCACAACATCCATAAATTAATGTTCCGAACTTATGTCAATCATAGCCTAAGTCAAAATAACCTCACTCCCCAAGAGAAAGTTTTCTCATGGTCTACACTTTCCTCAATGGTGCGACTTTTTGGTATCTAGAGAGCCTTATGCCTCAACAATGACTATCCAAATTGCGCATAACTTTAGAACAGTTTCGCGTCATAATGGAAAGTCAACCAAATTATAGAAATGGTTAATCCTTAAAAACTTTGTCTTAAATTGCGCAACATTGATCCACTTTCCAAAAACATGGAACTAGAGCCTTTGACATTATCCTAGGCTCTTTGTCATCTTGTAGAGCAATCATGAATGTTTCCCTCTCAATCACCCAGTGATGACGTGGAAAATTTTCACATTCGCTACCACGCAACTAAGAATGTAGAGTATTCTTCTCTAATGGAGCAATCCATTAGTAGATATATCGTTCCCACTATCTCTAGGATATTGGAAATTTCTTTCCATTCTCAACTAGGCTACATAGAGTGCTATGCTTAGAATTTTCTATCTTATTGTCACGACCCAAACCCGCCCCTATGGGTTTAGTACCGTAACCGACCAGTAATCCGTGATTACCGAAGGCCTGCTTAACAGTAAAGACAGTAATACAGAGTACAGGGGCTGGCGGAAGCCAAAACATTAGTAAAAGATGTCCAATGAGCTGTGACAGTCTGTATGCAAAAAGACTTTTCTATAACATACTCACATTCATAAGCAAAACATATATACACCATATGTACAACATTCAGGTTAGGGACCAAATCTCTAATTAGCACAGTACAGTACAAGTCTTAAACAGTATTACAAAACAGAAACGGAAGGATGAAACTGAGACACCCTAAAACAGCCTTGGCTTGAACTAACATGGAACTTCGAAGTGAGGCACGATGGTTGGCTTGACAAAAGGGAGTTAACCCGACGCTCCTAGCTCCCGTCCGGTGCCTGGACACCTACATATATATATATATAACAGTGAGCTAAAGCCCAGTGAATAACAAATGCGTAAAGGGGTTAAGAATGAATGTCCTTTCAGTCATTAAGCAGTCATATCAGTCATTTAGAAACCATAGTAGTTATATGTGGTATATCCAATAACAAACAGTATAGTAGGTTTTAACAGACCGAACAGTCAGTTAATGACCATCATAACAGTAAACAGTAGTGGTTCCAAACATGGGAACCGACAGAGATCTCTGTGACAGTAGCAGTAACAGTACAGTAACAGTAAATTGCTATGGATGCCACGAATACAGTTTACAAATAGGACAAACATTCATTCATTAAACAATAATGTTTCAGTAAACAGAACAGTTGATCATTTAGAAAATATTCATAATTGAACATATCTTTACAACATTGTTACTCACAGAGCACTGGGCTATAAGCAGCTAATGAGCGTCCTCGGATGTCAACCCTACACAGTTACAGAACGAACACACACTAAGTTTCACACTTGGGAATCAACAACTTAGTCCCTATCTTGACTCGGTGTGGTTCTACATCAATATCCTCATTAAGATGCCTTAAACTTGGCCTAGGAATGCCTAGGATGGAATGAGGATGCAAAAATGCACTTTAAAACATTTTTCAAAATTTTCAGAAAACAGGGGTCTCGCTCGAGCGTGGCTTTCTTCGCTCGAGCGAGCTTGTCAAAACAGTGGGGTCGCTCGAGCGTGGACTTCCTTGCTCGAGCGGTCTGTAAAAATGCAAAAAGTGCTGGATGTTGAAAATCTCCGCTCAACGCCCACTCGACGCTCGCTCGAGCGTAAGACACAGTCCTCGCTCGAGCGTAGGTTCTCTCGCTCGAGCATGCGTTTGCATGCACCCAAAACCTGAGAGCTTGCAATTTACGCTCGAGCCATCATTCCTTCGCCCGAGCAAGGCTCTGAACAAACGATGGTTGCTCGAGCGTGGAATCATTCGCTCGAGCGAGGAAACCAAAATCTGGAATTTTCAGATTTGCCTCCCAAGCTCAAACCAAGCATTCAACACCTCAAAACTCAACCTCTTGGGCCCATTTTCTGGAAAAACAACCCATAATATAACATGTTTTGAAGATCAATTTGTAAAATCAAAGGCCAAGGGTGAGTCAATTGAACACCATATTCAAATAAACTTCAAGAACAAAGTTCAAACACAACATGCATGATCTCCTTTAAAATCCAACACTTCAAATCAAGATTAAATTGGCAATTTAATGAAAAAACATGATGAATCCATGGACTTCAACCAAAATGTAAACATATATGTAGGAATTTCCATGAAAACAACCTCAAGACTTCAATATAAGGACATGCATGCATGAATTAGCTCATAATTCAACTCTTTAAATTAATTCTTGACTTTAAACTCTAAATGACCATGAACCATGCAAGATACAACTTAAATTCACAATCAAGAAGATGAAATCTCTACCTTAGGTCTTGAATTCAAGATATACAAGCTCAATTTTGCAAATGCTCTTCAATTCTACTAAAATTCAAGTCAATTCTTTGATGAACTCTATTTTCTCCTACCTCTCTCTCTCCCACGGTTTTGGGGCAAGAAGATGAATGAAGAAGTGATGCAAGACTAAGCTCTACACAAGGTTTGTAAAGTGGCCCACTAGGTGGCAATTAGGTAAATAACACAATCTAATGTAATTTAATGCTATTCAATCTAATTTAATCATACCAAATCACATTTCAATTAAATCCACCATAAAATCACATAAATTCTAATTAACACAAAATACCAATCAATTTCTGATTCGGCCGCCGATAAGGCCTTCAATTCACAATTCGAAATTAAAAACAGGAACAGATCAATCAATTGATAAACAGATAGAAATGCAATCAAGCAACATACTCATGCAATCAGTTTAGAATTTCATCCTAATCAGTTACTTATCATATTCAGTCATAGTTTAGCAGTAATCAGAGGTGAGAGTTGTCACACTTATGGAGTTCCACAACTCTATTCACGTCACCTTTACTAAGAAAACTTTATGTGACTTAGTTACACTCCCACAAAACTACTTACCTATATGCACATGATCCTGAGGGTTTACATGACAGCATACAATAATGCGCCATAGAACCCTAGGTCTTAATTTCGCTACCTATGAGAAGTAAAATAAAGATAAGCTGCTTAACGGTTACAGATCGCCCATAGATGGCTCTCCACTAACCCATTACTCAAATGGAGTGTAAAATCTGATATGGGGGGCACTTAGTTAGGGATATAGGCAACAAACTAGTGCAATTCCTAATTGGGAAACATTTTGCGCCATCATCCACCTAACATAAACAACACTTAATTCCTTATCTCTATTACACCATTGTGTTGCTGAGTATTAGGAATAATCAATTTTCTAAGCATCTATTTCTCTTCACAGAGCTTTCTAAAATAACTCAAATAGATACTCGCCACCTTGGTCAAAACTAAAAGCACGAAAATAGTTATCTAATTGATCTCAACCTCATATGTGCAATGTCAAAAATCATCTCAAAACTTTTCACTTATGGGAGATCAAATAGTCTTGACAAAGATGCGTATCGTAATCTATAAATGTATCGAGATTGAGGCTTAGCTATTATACCCTTACACATATCTAATCACAAACATCATAGTAGACTGAATGTGCTAATACAAATGCCCTTCTGCAGCTTTCCTACTTACTTGTGCACAACCATTGCGAACAAAGTTACACATTCATATGAGAACAGGATGTCACAAGCGAGTGGGCCCAAGAGGGCCTACTCAAACCATCCATGTCATCTTCTCATTAATGTGATTAAGTCTAATAAGCCACCGGTTCATGATCAATGTCATAAACTAATTCCAATCATCCTAATGTGTGAGTTCTTGAAGACAAGTTTTAAAGGTTTAGGCCCAACTAGGTAATGACTCACGACTAATTCATATTCACTAGATCATAAAAGGATGTCATGCAGATATCAAGTGTGCCTAAGTCACAAATTTAACTAGTAAGTGCTAATCCCCTTTCAAGTCAATTTTATTCTCCATACACTTTACTGCATCTAGTTGAAAGATGATGATATTCCTCTTGCCATCTTTGTTTCTTGCTTCATAGTTACCTGCAATTAATTCTACTATCAACAAGAATGAGAGAATAAGCTATCAATTTATGACAGCTCCTAAAGTAACTTAAGCGCAAATTAGGCTAAAGAGTCTAATTCAAACACAATGCTCTCACAAGCGATACATCAAATTCTTAGAGTCATAACAACCTTGTCGGCCTTGACATTTTCATTACTAAGCTGCAACGTTTGCGCTTAGTAGTAAACATTATTAAAAAAACATTAGTCTAGCTAAGGAATCATAAAAAGAAGCACCTCCTCATGTCTCACACTTAAGTGTGGAAACAGTAAGTGTCCAGACTTAGACAAGTTGGCAATGCTAATAGATTTTGCAACCACTTGGTGCTAATCTTTTAACTTAGTGTTAATAGATTTTGCTACTACAAAGCGCTAATCTTTTAACTTCAAGTGATACTTTAATGCACACTATAATAGTGCGTGAAATTTTGCTTCATCCACTCCCAACAGTTAGATAGAGAGCAAAATACTGCTCATACTGGCTACTCGTCTTACACTAAATAACTAATTCATTTAAGCTTGCATTTCTTAGATGACGTGACTCTTAAATGTTACTACATCCAAGATGCAACATTATTACAAGTCAAATTACAAATCAATCCGCGCAGCTCAATAGTCAAGATCATATACAGATCTATTAAGGGCTTACTAATTTCACAACTCTAAAACTTGCCAATCAAAATTACGTAGCATGTCGCTAACCATAGCGCACACATTAGTCTTTTTTATTGTGCCAAAACAAGACAACAAAACCACGGCGACTTTGAGTCATGTTTCCTTACTTTGACTCAATTAAGGTATGACCTAAAGTCTCCAATACTTTTTGCTCATCTAAATAATAGGATTACATTGTTCACATTTGAACATCTCTACTAAATCTAGGTTAACCAAATTAACTTCCACAAACTAAGTCAATTTAGAGAGAAATTCGCATTGGGATTAATATGATTAGCATAATATAATTTTGCCGCAAAAATCTAAATTAAATAGTGACAATATTACACAAGTCGCAAGATCGAAAATCCGTTATGCTCGTAATCATCTCTTGCATCACAGGTGACAATTATCCAAAATTTAATTCAATTCATGCTCAAAGTATTAGTTTTCGGGAGTAAATTTACAAAGATTTTTCTCAACCGAACAACCTCTCATTGACCATGGCATGTCTAAAAAGCATGATAAAATATTCTAATTCCATACAACAGCATCTTAATGTAAATTCACAGTCAACTCATCCTATGTTACATTTAATAATGGAATTTAAATAAATAAAAAAATTTAATCATGCTACTCTAATCATAACATATTAGAAATTCTAGGAAAAAAATAACAATATACTGTGTTTAATATTCAGATTATGCCATAACAAAAAGTATATCACTTCTGAAATTTTTCTAGATTTTTCTAGTATTTTCTGAAATTTTAAATAATTAATAAATACACATAAAATCATAAATAAATATTCCAGAATCTGAGAAAATGCAACAACCATACCAGTAAATAGTAAACCATTACAGTGGTCTATAGAAAAAATTTTAACTCCAGAAACTTAATCATGCAAGACCAGATGCATTTTAAAGCAGAAATAATGAATTATTATTTCAGAAAAAATATTTTTATTCTCATAAAATTTTGAAAATTTTACAGAAGATAGAAAATTTAATTCTAAGTCTAACAGTACCAACCACGCTTAAAACAAAGCTATAACGAATTACATATGACTATTTAAAGCAATTTTAAATTTTTAAAACAAACAAACAGAGCCTTATACCCAGTTGCCAAACTAGCTAAGCCGGTGCAGAAAACGGCGCGACGCGACTCGACTCGACACGCGGCGTAATTTAGGGCGCGCGCGTGGAAGACGCGGACAAAGCACGCGTGGACAGCGCAGCTAATGCGTACGTGGGAAGCGCGCATGGCGCGTAATGACGCATGGCAGACGCGTAGCGCGCGCGTGGCGACACTAACGTCGTCAGATGGCCTGTGCGTCTCACGCGCCGCCTCTAGGTGTTTTCTGATCCGATTTTGGTACTGCCAGACTCCATTTTTCAAAATAAAACCAATGGTGGTATCAAAAATGACATTTAACAAACCCAAACAATCAAATGAGAGTATTCCTTAAGCCACCAAAAAATGTAAAACGAATCCAAATTAAGGTTTGCTTTTTCTTATCAACCATGAGTCGGAATCAGACCCATAATATACCGTTTCAAAGGTATCGAAATAAGGATTCCAAATATGTAATTTTCATAACATAAAAACAAAGCATGTAAAACCATTATGCAGTCAAAATTACGAAAAATTAAATATGAATCTCCATTTTTCTCAAAATCCGACCGTTGGATTTTTATGAAACTTGGCATATATATTCTACATGAAATATACTACAACATATGTAAATTTCAGGTTGATCGAAGAAAGTTCAAAAAAAATATTAATTTTTCATGCATATATCATATATATATATATATGTATATATATATATATATATAATTATATACACATTTTAATGCATAAAAAATAAGCATGAAAATATCCATTTGAGGCTTTGATACCAATGTAAGATATCTTACATTGGGTAAAAAGATTCAAGCCATACCTTAGGTGATGGAATCCGAAACGATAAACCTTGTGGGTAAATCACGTGTTTCTTTAATCACGAACTAAGAACACCCAGCAATGGAGTGATACCACAGTATGAGTATCACTTTAATCACAGTGCAAAGGCTGGATCGTTCTCTAATATGGGAGAGAGTTAGAGAGAGAGTATGGGAAAAATGTTATGGGTAAAAACCACATAACGTATCTGATGATGTATATCATCCAGATATATAATCAAATATATAATCATATATATCTATCTATCCATATCTCCTAAGAATATAATAGATGTAGATAGATAAAAGGTTATCATAATAAATAGGATAATCAGGAAATCAAATTCAAATTACATGGATAATTTGAATGGGTCATGTCACATAGGCGCCCATATTTGGGTCCAATACCCGGCCCAATTTCTAACAATTGGAGTTAGGATTTACATGGTAGGATAAGAGTATAAATGAAATTTTATAAGAAGATAGAAAAATTATAAAAAGACAAGGGTTCAAAAAAATTATATGAGTGCTATTAGTAGTACTCGCATCGAATCACATGGCAAATTTATATCCATTTGTTCCAAACCAAAATAACCTATCAAAATGATTTTTTTGTTTTGGATGAGATATCAAAATGATTTATTATTTTAAAAATATCATCACATCATTTTATAAGAATTTTCATATAAATTTTTTATTTACAAATTATCCTCCATTGCAATTAACCGTAAATGTAGGATTTACTATAGCTCCAAAAAAGAAAAAGAAAAAAAAGCTGCTCTATATCCGCTTCACACCCTTCTCAACCATAAGCAAGAAACATGGTTTAAGTTACAATATTAAGATATCATATCAATGATTATGCATAGAACTTTAAAATTTCTATACGTATGAATCAATTGAAACCCTAACAAGAATAGTTAAACAATATAAATACATAAAACATCCGTAGAACATTATCAAGGTTGAGGAAAGCTCCATTTACAATGTACATCGCTTTTAACCGTGCATATAAGTTAAAGCAAACATAGCCAAATAGATGAAAGAAAATGAAATTGTAACCTAGTTAGACATCTGCTCAACAATACTCTTTAACCATCTATTTTTAACCTTCCAGCAAAATGAGAAGGAAATCTCAACCACTAGAATTAGGTGTAGTAGAGTTGGCGGCCGAATCTGGAGACATCGGTGGAGGGTGTTCCTTCAAAAGCCCAACATCATCATCTATAACGATGTCCACTACCTCCACTTGTTCATTCAAATCTTCATTCTTAATGTCTCTCAAAGCTGTCAAAATTTCTTCCATCGAAGGCCTCATATCCCTATCTGTTTGCAAACATCGAAATGCTAGCTCCGCTACCAATGTAATCATCCGCCTCACAGAACTATTTGTTTCGAACCCAAGAGACGGATCCACCAATTCATGAAGTGTATGATTTTGAATCTTGTTGATCGCCATATTCGCCAAGTTAATATCTTGTCTAGTCCTATTGGTGTCAACGGCTTGTTTTGATGAGATAAGCTCAATCAATACTACACCAAAGCTATAAACATCACTTTTCTCAGTAAGTTGGTAGCATTGGTAGTACTCAGGATCAACATAGCCAGGTGTACCTTGTGGGGCAGTTGAGACATGGGTTACATCGTTGGGGAACAATCTCGACAGCCCAAAATCAGCAACTTTTACACGAAAATTGTTGTCAAGAAGAATGTTGTTGGTTTTGACATCGCGATGTATGATATCTGATGAATGGAGGTAGGAAAGAGCATCAGCTGTCTCTACAGCAATGCTCAATCGGACAGGCCAAGAAAGCAAACCAGGATTTGATTTTTTTCCATGTACATGATCAGCCACTGTTCCATTGGGGATGTATTCATAAACAAGGAGGAGTTCTCGGCTTCGCCTTGATGTGCATCCGTACAGGGTGACAAGGTTCTGGTGCCGCAGACGAGTCAGGATCTCAACTTCATTCATGAATTGTTCTACACGTCTGAAATTGTTCTCATAGAGGCGCTTCACTGCAACTATGCGACCATCTTGGAGCTTGCCTGATCAAAGAATTGAAAGGACAATTCAAAAAAAGGCATAACCAAATACTGGACACCTAGTTATGTAGACTATTGTTGTCAAATTGTGAATCATTTTGCTAAAATAGTGAATCATGAATCGGATCGAATCTTAAGATTCATTTTAGTTAGCATAATTTATAATTTTATATATGTATATACATATTGTATCTAAATAAAATAAATATCAATATAACTAAATTGTATATATGTATATAAATATAGAACCACTATTTCAATATAATTAGTTGATTGCTGTTCTCATTTTGTGAAAATGACGCCATTTCGTACATTATGCAAGCATAACTTAAGCACAGTGAATCACAATGTATCATACTAAATTGCAATTGAATTGTAAGATTCACTCAATCAAATCATTTTGCTAGAAACTCATATCGAATTGAATTGTGAATCGTACAACCATGATGTAGAGACCTATAGAGACATGAAAGGAATTATACCATAGTACACGGTGCCAAAGCCTCCCTCTCCAAGTTCTCTAGAAGGGTCGAAATTGTCGGTGGCTTCTTCAAGTTCAGTGTAGCTGAAGACCTGAACTCCAAAGTAGGTGCTTGTGCTCACCATTCCAAACTCAGACTTTGAGGAGGGATAAGAAGGCATGCTTTGGGAGAGATTAGTTTGAGGAGTAATAAGGCCTTTGTTTAGAGAAGAAGATGAAAGATCTTTGCTTGTGGGTTGGGCAAATTGGGCAGCAACACGTTTTCTCCGTTGTCTAATAGAAAAGATGAACCATCCTAATAATCCAACAAAAGCAAGGACTGCTGCACCTGCTACGGGAAGGGCTGGAAATGGAAGAAAATAGTTAAAACTCTTCTTTATAAGCTATGAACCATTTTGGAAACAGTGCAATGTGTTTTTAAACAGAATGATTTGATACCTATTGTTAACGATTTTGATGTTGAAGAACTGCTCCCTGCAACAAACATGAGATCCAAAAACATTAGTGGAAACATAAAAAGACCAAATCAAACTAAATAACATGATTATAAGTAGCTAATTGATATTATCCCAGTTACTTTCTGTGGGAAACTGATCTACTTGGACCCTTTTTATCAAAAGATAAACTTAGATTGTAACCAAGAAATTCATATAGACCCAAAAACCATTCAGTTCATGGTATCAAAAGAATAGAAACAAAAGAAATTTATGAAAATATCTATTCTAGAGAAAATAGAAAGGCCCATGAAACCAAGAAAAGCATTTTCTTGTCCGCACAACGAAACAATGGAATGAAAGGCCGCATTTCATTGGATGCTCTTTTAAACACCCCCTCCCAAAAAAAAATTTGGTTTGTAAAAAAGCAATGGAACAATTTTCCAACTCTTATACTTTTGAGGCTAGACATGAACTCAAGATATTTTTGTAGCAGTTGCACTTTCTCCCAAGCAAAGTACCAAAACATCAGAACTCTGCCTCAAACTATTTCATATTGCCAAAATTAAAATGATATGGGAAGCCTGACTTTTTTTATTTTATTATAATAAGTTTGAGACATTACTCATAAAGTATTGTTGTGAATAATATTTAATCAGACGCTACTTTAAGGTTAAGTTTGACATCTTTAAAAAAATCTAAAAAGTTAAAAAGTCACTATCTTATTTAAGTCACATCATCTTATTTAAGTCACATCACCTCTCTAACACATCACTTCAAACTCAACCCAAATCCAACCCATATTTCATAAAAAGTCAAAAAGTACACTTATTTAATCTTCCCAAACTTGGCCAATCAAAACCCAACCTAGATTGTTGGGTAGCAGTTTCAAGAGTCTAACAAATAATTAAAGAGAAACAATGTTACAAAATCAAAACACATCTCACATAAATCTAATACATGTGTAACGAAATCACAGAAACTTTGGTGACCAAATCTCTCCCTCTCTGTTTAGCTATTTTGTCTGTTTTTCATTTTAGGTTTTTTTATGAGAAGAAAATTTGAGGTATTAAGAATCAATCATGTTTGTGAATATCGAATTCACTACGAAAGGTTAAATCAACTGTAGAAGAAGTTGATAGGCTTGAAGTGTACCTTTGTACTTCATGAAGAAGAAAACAAACTAGACCAAGTAAATCAATCACAAAATACACATTAGAAAAGAAATCAATCACAATCTAAAAAACATTTCAATTCTACTGTAAAGTAAACTAGAATCATCAAGTTATTCTTAGCAACAAAAAGAATTAACAACTTGATCACCAAAAAAACTATAAAAGGTTTTGAGTACCTGTTATTGTAGCCAAAAGGGCTCGCCCAAATTGGGATTAAAACCACATTGGGCACCAAACAAAAGTGCAATTTGAAAACTCATTAGGGTATGGAATGGATTAGTATAATTCACATTAAAACCCATCATCAAAGCTAAATAGATTGTAGGGTTTATAATTGATAAGCGAAAAAACAAAACCATAGAACAAAGTGAGATCTTTGTTCTCGAAACCATAGCTGAAACAGTTGAATTGAAGTGTAGTTCTAGAGGTCTGACATGAGGACTAGGATCTGGTGGGTTTGGTTTATTTGAAGAACTCGGTATGTGATTGAGTCAGTAGTTAACTCGACGTAATGGTCTAAAGAAGAATGAAGAATTATTTACACAGACATTTTTATTTAATCAGTAGAATTCAGTAAATTTTCAAATGTATTATTTTTTAATAAAGAATTGGATATCAAATAAATTTGTTTTAGCTTTTATTTATTTATTTTGTAAATACAATTTTTACCAATGAGAAATGTTTTTGTCTATTTCATTGACTTTTTTGATAACTTTTTAATACGTGCTTTTATTATAAAAAAATATTAAATCTTAGACTAAATAATATATGACCCTTAAGATTGGACTTTTTATCCATTAATTGTATTTTTTTGTCTTAGATAAATTTTTTAATATTTTCATCAATTTGTTTTTACTTTTATATTAATCTGATCTAGATGCATTGAAAAAATAAAATATTTATAAAATAATTTCAAAAAAATTATTAAAGACAAAAGATATTATTTGTTTTATTTTTTCAAATTTTTATAAATATTTTTACTTTTTAAGTGAAAAATAAAAATCTTTTAACTAAAATTTAAAAAAGTATTCATGAAAAACAACAAATAAAAAAAAATAATTATAAAAGCTAAAGCAAACAAAATGAACAAATTGAAACATCATTCAACTTTGATTATGTGGAGAGAAAATAAATAAAAATTAACTAGTCAAATTCAAAATTTAGACAAATTGTTGTGCCAAACAAAAACCAAGGAGTCAAAAGTACTTTGGGAAAAAGAAGGGACGGAAGAAACGCCCTCCTGCAATGGATGTGGAAAGTCAAAAGTAATATTTAAAATGATCGTGTATTTTTTAATTTTTTATAAAAATATATATAAAAAAAATAATGTAATTCAAAAATAAAAAAAACATAAAAAAGTATGCACCCTAACCACTCTCTTATTAATAAGTTAATCAACCAACAAACCTCTTTCAAGGGGCAGTTGGTTTTTGACCAGGTCAAGGACAATTTAGTAGTTGTTAGGTGTACCATATAACAAGAAAGTCGAATAATTTATCCTGTTTACCTCTCCAAAAAAAACTAATTGTTAGGTATTTACAATAATTGATTAATTTAATTTTTTTTAGTAAATGATCTATGTGCAAAAGAATTTACAACTTGAAACAGAGTGAAACCTATAATAAACCTTATAAAAAATGAACAAGGTGATTCGATACTTTAACTGGGATAGTGAGAATCTCTTTCCCACAAAATCACTTGAACTCAAACAAATTTATTGAATACTCAGATTGAAATTTATTAAAATCTTGACGCACAGATTCTATGTATTATATCGAGAGCAACCCAAGGGTGGCTAAGCGTTTGAGTTATTTCAAGGGGCCGTTTGCCCCGATTGTTAACTTTAGGGCAATGTTTTCAAACTCAAATCGGACCGGCCGGTTGGACCGGTTGAACCGCGAACCGGACCTTATTCCGATCCAGTCAACCCTCTAAACCCGAAGTGGGAGCAAAATCGGTGAAAACTGGTGACCTAGTGGTTGAACCGGCAAAACTGGTGACCCAGACCGGGTCAAGAGTCTCCTCTTATAAAGAAGAGTCTCATTGAAAGCTTGAAAACATTATGAAATCTATTCCTATTTATATGAAAAAAAATTCAAAGAGAACCTACAAAATTCTATGTGGGGATTAATCAAATTATTTGAAACATATTGATTGGAGGAGATTGAAAATTTCATTTCCCTCCAAATTAAATCTAGCATTCAATCAATTTGTTTGGAGGGAATGTTTAAAAATTTTAATTTCTTTAAATAATTGACTTTTTTTTTTATCAATTATGACTTTATTATATTATTAATAATACTATGCAACAATTTTTATTTTTATTTGATTATTTATATATATTTTATTTATTTATAATTTATAGTTATATTTTTTAATTATAATGATTTTAATTATGACGTCACGTTCGATCGCTGTGACCCACAGTTGAACTGGTGACCTTGATCCGTCCACCCGGTCCTTTTCCGGTTCGCTCATCGGTCCGGTTTTGAAAACATTGCTATATAGCGTCTCGAAATTAATTGAGATGTACCACAACTAGTCTAGATATCCATTATCAATCTATATATATATATATATATATATGTACCGAGAGCAGTTCTGTAATCTGATCAATGATCATGTAAGCCTATATGCAGACGTAACACAATCTCTCAAAATATAAAAGATATTCTAGACTACAATGAAGCCCTCAAAGGAAAACTTTAGCTCTTTCAAAATAGTGATATGGCCTAAACAGTTGAGACACAAAACCAAGCTATCCCTTTAACTATCCTCCATGCTGATTCATCCAGAGAGTCTGATGGTGATCACAAAATACCATCCAATCAAGGACCAACTGATAAATCTCACTATTTTCCCCTTTTTCTTAAGGACAAAGATTGAAATTCAATCCATGCCTAAAAACAAGCAATCCCACCCTAGTCTCAATTCCCATAGAACAGTTTGAAATTACTTGGATAAAGGTCTAGTGATCCTAGACTGTCTAATATCAGTCAATATATAACTGTATTACACTAAACAAAGAGTGATAAGGTTAGAAGGGGGCACATACCGGTTCCGCCTTGAGTTGTGTTGCAGGTTAATGCATAAGATTTATCCGCGCAATAACAAGCAAACGACCCAGAACTAGTGTTGGATCCACACTTTCCTCCTGATCCGATGCATTGGTCACAGATACTACTACTAACATCCCACTGCAACTCAACACCACTGTCAAGAACTTGTGTCACACTTACTGAAGTTGGATTACTAGCAAAAGCCACGGCTTCTGCTTGATCAACTTGAACACTGAGAACCTTGTGACAAGACGTAACGTTTATGTTCGAGGTGGTTACCAAACCCGGAAAACCTAGTGTGTTGGTCGTGCCATCAACGCTACATTCAAACTGGCCAGGAATTGTGGCAGGAAGTCTCGCGCAACCGTAGTAGAGCGTGAGGTTCTGGAAGGATATATAGGTGAAAGGGGTGTTATCTACAGTGGCATTAACGAACTCTGTAGGGCAAATTTTTTCCCAGAATTCCTCTCTAACGACCTTGAGAATTTGTGTTGAATTATTGATTGTAAGGACTCGATATGGTCTTGTTTGGATTGTGATCAGTGGTGCATCGCCTGTGCAGTTTAGGCCGAAGCTCGGGTGGCCACAGTAATCTGGGCTGCTCCCTCCCCAGAAAGGGTAAACGAGGTTCGGAATGTCTGCACACTTAAACGCCTTACCGCAGTTTGTGTATGGCTCGTTTTGGGCACACGAAAATGTGGGATTTGGCTTAAAATTATGATCATGAAGAAAGTAACAGAGATTGGGAAGAGATGCGGATTCAGGGGATTCATCTTCAAATTCAGCGCACCGAGATATGAGACGAAGTTAGGAAAAAACTTGAAACTACCCAAATGAAAATCTACTCAAAGCTGAGGTATAAAGATGAATTGATTTTTCCTTTCGTTTCTTTTAAAAAAAAAAAAAAAATCATTAATGTGATGAAAGAAAGAAAAAAGTGACATTTGACAAAGTCAAATATGAAATTTTCAAAGAAACAGAGAAGCTTCTGTTGGAATGAGAATAGTTTAAAGAGTTAATCCAATCTTATTTATATAAAAAAATCAATGTAGTGGTTGTCTTTATACGAATTGTGAGTTGATTTTGGTGGGCAATGGCTTTTAATACTTTGAAAAAAATGAAGGATTGCAGGAAAATTTGGAAATATGTCTAAGAAAGTCAAACATGTCAGCCTCTTCTATTTTATATAATTCAGGAATTCATGAGCAGGGAAAATGTGATGTTCATAAAAATATATGGTCAAGCAAAAAGTTGGGTAGTGTTTGGTTTGTTTTCCAATCATACTTTAAGGTCAAGTTTGGCAAGTTGTCAAAAAGTTAAAAAATTAAAAAATTACTCAAAAAGTTAAAAAGTTATCATTATTCACCAAAAATCAAAAATTACGGTTGCACAACTTCCAATCCTAATTTTTCCCTACACACTAATTTATACAATTTTTTAATACATATTTTTCCATAAAAAGTAAAAAAGTTAACCCAAACATGCATATTTTTTTCCTCAATTTTTTAGTCCAAAAAGACAAAAAGTGCACTTATTAGGACACTCCACAAACCCCTAAATTAAAAAATAAAAAAATTATTTTTAAAATTTATAATTAATAAAAATTTTAAAAATTTATTTTAAAAACTCATAATCAAACAAGTTATTAATACTCTATTTTTTTTTTTTTAAAGTTTCAAATATATTTTTTATATTTTGTTCTTTAAAAAAATTTATTTTTAAAATTTTTTATTTTTTATTTTTTGAAAAAAAATATTTTTCATTTTTTAAATTTTTTTCAAATAAAATATTTTGTTATTTTTTTATGTATTGGCCAAATAATTTGTTATGATTACATGGGCAATCCAAAAAATTTTAAAATTTAAAATTAAATTTTTTTAAAAAATATTTAAAATAAAAAATATTGAGATTTTAAAAATAACTTTTTTCTAAATTTTTTTAAATAAGTTATACAAAATAAAAATAAATAAATAAATATATTTTTACAAAAATAAAAAAAATTCAAAAAAATAAAAAAATAAAAAAATTAATTTCAAAACTCATAACTAAACAAATTTTCAAAATATACAACTCAAAAATTAGTTTCAAAACTTTTTTTAAAACTCATAACTAAACAATTTTTTTCTTTTTAAAACTCAGGCCTCGTTTGGCAAGTGGTTTTTTTAGCTAAAAAGTCACTAAAAAAATCAAAAAGTCAACAACCCATACCAAAAATTCAAAGATTCCATTCAAAGATTCTATTTTTTCTCTACTTTTTATACATATTTTCGTAAAAAATCAAAAAATCATCTCAAACATATTAATTTTTTTACATCACATTTTAGCCAAAAAGTCAAAAAATTACTAAAAAAATATGTTCCCAAACGAGACCTCATTTCAAAAGCTTATCTTTCAAAATATAACTCAAAACTCATTTCGAAAATTAAATTAAACGGAATCTTGGTTTTGGTTATATAAAAACAAAAACATGCATGCTTTCAAAACACAAAAACGCAAACATTAAAATGTTGCAAGAGGTGGGGGGCTGAGGATGGGAGAGTTGCCAGAATTGGTGGCTGACGGGTGGAAGTGGACGGAGGCGGTAGGACAGGTGGAGGAGGGAAGAAGGATTGAAAATTTACTTTTCAAAATACCACAAATTATGATGGTCTACTGGACTTGGTGCAACATCCATCACAATCAAGTTATGTTGATTTTTTGTGTGTAAATTAACCTAGTCAATTTCAAGTTATAGTGGTTGGTTCCATGGCCTCAACTATTGCTTCTAGAATCGTTACGAAGAAGTGAAAATAACATGATTTTAAATAAGAATATTCGATGTTTGGAATTTGTCTAATTAGTCTAAGACTCTTATGCTGTGTATGGTTGGGAGATTTGCGGAGAGATTTAGAAAAGGGAAAGGAAAAGGTGTGTGAAATTAGGTGTAATATAAGTATATTTTATTCACATTTCACCTATCTTTTTCATTTTTCTTTCTAAATTTCTCATCAAATCTCTCAACCAAACACAACATTAATAACTTGAAATGAGAGAAAAAAATGGTGAATCTTAGATGTACCAATGTAGTGTTGGTTAAAAACTATTCAATAGGGTTTTTGTATTGGCACCTTATATAGCTGGACTCTTACATGGGAGCAATACTCAGTGATCCAAGATTATTGTTGTATGCCATTGCTTATACGTATGTATTCCTATTCTTCTTGTTAGTTCTAACTCTCTACAAATGTGCCTAATGGTTATGAGAGTTGTAAATCCTGACTTGATCTCAGAGTCAGGTTAATACAAACTTTGAAAAATGCTTGGGAGCACTAATTAGTGCTCCCACTAATTAGGTGGCAGTGGGTCCCGCCAATAATGATGTGATGTTTTGGTCTTGGAGTTGTATTTTTTTTTTTTTTTTTTACTTTTTTAATGCATTAGTGCTATTAGTGGTGGTGTTTTTAGTGGGATGAATCATTGTTGTACAAACTTTATCTAAAGTCGTTTTGAGATGATTGCAAGCTCTGTACTAGTCGCTCGACTTGATTAGTCAGACCTGGCCCACTCTTCATCACACTTGTGCCCGAGTATTCTAACACGCACCAGATTCTAACCAAGCCCACTTGTTCAGCCCAACCAGTCCCCCCTGCCTATTGGGCTCCGGTCTCAGTGGGGGGTCAGCCTAATTTCGACCCATCTAACACTGAAAGGAAACATGACTAGGACTGAGCAAGTAATCCGTGAAATTCGTAATCCGATCCAGTTCAGTCCAATCCAATAGGTTTAGATTGATTTTTTGAATCCGCGGTTCGGTTCCGGATTGAAGAATTAAAAATCCGTAGTCTACGGATTGGTTCCGGATTGAACCCCACGGTTCCGGATTGGAACCGATCCGGACCGTATACAAATAGTCTATATTTTTATTATACATTCTCCCCCATAGTATCTTCTCTTAATTCTATATAAAATCTAAACTCAAACCTAAAACCATATAATATTTTCTTTTATTACTTTTGTTTGTTAATTTTTAGTTTTAATTTGTAATGGTTTAAATACTTATAGTGAAACCAGTTTTCTTATGGTTGTTTAAATTTTAGAACAGTATATCGCTATTATAGGAAAATATGTTGCTATTGTGGAACTAATATAGCTCTATGTTTATATTTTTATAAAATTAAAGCGTTATATATATATTTTTGTTATTTAATTATGTGAATCCGTGGTCCTAAATCGATCCAATCCGTATTTAAATGGATTGTTTCAGATTGGTTCCATGATTTAAACGGATTGGATTGGTTCTAATTTTTTAAGAACCGTAGATAACGGATTGATCCTGGTTTTATCCTAATCCGGTCCAATCCGGACCATGCTCACCCCAGAATGACCAGAAGATCAAATGGAAGCCCAAATGTGTTTCTGCTTTGAGGGCCTCACGGTGGACTAAAGTCCCAAAAGCCAGATCGTCCACAGAATTGGGCCAACACAAGAGACCCCTACCGAACTAATAATGACTTCATTGAATTGGAGCCCAGTGGGCCACAATGGGTCTTCTGTTCAAGTTTTAATGAGTTACAGGCCCAGGCCTCGTATTATGTAACAAATACTCAATCTATAACCCAGCCCATATCTGGGCCCAAGGAAATCTATCACAAACACATTATTATTTTACAAAAGGGATACAAATTGGATTTAATACACTTTATATCTCTAAACCATCGTCAATTCATATATTTAGTTATTAAACTATCGATTGAATTCATTCAGTTCTTAAAGTATATAAATCAAAATCTATTAAATTTCTAAAATATTTAATTTAAACATATTTGGTTCCGAAAGAATTACAAAACTAAAATACAAGCCTATAAATATTATAAATAAGTGAAAGATCATACCTAGTTAAAATTTTGTTTAAAAAAAAAACTTAAATTTGAAAAGTGAGCATTAGTTCTTATGGTGAAAAAAGTAAGGGTAATTATGTATAGTATTTTCTTACTTATCTTTTATAATGGTTATGTACTTGCAATTATCTAATATTATACCGTAGATTTTGTTTACTATAATTGATTATTTTTAAATTTTTCTGCGAGTTCTTTTTTTTTTAAACTTAATTAATTTATTATTATTATTATTATTATTTCTAGCGAAGTATTATTATTTCAATTATCTAATTCTACTTCTCCAATCTCCAGTATATAATACTAATATAATTTTATTGGTAAAGTTGAGAAATCATACTCTAATATTAATTTAAACACATAACGAAATAAAATACTTTTTAATATTAAAATAAAATTTTAAGATTTTTCTATAATAAAATCTTAATTAAGTAGAGTCTTTTACTACTTTACAATACTTATGAGCATATATTTTATTTTTGTAATTCTTTCAGAGACCAAATAAGTTTGAATTAGATATTTCAGGAACTTAATAGATTCAATCGATAGTTTATGGACTAAATAAATTTTAATTTATATACTTTAGGAACCAAATAGACTCAATCAATAATTTAAGAACTAAATAGATAATACAATGATAGTTTAAGGGTGGAAAGTATAATTAATCCATACAAATTTATAGTGTTCATTATGGATTCCTTTGACAAAATAATCAAAAATATTATGAAAATTACTATGTTTTCATATTAGTTGTATAATTTCTTTTCACGTTACACCACTTCATGCTGAACAGAAGAACAAAATAATAATAAACAATTATTATTTTAATTCCTTTTTCACACTTTTCATTACTTTTATTTTTAACCAAACTCACCCTATGTAGATCTAGTAAATTATTTTATTATTTTTTTTTTCAAATTAAAAGTTAATAATAAAAAAACAAAAAGTAGGTGCACAACACCAATGGCTGAATAATCATCTTATTTAAATTATTTGTCTTATAAATTATAAATAAAAATTACACACCAAAAAAACAAAACAAACAAACAAAGAACTTACAAAACAACTCAAACGGGATCAATGAGTCTCATTGGCGACCTCAGTATATTGAAATTCGTGTCAACCATCCTCATTTGGGAGAAAGAAAGTAGACCAAAAAAACAAATTTATTTTCCGTATTAAAATTTAATTATTATTCCATACAGATATGACATTGAAATTCATTTTTAATTAATTGAAAACGGAGGGGAAAAAAACAATTGAAAACAGGCTAAGGCTTCGTTTGGGAAGTGGGTTGGTTTTTGACTTTTTGACTTTTTTGGCTATTTTAACCTGGGCTAAAAAGCTTGGTTTGAGAATGACTTTTTGGCTTTTTGACTTTTTTTGTGAGAGAAGAGTGTAATAATTATAGATTGGATGTAATGTTTTGTTTGTTGTGGCTAAAATAGTCTATTTTGTCTTTTGTAACTATTTTAGCTAAAAAAACACAAAAAGCTTCTTCCCAAACAGAGGCTAAAGAGTTTTTATGAAGATAGAAAGAAGCAACATACCTGGCGGTGTTTCTCCGGCGGCCACCGAGCAGGTATCCCATACGTATGGTGGCGTGGGGCAATAGCAAGTGGTCTGATTGGTAAAAAGACTATATCCACACCGTCCCTTCGACCCAATACAATCACTGCACTCTTTGCTATCCACCTTCCATTTAACCTCAAACCCACCCCGGATAGCTTGTTCCTGATCAGTCGAATTCACAGGCAAAGCCCAACCAGAAATTGGAATAACAACGCTATCCTCACAACCAATCAGATCACCACCCTGAGCTCCAGCAAATAAATACACATTCCCAGACTCATTACAATACGGAATTTGGAAAAGATTGAGAACCGGTTTAAGTGGAGCAGGGCAGCCATACAGAAAAGTGAGGTTCATATAAGTACTGGAAGTGTATTCGAATAGCGCGCTATCCAGGGTAGTGTTAACCATATCATGGGGACAAGTTGATTCCATCAAATCTTCTCTAGCAATCTTCATTGTTTGGGTGCTCTGGTCGAAATTCAGAACTCGATACGTTAAGTTCCCCATTTGAATTGTGGTGATATTGTCATTACTACAATCGAGGACTAAACCCGGATACCCACAGTAATCATGATCACCCGTTCCGCGGAAAGGATAGCCTATTCCGGTGATGGAACCACAATTGAAGGTATTGCCACAATTCGTGTACAAATATTGATCTGAATAACTAGAAGATAGATGGAATTGAAAGAGAAGAAGTAGTTTTAGGAAGGAAATGAAAGGGAGGAATGGAAACCATGGAAGGTTTTGGGAATTCATTTGATGGAGGTTTGGGTCTCTGTGACTGTGAGGGTGGTGAAGAAGAGAGGGAGTGTTTGGGAGATTGGTTAAGGAGGATGAGGCGTGGGTAGTGGGTGGACCTAACCCAATACAGAAGAAATTGGAAAAGTGTGAATTCACTTTGGGTGGCATGATATTCAACGAGAGAGACAAAAACAAAGACTTATTACAATGTGTATCTTGGCTTCACTTGATCACTCTTTGTTATAGTGTCCTTTTCCTAAAACTAAAATAAATCATATTGATATATAATTTGTTTTTATAATAATTAGCACATCACCTCTACTATATGCACAGGATAATTTTTTATAATTAAATAATAATGAAAAATTTATTTAAAATATATAGAAAAATAATTTAGAATGATTTAAATTTTAACTATTTCATTAGAATATATATATTGCAGTTGTTATGTCATTAATTATATATTTTAAATTCTCAATAAGAAACATATGTCATAATTTAATTGGTAAAGATAGAAAAATAGAAAAAAATTACAAAACTTATAGAACAACATGTATTTTTATTTTATTATAAATATAAGTTTTGTAATTTTTTCTAGTTTTTCTATCTTTACCAATTAAATTATGACATCTATTTCTTGTTGAGAATTTAAAATATACAATTAATGACATAATAACTGCAATATATATATATATATATATATTCTAATGAAATGGTTAAAATTTAAATCATTCTAAATTATTTTTCTATACGTTTTAAATAAATTTTATATTATTATTTAATTTAAAAAAAAAATTAACCCGTACATAGCACAAGTGATATGTTAGTTTATGATAAAATAAAAATACATGTTGTCTTATAAGTTTTTCAATTTTATTATATTCTATGTTAAAATTTGTCCAATTATATATAGCAAAAAATTTCATTCATATCTTCCATTTCAATACTTTTAAATTACAAATAAATAAATTTTATTTGGACTCTTTTTTTAAATCTCAAATTAGATGCAATTTAGATATGGTTAATATTATTATTATTATTATTATTATTATTATTATTATTATTATTATTATTATTATTTTCCGTCTATAAATTCTTAAATTACAAAAAAATAATTAGATAAATCAATATTTTTATACCATATACAGAGAAGAAAAAAACATGATATTTACTCACATACTGTTCTTTGTCATCCATTCAAACATGATATTTAGAAAATACAATCAGTTATTTTCTTTTTTCAATTAAATGAGAAATCACAAAGTTGTTTTTTCTTATCTTCTGATCAAAACGAAGTGTAAATCTTCAACAACCACAATAAGAGAATAGATGAAAACAAAAGCAATCAATATTGTAAAATATTAAGAATGTCACTTAAAATACAAAAAGAAAAAAAAAATATGTCTCTCATGTGTTCTACTTTATTATCCATCCAAACATGATAGTTAAAAAATACAATCAGTTATTTTCTTTTTTCAAAAAACACAGTCAGTTAAAAAACACAATCACACATTTTTTTCCCTCACGGTCTTATCAAAACGGAGTGTAAAACAACACAGTTAGTTAAAAAACACAATCATAATTTTAATATTTATAATATTAAGAATGTCACTTAAAATACAAAAAGAAAAAAAATCACACTCATATCCATCTCTCACGTGCTCTACTTTGTCATCCATCTAAACATGATAGTTAAAAAATACAATCATTTATTTTCTTTTCCTTATATAATATATAGATAGATAGATAGATAGATAGATAGATAGATAAATTTGAAAAATACAATTATTTTTTTTCTTCAAAAAAACACAGTGAGTTAAAAAACTCAATTGTAATTTTTTTTTCTTCACCATGTGATTAAAATTGAGTGTAAAAAAACACAATCAGTTTAAAAATATAATCACTGTGTAATCAAAACATAGTGTAAAAAATCACAATCACATTTTTACTCATAATAAAAAATAAATAAATTAAAAAAAAAGAACCATAATAAAAAAAATGCAAAAAAAAATAAAAATGGAGCCATTACTTACATGTTGAATTGAAGATTGTAACTGTGGAGGTGTGGAGCTGAATAAAAAAAAATGATGTGCAGTGGTATAAGGAGGTGTCAATTGAAAATAAGATGCAGTGGTAGGGTTTAGGATTTTTAAATTTCAGAAAGGCTGAAATTGAAGGGTGGGTGGGAGGTTTTTTTTTTAAAATCAAAAAATTAAAAAATTCAGAAGAAGATATTAAAACTCTCACAAAATTTGTGAGTTACACTATAAAAAATTAAGGTTTTAGAAATCAAAATTTAGAAACAAAATTATTTTATAGGGACCAAATATTTTTGTTACGAAAAGTGCCGTTATTATATTTTTAACAACAAAAATTAAATATTAGTGATGAATTATTATCCTTTTGGAACCAAATTTTTTTTTCTCAAAAAATAAACCATTTTGAGACCAAATTATTTTGTCCCTAGAAGTCTATTTATTAGTGACATTTTTAAAATTTTGTCACTAAAAGCCTTTTTTAGATTTTTTGGGACGACATTTTAGCGACTATCCTCATGACGATAAAAATTAGTCCCTAAATATCTTTTGTAACAAAATTTTTATTTTTAGAGACCAGAACATTTGGTCTCCAAAACTCTTATTGGTTATAATGTTAGAAACTCCATTTTATTTATATGATATATAAATAGATGTGGTATTGATATATCTGTAGCCAAATGTCATATAGATTAATATTTTATTTTAAAATGATAAGTTTTAATATAATCACATTATTTTATATGTAAATTTGTTTATTTATTTATATTTATATATCACTACTCGAAAAAATACTAGAAATTAAAACTGAAGAAGATGGGGAGGGATTGATGGTGGTGGCCGTGCATGCATGGTAGAGTTATAGTTAGGAATGAGAGCAAAATTTAAGGTAGTGTTTGGTAGAGTTTTAAAATTATGATTTGATAATAAAGTTGTATTTTGAATTTGTGAGTTTTGAAATTATGATTTGAAAAGAGAAAATTTGTTTGGTTATGAGTTTTAAAAAGAGTTTTAAATTTTTGATGTGAAAAAAGTTGTTTGGTTATGAGTTTTGAAAAGAGTTTTCAAAACTTAAACCAAACACAAAACTTAAAACTCTATTGAAAATTCTATTCAAAACTCATAAGCAAACTCTTTTTAAAATTCAATTCAAAAAAATAATTTGTCAGTTTGGTCTAAAAAAGTAATTTCTATATTTAAAAAATATCAAAAACAAATGTAATTTTTTTTCTCCAAATAACAGGTGGTGATTGGCAATTACAAAACAAAAAAAAAAAATACTGTTCCAGTCAACCGCATCAGGGAGGATGTTTGGGTGGACGACCGGGTAGACCAAAAAATCAAAAACTGTCTAGTTTACCAAACATGTTTTCAGAATGTGTTTTAAAATTGATTTAAAATCATGATTTGAAAACCTCTACAGAGTGGAAAATTGATTAGAGTTGCACACCAAACACATAAAATTTTATTATAGGGTAAAATTGTCTTTTACTTTTTTTTTATATTAGTGTGGGGTTCAAAGATTTAAATAAAAATAAATAAAATGGCTATTATTAGTACCTACCTAATTTCTTTGGACTCCCTAATTTTTACTTTTTTTTTATTACAATTATACCTTGAAATAAAATTACATTAAAGGACAACCTTTAATGGAACACTCACCCACCAAATGAAAACAATTAGAATGACACTCTACAATATTGTACACCCACCTTCACCTCCACCTAAACATATTCCTAACTAACCTAAATCCTAAATATATTCATCTTCATCACCATCCTAAACCCTAAAATTATTCCTCTTCATCACCATTTTTGTAACAAAGCAATAATCGTCATTTTTATGTCCAAATTAGTTAACGTTTTAAACAAACCTATTACAGACTCCGAGTTTCTCCAATCAAATTTCCATCTACATCTGTAGTCGTTTTCACCATTTGTTGATACTTATGGAGCAATGGAGAACGATGACAACAATTTTGATGAGGTTGACGTTGCATTGATAAGTTTATTTATCTTGCATTAATGATTCTTGATCGTTTTCGATGATTGCTGTTTTGTTTGAATTTGTTCAGTACTGGTTTGTCAATTGTTAAGGTTTTGTTCAATAATGTAATGCTAAACATAAATATTTAATTCGGTAAATGGGTTTTGAATAGTAATATTTTGTTCGACACTGGTATGCGAACGGTTCTATTTTATATGATTTTTTTTCCCTAGTTGTGTTTTTTCTGAGGATTTTTTTCTCTTTAAAACCCCCTATCTCAAGGGTTTTACCCCAAAATAAACCAAAAAAATAAAATGTCATGGGGAGTTAGAAGTTACCTGAGAGAAGGAGAAAGAGATCGTCGAAGAGATTTCTGACTGAGAGATTTTGGACTTATTGGAGAAGGAGAAAGAAAGGGACTGTCATTCTCTAAGAGAAGGAGAGAGAGGCAGTTGATTCATTGTTCTTTAACATAAGAAGGTGTGCAAAATTAAGTGAGTGTGTAATTGGGTGTGATGATATTATGAATAGAGATAAAATAGGTATTAAAAGTGAGGTACTCAAATCTTATTAAAATTTAGGATTTAAAATGAGAATTCAAAAAAATGAAGGATCCAAAGAAATTAAGGGATTGTTTGGGATGACCTAAATAAGTGTACTTTTTGTCTTTTTACGAAAAGATGTGCAGAAAAATAAAGAGGTGATGTGATGAAAAAAAGATAAAAAAATAAAAAGATAGATTATTTTTGGGTTGTCAAACTTGGCCTAAGTATGTACTAATAGTAGCCTTCATAAATAAAGAAGGAGAGAGAGAGGGCAAAAAGACCAAAAAAAAACAAAAAAAAACAAAAAGTCAAAAAACAAGACGAAACAGAGCCATATCTTTGTATTTGCATTGTATGTTTTAACTTCCGTCACACATGTATAGAAAATAGAATGATAATCAATGTAGGGGTAGTCATGTGCGTTGTATGGTTCAAAATTCGTCATCTTCCGTGTTTAAATCAGTCATTGTATGGGTTTGGAAGCAACATGACATCAATAGACTCATAATCAATTAGGGGTAGTTAGTTGAGTTACACTTTATTTAGGGTTGTCCTTGCCTCTCAGAGGGTTTTACCTCCAACTCTATTGTAGGCTTTGACAAATTCATTAAATATTGATAGTCGAATATGATTGTATCAAATTTATTTTGAAAAATATGAACATCAAATGTCAGTTGGAAAATAAATTATTCTTATTTTTTAAAATAAAAAAAAATCCAATCATGTGAATAATCAATTTAATTTTTTATATGAATAATCTTCTTGATGAGTCATACTTTTTAAACGGTTTAAATTAATGTAGATTCAAGTTGAAACTGACTAAAAGAGGTATAACAAAAACCCTTATCCTTATTTAGGAGATTAATGATTTGAGTAATGCCAAACAAGACTTCCTTCCAAGTAATTATTCAATTTTCTTGTAACAAAACCAAGATAATCTTTAAAGGAATCATTGGCTAGATGAATTCATTAATTAGCATTTGTGCTTATTTGGCACTACCTACCCACCTAAATATATTTCAACAACCATGTTTTTTTTTTAATATTTATTTTAATTATATTTTATTTAGCTGGCAATAATTTAGAGTCAAGTGTGGAAATACATAACAATATCAAACACAGGTTGTCATAATGATGCTGTTCCAAAGTGAGATCTTTGACTTTGTTTTTTGAGTACTGAATACAACAAATTTATAGCTGCCCTGTCTCTCTTTGAAATATATGTGGTTTCGTGCTTGCATGTATAATGAGTAACTATCAGTTTTGGGGTAGTAAAGTCAATCAAATTAACTTATTACGTTAGCTGATTAAGGCTAAGTTTGGGATGTAGAGAATAATTTAAAAAGTTAAAAAGTTACTCAAAAAGTTAAAAAGTTAACACTATTCATCAAAAGTCAACAATTACGGCTGCACAACTCCCAATTCAAATTTTCTTTTAAAAACTAATTTTTACAATTTTTTATTACACATTTTTTCATAAAAAGTCAAAAAGTTAACCCAAACATCCATATTTTCAACCTCACTTTTTTAGTCAAAAAAGACAAAAAGTGCACTTATTTGTCTTCCCAAACAAGGCCTAAGTTCGAACGTATGTTAAAAGTTGTTTAGTTTTTAAATTAAATTTGAATAATTTATTATTTGACTCGATATATATGTACATTATAAAAATAAAAATAAAACAATTCAAGTTCGATTTGTATTTGGCTTATTGAAGATTGACTTGTTAGGTAAACAAATTAAACTTAAACACGTTTTGAAACTCGTGTTATGTTTTGAAACCAAATATAAATAACTTAATATTTAGATTGATTCAACTCGTTCATAACCTTAGTTGCTCTTAAATTTATTCACATTAATGTGACAAATAATTGAATTTTAATTGATTGATTTTTAAATAAATCAACAACTAACATGTAACAGCTCACATTACTGAAAATAAATTTGCACTCAATTTAGAGATGATGTTTTAGAGATTTTAAGCTTTTCCACAACGGCGCAGATTGGGACCTCGAATTCGGGGGCCCCGAATCCCCCGAATTCCCATATCAGGTATAAAAAAAAAAAAAAAAGAAAAAAAAAGAAAAAAAGAAAACAGTTTACCAAAATAGGAAATTAGGGGATTAGGGGGAGTATTTTTAGGGAGATTTTTCATTTTCCTTTCCACAATTATAATATATGAATTAAGGATCTTCTATTTTCAAATTTCTCTTTCAATGCATTATCAATTGTAGAATTTGTCAAAATCTCAAATTGAGACACATTCTTATAATTAGGAGTGAATTGGACCCAAAATAATAATAATGGAGAAAGTGGATATAATTATAAGTTACTAGCCTTTTGATTCATGGTTTCTGGAAAGACTTTAGATTTTTATTTTTTTTTTATTTATTTATTTATTTTTTGTGCTTTGAATCTTTTGGGCATTGGAGAAGGGGGATTCTAGTTGCGCTTAAAAAATCATTAAGTCGTCAAATTTTCTAGTGTACTTTATTAAATTATTTAAAATTATAATTTAGTCTCAATATATCTTATTGTTTTTCCTAAATTACCCTTCAAGGTATACCTAAATAATTAACAAATCAAAAATTTCAAATTATATCACTTTTAAAAACCCTTAAATAGATTTTTCATTGCATCTATTGCTTTTGTTTACATCACTACAAAAAAATACACTTTTGGCGACTAATGTTTTAGTCGCCAAAAGCATTGATTTTAGTCGCCGAAATGATTTGCCGACCAAAAATTTTGGTCGCTGGTTTTGTCACGAATACATCGTCGGCGAAGGTATTGGCGACTAAAATTTTTTTAGTCGCTAAAAATCCAACAGAATGGTGACTAATCTTTTAGTAGGCAAAAGAAGCAGCTATTAGCGACTAACAGTGCTTTAGTCGTTGATGATGAAGCATTGGCGACTAAGATATTAGTCGCCCAAAGTGAACATCAATTTATTTAACTCACATCTTCAGTTACTAAATCTTTTTTCGCCAAAAAATTCAATTATATATGGCGACCAAATTAATAGTCGCCAATAGTGTCATTTTTAGCTACTAAAGATTTTGTCGCGGAAAGGTTATTCTAGTTTTAGCTACTACACAGTTTAATCGCCAAAAGTGTTTTTAGTTTTAGCTACTAAACAATTAGTCACCAAAACTATTTTCAATTCGTTTTAGCTACTAAATATTTAATCGCCAAAAGATTTATTTCTTTTTTTTGGCTACCAATTTTTTAGTTACCAAAAATGTCATTTTTTATTTTTGTTTTGTTTTTTTCATTTTAATAAATTTTTTCAAAACCTGTATATATCCACCACAACCTGTAATAGGAATACAAACAAATCAATATATATATATATATTATCACCTATTCCGTAATACATGGTTCACTTACAACCATCAAACAAAAAAGAACACCTTACAATGTAAACTTATATACAAATCAACTAATATATTTCAATTACAAATAATAACGTCATACATTCCAACTATGTTACCAAAACAATGTCCTCTATACACAAAACATTGTTACTATACTATATATGCATTGTGTGGGGATATATTTTCTGAGTACCAACACGTGGCAAGGTGACGCCGACGTGTCAGCCGAGGTGCCACGTGTCGTGGTAGTTATGCCGAGGTGATCTCGGAGTTGCCGATGTTATCTGTAAGAATACCGGAATCCGAGATAAGCGAAGAGGGGACAAGAGTCCTGGGATGAAGAAAGACTTCAGGATGGATAAGGGTAATACTCTTAGGGAGTTTATCCTTATCTCTTGAGAAGTCCAAAGTAGTACTGAATTGGAGTCCATAGAAGTCAGGCTTCTAGTGGGACTAGGATTAAGTAAACTATAAAAGAGAGGCACCCCCGTGGGTTTAAGGTACGCAATTTTATGCTTTGAGTAGTAAGCTTAGTTCTATTGATTATCTTTGAGAGATATACTGACTTGATCGTCGGAGAGCTCCCGGGTGGAAGAACCACCGCCGGAGCCTTCTCTTTCTGTGTAGGACAGCAGGGTGCCATCTATTCTACCAGTGTTCTACAGCTGAATTACTAAGGTGGACAGTGTGATCGGAAAATCACTCACACAATTTGGTGCCGTCTGTGGGAAGGAAAGACGAATAGATGGCCAGTAACGGACAGAAAGAAAAGATTGGGGACGACGCACCTACTGGGAGTAACAGACCTATCGACCTTGACGTCGAGGGGGACAACCACAATGCAGAAACTCGTAACCAAGGACACGGAGGAAAAGACATCGGCCAGGAGGGCGACACTTCAAAGAAGGCAGACCAAAGCAGGTACTATAATGAAGATAACCTCCAAGTATGGAGGGATAGGTGCCTACGAAGGGATGAGGAAGTAAAAGAATTGGCAGACAAGTTGGCAGACCTACAATCGGTCGTCAACTTCTTGATGCAAAACAATGTCATGCAGCCACCATACCCGCTGCAGGACACGCCGATCCCAGCAGTTAATACCCAGAAGGGAGGAAGGAAAATAATTCCCGAAGCACCTCAGCACACCAGGAACGGAAGACACTCTCACCCACCTTCCAGAGAAGTCGGACGAGAGGAGCCGAGACAAGAGAAGTCCCAAAGGACATATCACACGAAGGACCCAGAGCACAAAGAACATCGGCATGTCCAAGGGCAGGCACTCTGCTTTGACACAACCCATGGAGAAAAATCAAAACGGGCCCACCACGAGGCCGAAAGTAGTGTACCGAAAAAACTGAAGTCCAAAGATAGCCGAGCTCCGGGGAGGAGTAAAGAAGACTTGAGAAATTACCTCAAGAGGAAGGAACAGAATGCTGAAGTCGAGGTTACCTCACTCGACAAGCCGAGGACACCGTTCTCGATAGAACTGGACAAATTTGAGGCACCAAAAAGATTCAGTATGCCGAGGTTTCAAATATACGATGGTAAGTCACACCCTAACTTCCACGTTGGATTATTCTTGAACTCAATGGCATTATACAGTGGAAACGAGCCGTTGCTCTGCAAAGTGTTCCCCTCGTCCTTTGGGGAGATTGCATCAGATTGGTTCCACAAACTGCCAAAGGAAGCGTGAAGACTTGGGAAGGCCTGGCCGAGATGTTTGTGGCCAGGTTCGTGACAAACAAGCTGCAGCCATTAAGGGTGGACGCATTGATGGCTCTGAAGATCAGCAAGGATGAAGGCCTTAGGGCCTATGCAAAAAGATACTACGAGGTGTTCAATCGAATACCCGAATGCAACCAAGAAGTGGCGGTCGTGTCTTTCAAGAACGGCCTGAAAGATGATTGTTCACTACGGAAATCTTTGGCAAAGACATTGCCAAAAAGCATGGAAGAGCTCATGGCAAGAATCGAGAAATATGCCAGAGCCGAGGAGGATACATCGGGAATAAGGAGGTAAAGCAGGAAAAAGGAACGGCTCGCCGAAGCGAGGCCGAGGTAACAACGGATTCACAAACGGAGACAGAATTGAGGGGTAAGCAAGCAGTGACGACTGTATTCCGAATTCCCGTCCACAAAGTCTTAGATCAAATTCGAAATCAGCCCTATTTCAGGGCACCAGCAAAGGCCCCAGGAGAATACATGGGAAGGAACGTTGGTAGGCGTTGTGCTTACCACAATGAAGAGGGGCACCCAACCCAGGGCTGCAGAGCCCTAAGAGCACACTTAGAGGACTTAGTGAGACAAGGCCATCTGAGAGACCTTATCGATGAAGCCAGGACAAGAGAGGAACAGGCAAGATTGCCTCAAGCACCAGCAGCCCCGCCTCTCCCAGTACAGCAACCACAGGCAGGGGGACCACGGGTGGTTAATGTGATCCACTCAAGGGTCAACGAGAACGAAGTCAGAGGAGAGACCCAGAGAGTAAAACACCTGCAGCACGTAAACCAGGTCGGACAGAAAAGACCTCGGTCTGAAGAGTGCCAAGGACCGATGATAGCCTTCACCGAAGCCGACCTAGAGATGGTCCAGCATCCACATAATGATGCCTTGGTAGTATCCCTCCAGGTTGGGGAGTGCCAAGTGAAACGCATCCTGATAGATCAAGGCAGCTCTTGTGACATCATGTATGTTAGATGTTACAAGGAGCTGGGCCTTCACCCAGACGACATGGAGCAATCAAATGGCCCGATGGTCGGCTTCAATGGAACGCGACGTGGCCATTGGGCGCTACAAGCTTGGAAGTACAAGCCGGCACTAAGAAATCAGGACAGAATTCATTGTGATTGATACACCTTCACCTTACAACATCATCTTGGAAGGCCATGGTTGCATGCAATGGGGGCAGTTCCCTCAACGTTGCATCAACTATTGCGGTTCCCAACAGAACATGGGATTAAAGAAGTCAGAGGAGATCAACTGCAGGCAAAAAATTGCTCCATGGCAACAATGAAAACTACCTGCAACATTCGAGAACCAGGGAAGGCAGAGATTGAAGATGAGGACATGGAGGTCCTAGATGATGTCGGCAAGGAGCCAGCCGAGAAAAGTGAAGAAACACTAAAGAAAATTCTCGTCCAGGAGGGCGATGAAGAACGCTTCTTTCTTCTCGGCTCAAGCTTAGCCGAAGAAGAAGAAAGAGAACTGGAAGCTTTTTTGAGAACAAACATAGAGGTGTTCGCCTGGACACCTTATGAAATGCCTGGCATTAACCCGAGGTCACATGTCACAGACTGAACGTCGACAGGTCGGCCAAACCTGTAATACAACGAGCCAGATGACCGACGATGATGCACGTCGAAGCAGTGGAGGAAGAAGTAGATAGACTTCTGGAAGCCAAGGCCATCAGAGAAGTCAATTATCCGACATGGCTATCGAACACTGTGGTGGTAAAGAAGAAAAACGGTAAATTGAGGGTCTGCGTAGATTTTACGAGCCTGAACAAAGCCTGTCCCAAAGACAGCTTTCCTCTGCCCAAACCAGCTGGTGGATGCCACATCTGGACATGGAAGGATGAGCTTTCTGGATGCTTATAGGGGGTACCACCAGATAGCCATGTACCCCCCAGATGAGGAGAAGACAGCATTCATCACCCCAAAAGGCCTGTACTGTTACAGAGTAATGCCTTTTGGGTTGAAAAACGCAGGAGCGACTTACCAAAGGTTGGTAACCAAGATGTTCAAACACCTGATTGGCCAAACAGTAGAAGTCTACATCGATGACATGGTCGTGAAGACCAAGGAGCCTAGGGGTCATCTGGCTGACCTAAAAGAGGTCTTTGAAATCCTCAAATCATATCGGCTCCGACTCAACGCATCAAAGTGCGCGTTTGGAGTTGGATCTGGTAAGTTCTTGGGGTACCTGGTAACAAGAAGAGGCATTGAGGCCAGCCCAGATCAGATCAAGGCCATTCTAGATTTACAGAGCCCAACATCGGCAAAACAAGTACAGATGCTTACTGGAAGGGCCGCAGCCCTAAACAGGTTCATAAGCAGAAGCTCAGACAAATGTAAACCTTTCTTCAACCTGGTAAAGAAAGCCACGGATTTCCTTTGGACAGAGGAATGTGAGGCCGCGTTGGCCGACCTAAAGAAGTACCTGACTACGACTTCAGTCCTCTCAACACCTGAACCTGGGGAAGAGCTGTTTTTGTACTTAGCAGTTTCAGAACACGCAGTAAGTGCGGTGTTAATCCGAGAAGAAAAGGGGAAGCAAAAGGCTGTTTACTATGTAAGCAAAACCTTGGCCAACGCAGAAACAAGGTATCTACCCCTAGAGAAATTAATGCTAGCCTTAGTGATGGCTTCAAAGAAGTTGAACCATTACTTTCAGGCGCACAAGATTGTAGTGCTAACAGAGCACCCTTTGAAACCCTTGTTACAGCAGGAGACTTAACTGGAAGGATAGCAAGATGGGCAGTAGCCTTGGGCCAGTACGACCTAGAGTTCAGGCCGAGAACGGCAATTAAGGGCCAAGTTTTGGCCGACTTCGTGGCCGAGTTCACCCCGGAATCCAACGAACATCAGGCTCCGTTGAGCCAAGATGAACGTTGTCCCAATAAGCAAGGAGAATCCCAGCCAAAGGCAAAAGAACAAAGGAAGGAAAACTCAGACCCTGCAGCATCTACATCGGCGACTCCTTCAGACTGTTTGTCGATGGAAGTTCAAACCGACAAGGAGCGGGGGCAAGAGTACTACTGATATCTCCAGATGGAGAAATAATAGAATAGTCCATCCGTTTGGGGTTCAAGGCCTCAAATAATGAAGCAGAATACGAAGCATTAATTGCAGGGCTAAAGCTGGCAGCAGCAGAAGAAACAGATGAGGTAATAGTTTTTTGTGATTCACAGCTTATTGTTAACCAGTCAACAGGAGAATTCACAGCCAGAGACAAAAGGATGTCGGCATATGCAAAAGAGGTCATCAGATTGGCAGCCTTATTTCAGAACTGCCGACTACTCCAAGTAAGCCGAGATGATAACAGCCACGCCGACGCGTTGGCCAACCTGGCAAGTTCAATGCAGACTGGAAAAACAAGGACAATTATGATTGACTATATGTCGGGCCCGAGCATAGAACCACAGAACACAGAGCAAGAAGCAATGTGTGTGGACATGGGGCCAAGCTGGATGGATGCAATTGTTGCATTCCTGAAAGAAGGAAAGCTACCAGAAGACCGCAAGGAGGCACATAAGGTCAGATTGAAGTCGGCAAGATTCAGTCTCACAGCGGACGGACATCTCTACAGAAGGTCATTCACTGGACCCCTCTTAAGGTGCATACACCCTTTGCAAGTTAAAGATTTTTTATATGAAATTCATGAAGGAGTTTGTGGAAGCCACGCTGGAGGCAGATCACTAGCTCACAGGGCCATTACCCAGGGGTATTGGTGGCCCTACATGCAAAAAGATGCAGAAGCATACGTGAAAAAGTGCGAACAATGCCAAAGGTTTGCACCTTTGATACACCAGCCAGCTGTGACCTGAATCCAGTATCCAGCCCTTGGCCGTTTGCCCAGTGGGGCATGGATCTTGTTGGACAACTTCCCCAGGCAACTGGGCAGAGAAAATACTTGCTGGTAGCAACAGATTACTTCACGAAGTGGATAGAGGCAGAACCTCTTGCCAAAATCCGAGATGTGGACGTCAAGAACTTCATATGGAGAAACATCATCACCAGATTTGGCATTCAAGAGCCATAGTTGCCGACAACGGAACGCAGTTTGACAGCAAACTCATCAAGAACTTTTGTGCGAAATTCAAAATCAAGAATTACTTTTCAACACCAAGTTTTTCCCAAAGTAATGGTCAAGCAGAAGCATCCAACAAAGTAATTCTGGACGGAATCAAGAAGAGGCTGCAGGCAGCAAAAGGAAAGTGGGTAGACGAATTACCCAACGTGCTTTGGGCATATCGGACTACGCCAAGAAGATCAACAGGGGAATCCCCCTTTGCCATGGCTTATGGCACAGAAGCAGTCATTCCACTGGAAGTCGACATCCCAGGGATCTGAACTCAGGGAGTTAAGAATGGGACTAATGACATACTCTTAGCCCGAGATCTGGATCTTTTGGAAGAACGAAGAGAGAAAGCTGCAATTCAGCTCGCAGCATACCAGCAACAGCTTGCCAGAGCTTACAACAAGAAGGTCAATCCAAGGGATTTTCAAGTCGGCGACCTAGTCCTGAGAAAAGTCGTCGGCAACAAGAAGGATCCCAGAGAGGGCAAGCTTGGCCCAAACTGGGAAGGACCCTACAGAATCACTTCGGTATTAGGCAATGGAGCCTATCGACTTGAAGATAATGAGGGCAAAGCATTGCCTAGACCATGGAACACTTGTAATCTGAAATTTTTCTATCATTAGATGTTCCTTGTTATTTTTTCAACGTTATCAATAAAATCATAGCAGAATTCCTTTACACTGATAAAAGATGCGCAATATTATTTCTGAATAATGAGAACCCAAGTGGAACTCAGGTTCACATTGGGGGCAAAGAGAAGAAGAATATGCTTAACACTTGAAGTTAAGCCGAGATTATTCCTTATCTTCACTTGTTGAAATTTGTAACAATTTACAAGTTGAAGTTAAGCTGAGGTTATTCCTTATCTTCACTTGTTGAAATTTGTAGCAATTTACAAGTTGAAGTTAAGCTGGTTCCTTATCTTCACTTGTTGAAATTTGTAGCAATTTATAAGTTGAAGTTAAGCTGATTCCTTATCTTCACTTGTTGAAATTTGTAGCAATTTACAAGTTGAAGTTAAGCTGAGGTTATTTCTTATCTTCACTTGTTGAAATTTGTAGCAATTTACAAGTTGAAGTTAAGCTGAGGTTATTCCTTATCTTCACTTGTTGAAATTTGTAGCAATTTACGAGTTGAAGTTAAGCTGGTTCCTTATCTTCACTTGTTGAAATTTGTAGCAATTTATAAGTTGAAGTTAAGCTGATTCCTTATCTTCACTTGTTGAAATTTGTAACAATTTACAAGTTGAAGTTAAGCTGAGGTTATTCCTTATCTTCACTTGTTGAAATTTGTAGCAATTTACAAGTTGAAGTTAAGCTGGTTCCTTATCTTCACTTGTTGAAATTTGTAGCAATTTATAAGTTGAAGTTAAGCTGATTCCTTATCTTCACTTGTTGAAATTTGTAGCAATTTACAAGTTGAAGTTAAGCCGAGATTATTCCTTATCTTCACTTGTTGAAATTTGTAGCAATTTACAAGTTGAAGTTAAGTCGAGATTATTCCTTATCTTCACTTGTTGAAATTTGTAGCAATTTACAAGCCGAGGTTATTGCTTAAATACTTGTAGAAATTTACAAATTAGTTAACCCGAAGAAGATGCTTAACACTTGTTGAAATTTGTAGCAATTTACAAGATGACGTTAAGCTGACATATGATCATCTGTTGAAATTTGCAGCAATTTACAGGCTGGAGTAAAAGCTAAGTATATTGTTTAAATACTTGTTGAAATTTGCAACAATTTACAGGTAGATCATTGTTTAGCACTTGTTATAACTTAAGGAAAATTTATAGGTTGAAATTAAAACAATATGTGGTTTACACTTGTTAAAATTCATGAAAAGTTTGTAGGTCAGTATCTTGCCGAAGTGAAGCCTGTAGTTATTATACCCGAGGTATGTGACCCCAAGAAAATTGCACAAAGGAGGCAAAGTGGGAAAGGCATGCAAAATATTCTAAGTATAGAATCATACAGAAGTAATCAAGAGAAAATAAAGATTGAAGCATTCAGAGAAAACAGTTGTAGTTTTTTACAAAGGAGGGTACAACCAAAGAGTAACTGTTCCAAAGACGGTACATCGGCCACATAAAGAAGCTTATACTACCCAAGAAACAAAAAAAAAAAAGAAAAAAAGAACAAAGAAAAGTACAAAAGACATCAAAATTATGATTCCTCAACTTCAAGAGCAATTTGGGTTTGGACCTCGGCAGATTCTTGAAGAACTACTTCGGCCGCCTTCTCTGTTGCAAGTTCTGCATCAATCTCAGCAAGAGTTTCGTCAATACTCTTGTCAACTTGAGGCACGTCGAACGAAGCGTGCTCAGGAGTAGTTTTCTTGGCAACCTCATCACCCTCTTCATCTTAAGTCAAGTCCAGGACTTGCTCAGTTGAAGGAAGGGACTTGGACCCAGTAGCCTCCTTTGTTTTTCTCACTAGGGCATCACCCTCTTCATCATCTTCAGATTCTGAATCTTCTTCAGATTGAGCTGGTGGAGGAGGTGGAGGAAATAGAAGAAGAATGGCATCAGCTTTCCTCAAGGGTGAGTCCTCTGGGACATTGAGCTTCTTGAGAAGGGACATCCAACCAAGGGAGAAACCCTTGTTGCACGCCTGCTTCACTTGTTGCTCATAGGCCTCAGTCACATCGGCCATACCCTGGTTATACGCCTTGTCATCGGCTTCTTTTATTTTCGCTGCCTTAGTGGCCAAGGCATCTTCTAGCTCCTTCTCGGCCTGGGCTACCCTATCTTCGGCCTCTTTTAGCTGAGATTGAAGAACTTTATTTACTGCCTCAGCGGCGCCAGCCTTTTCCTCGGCATTGTTCCTTTCCTTCATGGCAACCTCGGCCTGGTCCTCCAATGTTTTCATTTTTGACTGTAGGCTCTTAATTGATTTCTGAAGGGTGGTGACTTCCCTCTTTTTCTCGGCTAACTTTTCACGGTTCTCAAAAGATTGCATGGAGAAAGAGTGGGCGTGTTGGATGGCCTGGAAGAAAACAGAAGTATTAGAAAAAAAAAATTTTAAGTATGAAAGAATGAGAAAGGAAGAAGAAGTACCAGACAAAAACACTTACTTGAACAGAGTGTTGCAGCATCAAACCATAATTCTCATATTCACTAAACCCGGCGTTACATTCCTTGTCGCCTGGGAGAAGTAGTGCAGTGCTAAGTGCAACGCCGACATTTATATCATCGGCGCTGTCACTAGCCATTACAGGCTTATCCTCTAATGTTATTTCAGGGGCCCAGGGGGCATCAGGCTTCTTTGACCCCAAGGTCGTTGAAGATGACCTCGGCCTTTTCGATTTGGTGGATTCAGAGGGAAGGGCTTCAGCGGACCTCTTCGTAGGGACAGAGGCAGTTTTTTCGCTTGGAGCCAGTTGGGAAATCGGTAGAGTGTCTTCAGTCTCAGCCTGAGGCACTTTGGCCTTTGGTTGAGCCTTCTTGACTCTTTTTGGCTTAGGTGGAAGCTATGTTTGAGTTGGAAGAGCGTCAACGTCGGTTGGGATACTGGCCAAAAGATCCTTGGCAACTGGTTTTGCGCGACCCATCTTGGTAGTGAGGACCAGACGACGCCGACGTTTTCTTTCGGGTATTGGGATTAAGTATGGGGCTGAAGTTGATGGCTGATCAGCTGGATCAGAGGTTGATCCTTGGTCTGTTCGTGATGTAGATGCAGTCAGTGGAGTTGTGGCAGAAGGTGGAGAAGGGCTTTTCTTCTTCCTTTTAGGGACGTCGGGCAAAATCGACTTGTATGTTGGAATGAAGTTAAGGAGCAGAGGCGCTTTCCTTTTCTGGACTGGCAAGTCCAAAAGCTTCTTCAAATCTTTGCTAGGGACGTAGGATTGGCGGAAGCTTTTCGGTGGCTTACGAACATCTGCAAGAAGAACAGACATTAGAAACAGACAGAGTATTGAGGACTTGAAAAGAAACAACTAAGTATTGACACTAGGCTCTTACCCTTGCCCTCTTTAACTGACCGAGGAAGAGGGTAGAGATGGGCATCCTCGTCTGGGGCAAACTCCCAATTTCCCGAGGTAATGAGGTAGTCATCTCCAGCCCCCTTGTTGGAGTCTGGGAGGTCGGCTACAATTTTGAACTCTGTAGACCTCGGCTTAAGATAATAGACGTAGCCTTTTTCTTTCAGGTTGAGGGCACACATGGTATAATAGTACTGAATATCAGCTAAAGTTATCCTAACATTTTCCTGCTTGGCTAAGGCTATAATACCATTAATCACTCGATACGAGTTAATGGTCAGTTGCATGGGGTTCAACTTATAGTAATGGAGAACTTCAAGAAAAAGGGGATTAAGTGGAAGCCGAAGTCCACATTCAGTAAAAGCAACAATGGGAAAGGGCATCGTATCATCTGTGGGCATGATAGAGTCGTCATCTCCAGCCAGTCTCAGATGGACGTCGGCAGGAATGGCGAACTCTTCCCTAAAGTATTTAAGTTTGGTTGGGGTATCTACCCTATGTTTCCACATGCCCATAATGTCGACGTAGAGGTATTCGACTTCAGAAAGGGGATGTTCTTAAAGGGTTGTTTCAGTTTGAACTAAGAATTGGTAGGTTCTATAGACGAATCCCAAAACTGAATCTATGAAAGCAAAGATTGGGGGCACAGATCTGGAAGGAAACACAGAAAACAAGAAACAAATAATGAAGTTTCAGAATCAAGAACAGAGGTAGGGTTCTCAAAATTATAAAGAATGCAGGAGATACAGGGCCAAGAACAGTGACAAAAAAGTGGTGAAACAGTGCAAGTGTTCAAGACATGGACAAACGCAAAATTAAAGTATTCAGATACGTGGTTCGCAAGATAGATGTTTGAACAAGACAGTAATGGCAAACTAATAATGAAGAATATCGAAGGCGTTAAGAACGAAAGGAATAGTAGCTTACTAGAAGAAGCAAGGCCGGAATGAAGTTCGCCGAAGTCAGACGATGGTTACAGAAGTAATAGAATAGCGGAAGCTTCACCAGAAAGGCGAACGAAGACGATTGCAGAGCTTGGAGCTTGAGCAATGGTGGATTCAAGAGAAGGAGTCTAAAGAGCGAAAAGACAGGGAAATCGAATGCAAAAGTGAAAAAAATGAAGAAGAGGGAAAAGTTTTATCAAAAACTTGAAACGGCGGCAAACACAGAACATTTAAGGCGCCTAGAACAACGCATACGTCAGGCGGCGCGCGCAGGTGTAAGATGGCTTGCAAGCGCGTCAGAAACACGATCCAATGAGGATAAAACGCGGAAGTAAAACGGTTGAAAAGTGATGTATGACAGCTCATGCGCGTAAATGGGTTAATTAGAATTCTTGTTCTTAGAAGAAACCATGTCGGCCTGAAATGAACGATCTCGGCTGAAGAGTTCTTATGCCGATGTACTGGAGAGAGGAACGATATAGGTTCCATCACCTCAGAATGCCGAGGTAATAGAACCTAGGGGCCAGTTGTGGGGATATATTTTCTGAGTACCAACACGTGGCAAGGTGACGCCGACGTGTCAGCCGAGGTGCCACGTGTCGTGGTAGTTATGCCGAGGTGATCTCGGAGTTGCCGAGGTTATCTGCGAGAATACCGGAATCCGAGATAAGCGGAGAGGGGACAAGAGTCCTAGGATGAAGAAAGACTTCAGGATGGATAAGGGTAATACTCTTAGGGAGTTTATCCTTATCTCTTGAGAAGTCCAAAGTAAGTACTGAATTGGAGTCCATAGAAGTCAGGCTTCTAGTGGGACTAGGATTAAGTAAACTATAAAAGAGAGGCACCCCCGTGGGTCTAAGGTACGCAATTTTATGCTTTGAGTAGTAAGCTTAGTTCTATTGATTATCTTTGAGAGATATACTGACTTGATCGTCGGAGAGCTCCCGGGTGGAAGAACCACCGTCGGAGCCTTCTCTTTCTGGCAGTGTGATCGAAAAATCACTCACACACATTGTAATGACCATTTGGCATGGTACAAATTACCATTGTAATATGTACTACGACAAAAGGTAATATATATATACCACCAGAGCAATTAATACAAGTTCCAAAAATACTATGTACCCCGCCTAAAATTATATGTACGATTCATCCAATTTCCACACAAAAAGCTGAGGACGACCAAAAACTTCCCAACTTTGCAAAACTGTGAATTATCTTCCGAACAAAAAAATAGAAGATCCACATGTCAATGCCAAAAGCCATCTACACAACAAAAATGACACCCATTAGTTCCATTGTAAACAAAAATTTTCAACAAAAAGTATGTACAAACGTTTGAGGGGGCAGGACCCCACTTAATTTTCCCTTCCCTCCGCACCTGGCATCATGTATGTAAGCATAAACAAAAAAAGGATGAACCATATGAGTTTACAGTTTATAGTTGTATGTAAGCATAAACAAAAAAAGGTTAAAGCTGAATGATCACCACAGATTCACAGTTGCCATGAAAAGATTATGACACTGGCCTCGTTTATTAGCTCCAACAGTTCTGAATTTTTATTTAGCTTCACAGTCATTCTTTTGTTGAGCAAAACACTTAAAATTCCAATTCAACATGACTATTGTTCAGCCACAACAGTGATCCTGTAACAGATGAGGTGTATATAGTCCATGTGTTTCGCAGCATCATACAATTTCAAGAGTGTATTTATTACCCAGTAACTTGTAAATTTCACATTTCCAAGATTTGTTTCTCACACTTAAAATCTAACATCTAAATCTCCACAATGACAATATGTGAAAATGTGGAAAGGTATGTACTGTGTACAATATTGTATTAGAATAAAACTTAATGCACTTGGAAACTCAATGTAAAGGTATGTGCTATGTAACATTTACGTTTGCTTATAGAACAAAATCTACTTAAATGTGTTGGTATTGTCAAAATCTTGGCAATCATGATCGAAAGTCACAAATAGGTTACAATTCAGATGGGTTCGGTTGAGTTGAGAGTTTTTTCAAGTTCAGTGTAAAGTGTAAACAAATTTCCCAAGTCATGCATGAGCCCCAAGTCAAGTTTAGTCTAAAATGTACACATATATATATTTTATTCATGAAACTAAATATATAGAGATGCTTATATAACATATATATTTATAAGCTGTAATATATAAGCTTTAATATATATTTATAAGCTTATATATGTGTTTGTCACGGAAACCCCCAACGTACGCATGCTAATAACGTCCCACCTGACCCCACAGGTCCTATTTGACATAAAAAAGATACCCGTGGCATCCATAGAGTGCTTCGGGGCCTGTTTTGAATTTCCGGCCCGAAAAGCATTTTTCGGCTAAGTTTATGGCGTTTACCACGCCAACGCCCAACGTACGCGTGCTAATTACATCCTGTCTGTCCCCACAGGTCGTATTTGACATGAGAAAGCTACCCGTGCCGTCCCTACAGTGGTTCGGCGGCTACTTTCAATTTTCGGCCCTTAAAGGCCTTTTTTCGGCTGAGTTTATGGTGTTTTTCACGCCAACTCCCAACGTACACATGCTATTTACCTCCCATCTGTCCCAACAGGTCATATTTGACACAAGGAAGCTACCCGTGCCATCCGTAGAGTGCTTCGGGGGCTGATTTGAATTTTTGGCCCTCAAAGGCCTTTTTCGGCTAAGTTTATGGTGTTTTTCACGCTAACTCCCAACGTACACGTGCTATTTACCTCCCGTTTGTCCCAACAGGTCGTATTTGACACAAGGAAGCTACCCGTGCCATCCGTACAGTGCTTTGGGGCTGATTTGAATTTTTGGCCCTCGAAGGCCTTTTTCGGCTAAGTTTACGGCATTTTTCACGCCGACTCCCAACGTACATGTGCTAATTACGTCCCGTATGTCCCGATAGGTCTTATTTGACACAACGAAGCTACCCGTGCCATCCCTACAGTGGTTCGGGGGCTGCTTTCAAAATTCAACCCTCGATATAAACTTTTCGGCTAAGTTTACGGCGTTTTCCACGCCAACTCCCAACGTACGTGTGCTAATTACGTCCCGCATGTCCCCATAGGTCCTATTTGACATGAGGAAGCTACCTGTGCCATATCTACAGTGGTTCGGGGGCTGCTTTTAATTTTCGGCCCTCGATGGCCTTTTTCGGCTAATTTTACGGCGTTTTGGTAAGACAACAAATAACCTAGATACTCTAATATTAACTGAACTAACATATTTTTCCAATACGACAATAATGAAGCTCATAATTGTCCAACGGATTCAACATGGGCGATAGGGAGAAAAATACCCGGAATTATGTTGATTACAACCCAAATAAAATCATGATTCAATGTTGACAACTCCTAATGCACAATGAGGCTTTCCTTAATTTATTTCACGTATTACCATCCTTTTTAGGCAACTAGTGTTCACATTTGTTAGTGGAATTATTGAGATGTGGCAAACAAAATACTTGTGCAATGTAAATATTGTTAAACAATTCGATATATAACAACTATAATTAATTAATAAGTAACAGACCCCAAAACTCTAGAAACAATGACTAGGTTCCTTGTAGATAAAAACGTTAAAAAAATATATACCGAATAGTAGGATGAATATCACATCACACTGTGACAGAGGTAAGTAGGAAGTAGGTGTTGGGCAGATTGCCTTAACTTTTTGTATTCGAAATTAGAATGTCGAAATGGCCCACTTTTGGGAAACTTAATATTTCATTGAAATCATGTGGTTACCTTATGGAAATCAGATTACGGTTCGTCTGCTGCAAAGTCTACTCACATTATGCCTCAAAACCTATTCGAAGCACATAACAAAAAAAAAAAATTTGTATAGCAACTTTAGAAAACAATTCTATGCCAATATGATCCATATTTTTCTAGAACTTGCATTAGCTTATCAATAAAATTATGTTTACCGAATAGTAGGATGACCATCTGAACCCTACAAGAGGGTTGTGAGCCGTGACACCACGCCGTTCAAATGATTGAGTTGTACTTGTTGTGCCTTCCGTGCTTTTTTTCCTTCTTCAATTTGTTTCATTAACTCCTCTATTTCCCTCATAATTTCCTCCCTATCTCTTTGGCGCTTCTCTTTCTCCTTGACCAACTCCTCATGATCTCTTTGGTGCTCCTCTTTCTCCTTCAGCAACTCCTCGTGATCTCTTTAACGCTCCTCACGAAGAACCTCCAGTTCCGCTCTCATTGACTCCATATGTTTATTACGTGCTCGTGCCGCACTGGAAGCTGTTGAAATGGGTTGTGGGCTTATCCCACATCCACGCAAGTAATTTTTTTTTTTCTCGAGCACTTGCCTTGATAGTTCTTTCATGGGTCAATGGCAACCCCGCATCGGTGGCTACGTGTAGACGTCCCCGAACGTCCCGGGAGGGAAATCCCGTTTTGTTCATTTTGGGCTTACTACAGTTTAGGACTCAATGTCACGGTCCTGTATCTAATCTTGCAGAGTGCAATGCAAGACCGATGAATCGTCAAAGAGTCTAAATCCGGCAAATCGATTTTGAAAACAGATTTTTTTTAAAGAAGTGCCAAACACGGACTGCTTTGCCAGATACAGAGTCGCCACCTAAATATTTTATTTTGGGAAATTTAGGAAACTCTAACTCATGCCTAAGGCCACGTGTCCGTCATCACCAAAGTTGCCTCAGCTCGGGAACTTGGGTACGATTGGGGAAGGTCACTTCATGAGCACCCCCGCTCGCCCGACCAAAGATCGGCCTCTACTAACCATGATATCTAGTTTTGAAAACATTATGCGTTCTTATTCCAGTTATTAGCCTAGGTTTACTATGTGATGCGCACAGCATACAAGTATAGACCGGGTCGCCTGAATTGGAACAAAACATTTCATGTTTGTTTTTGAAAGATGGTTTGCTACTCGCAAGTAGGCTTAAAATGCAGATTTTGCCACCCTCAGGTGGGCTTAGAAAAGATGGTTTTTGCCACTATCTAGTGGGCTTAAAACTCACAGTCAATGCATTGTTCCAATCCAAATAACCCAACCTTCACCCACAGGCATTCAGGCAGTTATATCACATAAGCAAATAGCCTCATGGTAAGCATGCTATCATGGCAGTCACTCACACTCATGCAAGGATGCTAAAGCGTAAAAACTTACCGAGTACTCCAAGCCAAAACAGAAACTATGTTAGAAATCCATGCATGATCCTAACTATACAGAAATGCCTAATGCAACACATGCAGGAATGCAACTAAGATAGGCTTAGCTATTCTAAACATGGCATATGGAATGCTACAGCTAACATGTATTCAACTCGGAATTGAAATACAATGCAATGAGTATGATGCGCCGAGCCCGGTGCATGCAAAACAGATGAATGGATGCAAACATGCTATCATACTGTATGCTAATTGAAACATGCCCTAATCTAACCATCATAAGCTGGTAAATAAAAGGGAAAAAGACGTGGGGTTGGAAGACATACATCACACGCACACACACTTATTACAACATTGCCCTCGCTCGGAGGGTCCGAATAAATAATATACAGTCTCAAATAAATAATACAGTCCAAATAAGTACAAAACCCTAATTAATTAACAAATTTAACTAGGAAAGCAGTAAACTAGCACGCAAATCTATGGACCACCTCAGCTCTGTTCCAAATGATGAATGATGCATGCTTGAGTTGCATTGCGCGGAAATCCATTGCGATGCCCCGATTAGCCTCTGTTTACAATTAAGCCCGGAATATTGCGCGAAGCCCCAAAGGACTGCCAGTTTCTGATTTGCTGCAACAGAGAGCGAGAAAGGGGCATGGCAAAGTATTTTCACATATGTATGCTTGCCTTGATCCTCGTGCCACCAATCATGCATCTCGACGCATGATGGCCGAGGAGTCGAATTGCACAACTCGATGTGAAATGAATGCACATATAAACACAACAAGACCGAGACTCCATCATGGTTAATCCGGAGTGTCGGCGACTGGGAATTGAGACACGTTCCGTCACTCAAAGTACGAAACGCCCCTCGTTTCCCGTGCTTGGGCTAACTCCCATCCCAAGCACAATGCAATATGCATGACATGCATGAATGCAATCCTAACATGCAACCTAGCATACGCAATGCTATGAAATGGCATACACAATGCACGATGTAACATGGCGTACACAATGCTCTAACATACAACCTAGCATACGCAATGCTGTGAAATGGAATGGCACAATGCACGATGTAACATGGCATACACAATGCTCTAACATGCAATCTAGCATACGCAATGCTATGGACCGAAAAGGCATACACAATGCACGATGTAACATGGCATACACAATGCTCTAACATGCAACCTAGCATATGCAATGCTATGGACCGAAATGGCATACACAATGCACGATGGACTTACACCAACATGAGTGGACCTCAGCCACACTCACATCAGTGGCCATAAGATGAAAATGAGACAACCGAAATGCGTGCATATATGCACGCAAATCGAGGACCGAACCTAAGGCACCAAATGCCACTCTAATAAGGCATGGCAAGGCATGAAACATGGCATTCAAACATGCCAATTCCAACACTGAATCATGATGCAAAATGATCCCGAATCATAGATATATGTCATACAATGCATGGAATGGTCCCGAAACTCAAAACTAGGCACATATATTGACTTATAGCTATACAAAGCATGCATTATTTGACTATGAAGCACAAAGACAGAGCCAAGGCAGACCCAAAACATGAACATTTCTAGTTCAAAGCATGACCAAAAGATGCTAGCATGATGGACTAAAATAGCATGCAACTTTGACTAGCAAACATGGTTTACATGGCATGTGCATGAAGCGTATGAGAACTCATCAAACCAGCAAAAATCAGTGAACAAAACATCCCAAAATATACCCAAATAATCACTGAAATGCAGCCAATGTGTGTAAAAATGATGAGCTCCTTTAGAGGGCCATACAAGGGGTTATTAAGCACATACAAGATAGACATGAAGCATAGAAAAACCACCTCTGGAAATGGACTATGACAACCCTAAAACCCACCAAATAGGCCCTGAAATGGGTCTAGGAAACATGCAAAGAAAGGCTCCTTTGAAAGGCCTTGGATGGGATTGCTCTACACATGCATTGTAGACATAAAATATGGCCAAAAGGGCCTCGGACAGAGCCAAGGCAGACCCCAAAACTCATAGAATGAGGTCTGAAACATGACTTCGACACATGCAAAATAGGGTCCCCTTGGAAGGCCCACAAGGCCACCAAACAAGACAATGAGAGAGGGGGTCACCCCCCTCTAATTTTGGCCTTCAAAAATGCATCTAAGCCACTGAAAATCCACTGGATTTCAATGGCTAAGAGGTCAAACCATGGCCAATGCAAGTGTTCTAATGCATAGCCCTAATCATGAAGAGATGAAGCATGCATAGGGGGAAGGCTACCCCAAACAGAAATGGGACCTTAACCAAACTTTAAGAGGATGTCAAAACAAGACTTTTTTCAGTTTATATCAAATCTCAAAAGTGTTCACAAGTAAGGCTAAAATATGATGCAAAAATAGTCCTAAAAGAGAGATAGAGGGTAAGGGGAAGTATATGACTTCAAACAGAAAAGAGCCCTTCAACAAAGTTGAAGAGAGGCTCAAAATAATACACTTTATAGTTTGGATCAAAGCCCAAAAATGCTCTCAAGTAAGGCTAATATATCATGCAAGATAAGCCCTAAAAGAGGGATAAAGCACAAAGGGAGAGTAGAAGACCTCAATCAAAAAAAATTTCTTGATCAAACATGAAGATAAGCTCAAAATAAGACTATTTTCAGTTCGGGTGGAAGCCCAGAAATTCTTGCAAAAGGGGCTAAGATATAGAGCAAAATAAGGCAAGAAAAGGGAAAATAGGGACTCACCCTTGTAGCACAGCAAAGCAATAGCCTTTGGTCCAAGATTCCGAGCTTCCAACCTCTGCAAATGGATTCCAAGTTGCTGGAATGGAGTGTGGAGGTGGTAGGCTATGAGGTGTAGGGTGAAATGGCCAAGAACCAAGGTGTTTGGAGGCTTGGAGTAGATAGATATATGGTTGTATGTATCAATGCCCCAGCCGGTTTTTCTAACCCTTAGAAATGAAGTAAGGTGCTGGTTATATAGAGGGAGAGGAGCCAAAGAAAATGGGGGAAAAACCAATTCAAATCTCCCTCCAAAAGGACAGACCCTCGGATAGAGGGTCTGGTGCAAAACAGCTAGCACAGCTGGAATGCACCAGGAGGGACAAAAATGGCCAGCCAGGTGCAAAAGGGTCAGGTGGCCGGCCGGCCACCTCCCCTGGTTGGCCGACCAGGGGTCAACGGGGTCAACAAGAATTGCTGGCCGGCCACCCCAAAAAGGTGGCCTCCCAGATGAGTGCAACACAGCTGTATGGTCAAAACCCAGAAAATGTGAATCAGGAGAGAGAAAAACTAGCTTTTTAGAGGGGTTCAAAAGGGTCAAGGACAATTGCTGGCCGGCCTACCCATATTGGTGGCCTCCCAGGTGTGTACAACACAATGATGTGGTGGAAAGTCAGAAAAAGTGGCCCGGGAGTGGGAAAAACCAGCTTTCTAGTGAAGAAAACGGGCAATGAAGAGCGATGAAGAAATAAAACTGGGTTTTCAGAACAATTGCTGGCCTCCCACCTTCCTACAACCTTTCTAACAATGAAAATAAGGTCCTCGCCAAAAATGGACCAAGACGGATGCAAAACGAAGGTTCGGGGGCCAAAACACGCAGTTTGGGGCCCCGAAAATAGGCTGTTAAACACCGGAGGTGGCGTTCGACCACGAAGTTGGTCTCTCGGGCCACAGTGTCCCTCAAAAGGGAGGAAACAAGGTGTATGCCCAAAACCGGAGCAAACGGAGGTGGTTAAGCGGTCCTGAACCGAGGCACACGGCCGACGGCTCCGAAAATCGAGAACCGGGCTCCAAACGGGAAAAATGGCTTACGACCACGAAACATAGCCCACGGCCACTGAGAGATGATCTACGAGACCTCTCCCTCCCTTCGGGAAGAGAAAACAAAGAAAACAGGGCCTGGTTCGCAAACCGAGGCAAAGCACAAAAGAGTCCAGAAGTCCGGAGGCAAGGCTCGCAGCCGTGACTCTAAAACCTCAGAACGAGCAAAACATGCAACATCACCGAGCGCTCAGTTGGTGACGTCTGAGTCTTAAGGTCGGTCAAAAATGGGGTGTCTACACTACGACTTGTAGATTCACTATATCATCCTGTCATGGCAAAAAAACAATAAAGTCAAGATGGTTGAAGGAATTGAAAACAACTTTACTAATATGTCTGCAACAAAATCGGTTTCAACATTCAATACTCACATGTAGCTCACCACATTTGGGGTCAATCCAGTCTCCCGTCTTCTTGGACTTGTGTGCTTTCTTATAAAATTCAGGAAATTCTATTTCTCCATCCTCATTTGCCTATTAGGTTTGAAAAAATTTCATTGATGAAGTAGTACATAGTAATATTCAAAATGAAGAAGAATCAATCATCCATTACATTACTAAACAAATAACTATTTCTCACCATAAGCGACACTGCTATAGGAAATTATCGCGATCCACTTGTATGATTGTAGGGGATCATACCCCTATTTGCTTTACCAGCTTTAGAGCGTTTCTAACAAGAAAAAAAAAACAAAACAAAACAAAATTACAAAAAAAAATAATTAGTAAAGAATTTTTATTTATATTCACATAAATGAATTTGAAGAATGGGGTTTCTAATTAATTTGTTACCAAGTGAGATTCGTCTTTCCAAGCAACATCAATAAGATATTTCCAGTCGCCCAAGCTCACTCCACTAGGCAGATGACTATAGGGGTCATCAACACCCTTTTCCTTAAGTTCGAGGAACTCTTGCTTTAGATTGTACCTCCAATCCTTGTATAGCAAATATGCCTTTCTATCGAGGATTTATTGAGCTTGTTCATCATTATCAAAATCATTGCCGATAACAAACTTGTCCTACAAACATAATAAGACAATTAGTATGTCAATTAATTTAAGCAATTACAAATAACATAATAATTTAAGCAAGATGAATCTCATACTAGCACCGCTTGGATGACCGCATCTTTGGTACTTTGATTGATTTTTCTCCATGACTTCACGCTCTGAAGAGGGCACAACCGTCTAATTTGCAATCCTAACTCATTCGTCGCTGGGGTTGCATTCCCTCCTGTGATTGCGTTCAACACACGATTGACATACACATGTAATTTCTCTCCTTTTTTCCTAGCTATTCTTTTTTGCACTCCTTTGCCTAATGTACGTCCTCGTACACGAGTTGACGTTTTTTGCCCTGCCACAAAAGGGGAAGCAAGTTACAAATTACAAACAAATTTAATGAACTCAACTAGTATGAGTTGCTGCTTCATTTAAAAATAAAAAAAAAAGAAACACATATAAACATTGTAACAGCAAAAACAATAAGTGACTATCAAACTAATACCATTAATTATAAATGTACAGCCCTTGGTTTCTTTTAAGTTTAGAACTCAACTAAATCAATGAACTTTATGTACAACAAAATTTACATATTTTAATTTTAAATATGTAAAGCACAATAAAGTTATAATATCACCTCAACCAACTATAGGCCAACCAAAGATTACATGTGTTGCCTTTGTTCAACTTGAGATAAAAATCTGATTTTCTTTCCTTTCTTGGACATAATTACATAACCATGCACAACTGATCCGTTCCTTACCAATCAGTGTATCTCCAACAAAATAAGTTGAAGGGTTGGGCACTATAGGCAGGATATGTGTTCACTAAGGCATTCACATTGACTAACAAGATTAACAAACAGATTAACCTACAGATGAACAAATGCATTCCTTACCAATCAGATTAACAAGGCATTCACATTTTCTTTGTTTTTCTTTCTATTTATGGGGTTTTCATTGCCTTAAAGACCTGACTTATGCACCCCAAAAAAAAGAAAAAAAAGATTTGTAAACAACTAAGTTCAATGCTCTTACCCACGCCACCTGGCTGCATCTCCTCCACCACTGTTTGTGTATCATCTGGTGGCTGCGTCTCATCAGAGAACATCAACGGGGTGCCAATAACTGCTGGACATGCTTCGGAGGCTGATAATACGTTACCACTTGTTGCTGTCTTCCGCCGCCCCGTCTTGATTCCAGGAACCATGGTACCTACATAAAAAAATAACAAAATGACATGAGTAATAAACGTCACATACATCATTTACATACATTTACATAAACCTCACATACGTCATTTACATAAACCTTACATACATAAATGTCCAAACATCATTGGATGTTTAAATGTCATTATTTCTTTGACAACCAATCACAGATAGGATACAGTAGCCAGCAGATTAAGCAGCCAATGTATTAAGCAACCAGCAGATTAACCATGAATACAAACATCCCAACTCAGATAGGATACATCAGATTAAGCAACCAGCAGATTGACAAGATTAACCAGCAGATTAACAAACTTATCAAGTGTTTCAAGTGTCTTGTATCAACTATTTCAGTGTTTCAAGTGCCTACTTCTCAGCCACCAGTTTGGCTACAAAGGGTCTTGTTTGGCTAATTTCAGTAGTAACTCGGCATGTATTCACACGCTAATGTGACATACATGAACAATTCTATGTGAAGTCATCTTAGAAGGAGACATATAATTGTAACCAAATTTAAAGAGAAATTAAATTTCATATTCAATATAGATAGGACGTTAATAGATCTCAGAAAATACATGTTGTAAACATAAATTTTATGAAAATCAGATGGGTAAAACAAAAGTAATGAAATTTTAAAGTTTTGAAGCATTGAAAAAAATGTGAACATAAATCTTATATACTACAAGAAAAGCTGGCAAATAACACGGAGGTTTTTGCGACGGGGTGACTGCCGTCACAAAAAATGGTTTTTTGCGATGCAGCATAGTTGCCGTCGCCAAAAAAGTCTTTTGCAACGGCGTATATCTGCCGTCGAGAAAAAATGGCCTTTTGAGACGGGTCTGACCTCCGTCGCTAATGATTGTGAAATAAAAATGCAGGAACATTTGCGACGCACGGTATACCGTCGCAACTGGTATTCTTTAGCGACGGTAAGAATTTACTGTCGCAAATGGTGGACCATCTGTGATGGCAGAAGACCATCGCAAAAAACTATGGATAAAACGACGTCGTTTTACTTTGTTATTATGTATCATTTGCGACGGTTAAAATATGCCGTCGCAAAAAATAAAGATTTCATATCCCGCTCATTTTCTATCCCGTTCGCGGTCATCGCACCCAAATCCCTAAAATTCCCAAAATCCTCAAATCAAAATCCATCTGAAACCAAAATCCCTAAAATCACCAAACCAAAATCCCCAAATTCCCAACCATTGATCCAACTATTAGAACCAAAATCCCAAAATCCCCAAATTCCTCAAATCAAAATCATTCAGCATTGCCAGAGTGAAAGAGGGTGAACGACGGGCTTCGCAGAGTGACGAGGGTGAACGACGGCCTTCGCCGGAGTGACGAGCAGCAGCGACTGTGAACGACGAGTGACGAGGCAAGACAGAGCATCAACGTTTCAGAATTATTATCTGGTTTGTTCTCTTCAACAACTCCGTCTACTATGCAATGCTCACTATAGTCTGTTGATCTCATACATTTCCATGTGCAGGACCAATCTGATCCTCAAATTACACATCTCTTGACTATCCATTTGAGAATTGGTTTCAATTCACATTGGGTTTTTGCCTACTAGCTCCGATATTGGCAAAAACCTTAGTATTTTTAGGCGATTCATTGATGGGTTTTGCTGTGTTGACTCCACAACCTTGATTCCAGAGAGCTTTGGTTCAGTTCAAGGGGTGGTCTTATGGTCATGTTCTGAAAGTTTGGATGCTTCAATCTGACTCTGAAGACCATTTTTGAGGTTATTAATTCTCACCCTCTTTTTGATTTGTCTTGTTCTCAACTAGGTTCCTCCAGATTTTGATGTTTGACTAGTAAACTGTTATCAGAATTTTGATTTTTATCTGAAAGTCTGGATTATTCAATTTCACTCTGAAGACCATTTTTGAGGTTATTAATGCTTAGCCTGTGTGAGACTTCAAGAGCTAAAATATGATCTTTTTGGTGCTTGAAATAGGTTCTTACTGGTTCTTTACCGAAAGAAATTAAACACATCGAGTCTTTGCTTAACAACTACGGGTATGCAATGGGGATAGATACTCATAATGTTGTGAGAGTTGCATCTAGTTAGCAATGCACTCGGAAATGTCAAGATTCACAATCATAGTTGATTTATGAGAAAACTGCTTGCTAGCAAGGTATTTCTCAACCCATTTGATTTATTTCCATAAAGCTGCTCACTATTTATTTTGTTATCTATCCCCATCTATTGTATTCTATATAAGAGTAGACAGTACCTTAATTGTTGTATGCTAAAATTTTGGATGTCGTGTTGAGTTTCTCTATTGCTTCTATTGTCCCAGTAATTGACAATGAACAAATGGAGTGGGTAAGATTATTTAAACCTAGTTCCATTCTTTGTAAATGTCTTAGCGTAATTATTTTTAAGAACTATACACTATCACTAATTATATATAGAATGAAAAAGAAAATTAATTTTCAGGTGTTGCTTAAATGAAGAATAATTTTCTATTTTGTGAGTGATTACTAGATATCTTCTTGCTTTTCTGGAAAATCATTGTCTGCCCACTTGTATTAGCATTTCTTATATTTTTTTGTCTTGTTGGGGCAGTAATTTTATGTTACTGTCGTATAACTATATCATATTTAGTTCATTTCACATGTTACTTGTGTAGCGATATGATGCTTAACAAAGATTTGCAAGCCATATGAAACTTTTTCTCAGGAAAATCCCCATTTTGAAAGATTATCTTCTTTTCCTAGTCGACCAATTAAAGGTTGTCACAACAACTTCAGAAACAAAGTGCTCTTTCAGTTGTGTGATAATGCATTTGGATTTAGATACCTGACGAGTTGGGATAATATTTGAACTTATGTCAAGTTTCTTCAAAATTCTAAAATTTTTCTGTGCATAATATTTAAAGTTTCTTCAGATTTTGATTTTAGGGGTTGTTCTAATTCTTTTTCTCCTTCAGACGAATACGGTTTCACATATAGTGACCCGATATTCGAATGAAATTAATCAGAATATTGAACCGATTAACACCCACTCCCAATTTAGAAGAAAACTCATCCCCAAACAGAAAGAATTGTCAATTTTGTTAGAAAAGAAAAATCAGTGGCCCCCAAGAAACTTGGATTTATTTGCATTAGTTGAATCTCCAACCTGTGATCACATTTGCTTACATTTGTTAAGTTATTTATGACATATGATTTAGCTTGATAAAATCTTATTTACATACCATTTGCTGTTTCTAATGGATGTCTCAATTACTTCTTAGTTCAAAGATCAATGATAAAAAAAAAACAGTGGATTTAGCTTGACAAAAAGATGTTTCTAATGGATGTCTGAATCCCCTCTTCCCTTAGGATAATTAATATGTGATATTATGTCTTGTAATTATATTTTTACCCTTACATCTCATTATGACTCTTACATTTGTTGTAATTATATTTTTTTTTAGGGCATATTTGTTTTGCATGTGAGATGTATATCTCCCAGTAAGTTTGCCTGAAGCAAATTAATAGTGGGAAGCACATATGCATGTGGAAAATGACTGGCATTTAAATATATTTACATATATTGTTGAGAAGATTACAAAAGAAGTGAAGTGTGCATTTGAGGGAAGTACAGATGATGGATAAGAGTTGGATTGATTTTCCAAATAGGATGTCGAGGGAATACATTAATGGGATTGATCAATTCCTTGTATTTGCCTACACCAATAGGGTTGAAGGTTCGATGATTAGTTGTCCGTGTAGAAAATGTGAGAATCGATACCATCTTGTACGAGAGGGTGTACGGGAGCATATGATTTTGAATGGTTTTTTAAAAAAGTATAAACATTGGATTAATCATGGGGAATCAGTAATTGAATTCAATTAATTACTGTCACGGCACTTGAATTCAGGCCAAGGTTGTAGTTAATGTTCAGTTTCTTAATTTACTTTGTCTTTGTAATTGTATTAGTTCAATTAATGTCATATTATAGTTGATTCAAAACCATTCTCTACGTTTCTAATGTCAATTAATGTCACGGCACTTGCAGATTATTATGGCAAGGAAGAGGAAGCCTAATCATCCCCTACGCATGATGTCCGATGTGGTACGCAAGACGACATCAGCGGCACCACCATCAGAGGAGGCATCACATCGACCACCATCAGAAGGGCCATTAGTGCCACCACTATCTGACCAGCCACCGTAGCGACCACTATTAGTGGCACCACCATTAGAGGAGGCATCACAGCGAGCACCATTAGTGCCACCGCATCGACCACCATCAGTGGTACCACAGCAGCTATTATCTACTCAGCCTCTAGGCCTACCATCGGTGCATCCACCATCAGTGGCACCGCAACAACTATCATCCCGACTACAGTCATCGGCTTATGAACCATCCGCAAGTATATAAATTTGCTTTGATTTGTATGAAAATTATTTAAATATATATTTATTTGTTCTCATTACATATAACTTGTTTATTTTCATTGTATTTTTCAGACCCTTCGACTTCTTCACAGCCTACCTCAGGTATAAGAAATTGATTTGTATTGACATTATTTAAATTTGCATTTGTTTATTATCATTGCATATTGTTTATTCTTATTGTATCTCGCAGGTCATGTTAGTTCTTCATCAACCTCGAGAAGGCATGGTAGAGGATGTGCCAAGGGCATTAGGGAGTGGGGTACTGGTACAAAGTTGGACATACAATTTGATGAAAATTACTGTCCAATAGGGGATAACGTGTCTAAGTTAACTACTCAACTTGGCATTATTGTACGAAATGGTAACATTGTTCCTCTTACTTTTCTTGACTGGAACACTGTGCCTGATGATATTCTTGATGCTATCTGGAAGGATGTGAAGGTAAAAGTATATTTTTGTCCAAAAATTTAAATTCCAAAATTGTGTTATTATTATTTAAAATTTGAAATTGTGTTTTATAGGACAATTTGAATATATGTCCAGAGGAGTACAAGCCAATCTGTATGAAAAACTATAACAGCATATGGAAGGATCACAAGAATAAGATTAAGTCTAAGTATTTCAAGCTTAGAAGTTCTAATCCTAATCTGAAGGATAATGTTTCTTTGCACATTGTGCCAAGCCAGTGGGAAGAACTTGTGGAGTATTGGCGTACTTCCGATGCTGAGGTATACAAATAAGTTATATGTATGATATGTAAACATACAAATCATATTTATATACTTACATTTGTTGAACCTGTTATAGAAAATTGCAACTAGGAACGCTAAAAATCAGCGAGCTCACGGCATAGCTCATACCACGGGGCGTACTACTTTCGCTCAGATACGGCATGAGGTTTATATCTTATTGTTTTATTTTTGTATATAAATAAACATTGTATATTTGCAAATTATTTGGATTCTAATTTTCATATTTCTAAAAAAAATGTAGATGACCAATAAGGGGAAGTCTACTGATAAGATGAATGTTTGGCTTATGACACGTAGAGAAGATAACCCAAAGGTTATCCAGACCTTGGTAGTTTCCAAACACCTTTGATTGTATTTAAAGTTTATTTTTTATTTTTTGTGTGTCAACCATCTTAATTTGGCATATACTTGTATATCTTATTCAATACATGATGAGTTTAATGACCAACTCTCTATGCTACCTGAGGATTATCAGACTTTGGAGGCTAGGAATGCCATTTTCCATGAGTTGATAGGTCATGACGGACATGGATATTGTCGCACATACGAGAGAATTGTGCCTCAGAGAGCAGTGTATAAAGATGGTGCTGGGCCATCACAGTCAACACCCCAGCCGTCGACTATTGTTCAGATCACCTAGCAGGTTCGTGCGGAGCTAAGGAATGAGTTGAGAGAGGAGATGCAAGCAAAGTTCTCTACACATTTACAGCATCTGAGAGCTGAGATGATGGCCTTTGTGTCATAGGGGGCAAGTGTGGATCCCAACAAACAGGTTCGATATCAATTAAATTGTTTGATAGATAAATTTTCACACAACATTATGTATAAAATTCGAATATGATTAACACATTATGCATTGACTATCATAGGCTCCTGATACATCGAGTGGCCACCGGGCATTTAGGGAATTTGCAGAAGACAAGAATCCATATACACCACCACCAGAAGATCAGGTATAAAATGTATCTTTACATTCTAAGCTAAAATGTATCTTTGCATTCTAAGCTAAGAGACTTGTGGGAGAATACGGGACTCAAATCGGGTTCTCGGATTAGGAGTTAGAGACAGATTTCACTCTAGGCAAATTAGTTCTTTAAGAAACTTGAATTCAAGGTGTTGACGCCCCAAAATCACCAAAAGGGGTCGGTTTAGCACGAAGCTTGGCACACACGACCGCTTAGGCACGAGAGACTTATGGGAGAAGACAGGGCTCGAATCGAGTTCCCGGTTTGGGAGTTAGAGCCGTATTTTGGTCTAGGCAAACTAGTTCCTTAAGAAACTTGAATTCGAGGTGTTGACGCCCCAAAATCACCAAACGTGGTCGGATTGGCACGAAACTTGGCACACACGACCGCCTAGGCACGAGAGACTTGTGGGAGAAGACGGGATCCCAATCGGGTTTCCGATTTGGGAGTTAGAGCCGTATTTCGGTCTAGGCAAACTAGTTCCTTAAGAAACTTGAATTCGAGGTGTTGACGTCCAAAAATCACCAAACGGGGTCGGATTGGCACGAAACTTGGCACACACAACCGCCTAGGCTCGAGAGACTTGTGGGAGAAAACGGGGCTCAAATCGAGTTCCCGGTTTGGGAGTTAGAGTCGGATATCACTCTAGGCAAACAAGTTCCTTAAGAAACTTGAATTCGAGGTGTTGACGCCCCCAAAATCACCAAACGGGGTCGGATTGCCACGAAATTTGGCACACACGATCACCTAGGCACGAGAGACTTGTGGGAAAAGACGGGGCTCGAATCGGGTTCCCGGTTTGGGAGTTAGAGTCGGATATCACTCTAGGCAAACAAGTTCCTTAAGAAACTTGAATTCGAGGTGTTGACGCCCCAAAATCACCAAACAGGGTCGGATTGGCACGAAACTTGGCACACACGACTCCCTAGGCACGAGAGACTTGTGGGAGAAGACGGGACTCCAATCGCGTTCCTGATTTGGGAGTTAGAGCCGTATTTCGATCTTGGCAAACTAGTTCCTTAAGAAACTTGAATTCGAGGTGTTGACGCCCCAAAATCACCAAACGGGGTCGGATTAGCACGAAAATTGGCACACAAAACCGCCTAGGCACGAGAGACTTGTGGGAGAAGACGGGGCTCAAATCGGGTTCCCGGTTTGGGAGTTAGAGTCCGATATCACTCTAGGCAAACAAGTTCTTTAAGAAACTTAAATTCGAGGTGTTGACGCCCCAAAATCACCAAACGGGGTCGGATTGGTACGAAACTTGTCACAAACAACCCCCTAGGCACGAGAGACTTGTGGGAGAAGACGGGACTCCAATCGCATTCCCGGTTTGGGAGTTAGAGCCGTATTTCGATCTAGGCAAACTAGTTCCTTAAGAAACTTGAATTCGAGGTGTTGATGCCCCAAAATCACCAAACGGGGTCGGATTAGCATGAAAATTGGCACACACAACTGCCTAGGCACGAGAGACTTGTGAGAGAAGACGGGGCTCGAATCGGGTTCCCGGTTTGGAAGTTGGAGTCGGATATCACTCTAGGCAAACAAGTTCCTTAAGAAACTTGAATTCGAGGTGTTGACGTCCCAAAATCCCAAACGGAGTCGGATTGACACGAAACTTGGCACAAACGACCCCCTAGCCACGAGAGACTTGTGGGAGAAGACGGGGCTCCAATCGCATTCTCGGTTTGGGAGTTAGAGCCGTATTTCGGTCTAGGCAAACTAGTTCCTTAAGAAACTTGAATTCGAGGTGTTGACGTCCCAAAATCACCAAACGGGGTCGGATTGGCACGAAACTTGGCACACACGACTGCCTAGGCACGAGTGACTTGTGGGAGAAAACGAGACTCCAATCGGGTTCCTGGTTTGGGAGTTAGAGCCGTGTTTCGGTTTAGGCAAACTAGTTCCTTAAGAAACTTGAATTCGAGGTGTTGACGTCCCAAAATCACCAAACGGGGTCGGATTGGCACGAAGCTTGGCACACATGACCCCCTAGGCACGAGAGACTTGTGGGAGAAGACGGGACTCCAATCGGGTTCCTGGTTTGGGAGTTTGAGCCGTATTTCGGTCTAGGCAAACTAATTCCTTAAAAAACTTGAATTCGAGGTGTTGACGCCCCAAAATCACCAAACGGGGTCGGATTGGCACGAAACTTGGCACACATGACCCCCTAGGCACGAGATACTTGTGAGAGAAGACGGGACTCCAATCGGGTTCCCGGTTTGGGAGTTAGAGCCGTATTTCGGTCTAGGCAAACTAGTTCCTTAAAAAACTTAAATTCGAGATGTTGACGCCCCAAAATCACCAAACAGGGTCGGATTGGCACGAAATTTGGCACACACGACCGCCTAAGCATGAGAGACTTGTGGGAGAATACGGGACTCCAATCGGGTTCCCGGTTTGGGAGTTAGAGCCGTATTTCGGTCTAGGCAAACTAGTTCCTTAAGAAACTTGAATTCGAGGTGTTGATGCCCCAAAATCACCAAACGGGGTCGGATTGGCATGAAACTTGGCACACACGACCGCCTAGGCATGAGAGACTTGTGGAAGAAGACGGGACTCCAATCGGGTTCTCGGTTTGGGAGTTAGAGCCGTATTTCGGTCTAGGCAAAGTAGTTCCTTAAAAAACTTGAATTCGAGGTGTTGACGCCCCAAAATCACCAAACGGGGTCAGATTGGCACGAAACTTGGCACACATGACCGCTTAGGCACGAGAGATTTGTGGGATAAGACGGGACTCCAATCGGGTTCCCGGTTTGGGAGTTAGAGCCGTATTTCAGTCTAGGCAAACTAGTTCCTTAAGAAACCTGAATTCGAGGTGTTGATGCCCCGAAATCACCAAACGGGGTCGGATTGGCATCAAACTTGGCACACACAACCACCTAGGCATGAGAGACTTGTGGGAGAAGACGGGACTCCAATCGGGTTCCCGGTTTGGGAGTTAGAATCGTATTTCGGTCTAAGCAAACTAGTTTTTTAAGAAACTTGAATTCGAGGTGTTAACGCCCAAAATCACCAAACTGGGTCGGATTGGCACGAAACTTGGCACACACGACCGCTTAGGCACGAGAGACTTGTGGGAGAAGACGGGGCTCGAATCGGGTTCTCGGTTTGGGAGTTAGAGCTGTATTTCGGTCTAAGCAAACGAGTTCCTTAAGAAACTTGAATTCGAGGTGTTGACACCCCAAAATCACCAAACGACGTCGGTTTAGCACGAAACTTGGCACACACGACCGCCTAGGCACGAGAGACTTGTAGGAGAAGACGGGGCTTAAATCAGGTTCCCGGTTTGGGAGTTAGGGTCGGATTTCTGTCTAGCCAAAATTATTTACTTAACTGTCTTTGTAATTATATAGTAGCTAATTTTTTTTTTTTTTTGTAATTAAAATATTAACACATAATTATATTGTTATTAATTATTTTTATTTTTTATTTTTAGATATTTCCTGAGTAGCAGTTTGCTTCTTGTGGAATGCAAGCGTGTGAAGATTGCGACAAACTTTTGTTTTTGTAACCCACGGAAGAATCATGACGAAAACTTTTATTTTTGATTTACATTATTTAGATCTGTGAACAACATTATGTATGTATTATGCAACATTATGTGTGGTAGGGCTGCTCACGGGTCGGTTTTGGCGGGTTGCGGGTCAAAACCGACTCGACCCGCACTTATGCGGTTGGGGAAAAATGGACCCGCAACCGCCCGCGATGCGGTTCTCGGTTTGTGCGGGCGGGTGCGGTTTGGTTTGCGGTTTTGATTTTTTTTTTTTTTTTTTTTTAACTTAAGCAAATTTGACATTTTTTGTTACTTTCTAAACACTTTTTTTTTTTTTTTAGAAGAGTTATAAATTAAATTACAAGATATACAATTCATGATCATAATAAATAGTCCACATGTTAGATAAGATGATATGGAACCATGCTTGAAGATATGGATTAATCTTCCTCCTTAGCTTGCAAAAACAAATCCTTAAAAGTCAAACTAGTAACACTAATTTAAATATGCAAAAACAAACCCTTAAAAGTCAAACTAGTAACACTAATTTTAATAGTGGATTAATCTTCACTGTTTAGTTTTTAATATGCAATAATGTGATAATAGAATGACAATTCAAAATATCATATTTAACTGTGTCTATTAGACTAATGGAATATAATGATTATATATATATATATATATAAATAAAAGTCAAACTAGTAACACTAATTTAAATATCATTAGATCATGATAATGTATATAAGTACCCATATAATAAATTTTACTTTCATCCAAAATGTAAAAATAAAAATAATAACTAGTTATCTCCATGTATCCAAAATGCAAAAAAAATAAAATAATAACTAGTTATTTTTTCTTTAAAAAAAAAAAAAAAAAAACTGCGGGTTGCGGGCGGGTCGGGTTCGACCCGAACCCGATCTTTTGTGAATTTCTTGACCCGCACCCGCCCGCATACCTACATCGAAACCGCCCAAAGCACTGCGGGTAGGGTAGGGTCGGGCGGTTTGTGCGGGCGGGTGGGTTGGTTGCCCAGTGTGGGATAATTTTGCTAATGTGTTGTTATGAATGGAAGAATACTTTAATTATGGATGAATTTTTATTTATATACAGGAATTTTTATATTATTATGTAATTATCGGTTTTTTTTTTAATTATTTTCATGTAATACAGGTAATTTTCATATTTTTAATAATTTTATTGCAAATTTTTTTTTTTTTTTGAGACGGCAGCACACTGTAGTATAGCTGTCGCTAAAAGCCAGTTGAAGCGTGTGAACCAGGTTTTTTGCGACGGTAGTATAGCCGTCGCAAAAGATATTGGCATTATTAATTAGTTGAAACAAAAGGCCTTTAGCGACGGTATTCATCACTGTCACAAATAATATTTTTAGAGACGGCATGTTTGCGGTCTCAAACAAACATTTAGCAACGGTATTTTTGCCGTCGCAAATAACCATTTTAGCGACGGCATTTTTGCGGTCTCAAATAAACATTTAGCGATGGTATTCTGCCGTCGCAAATACACATTTTAGCGACGGCACCATAGTGCCGTCTCAAAAACTTCGAATTTCTACGCATTATTCCCGACAGTGTTTTGCCGTCGCAAAAAGGCCTTTTTGTCGTCGCCTATATTTTGCGACGGCGTTACACCGTCGCTAAAGCCCTTTAGAAACCCCCATTGTTGCGACCCCCCTCTTGTCGTCGCTAAAAGCCAGTTGCCGTCGCAAAAAAGCTTTTGAGACAGCGTTTTGGGTATTTGCGACGGCATTTTGCCGTCGCAAAAAAGTAAATTTTTTGTAGTGATAATTTGTGTTGTTCTATACTAAAAAAGTGTGTGAACAAATTTATGGTTTGTTGGCTACACCAGATTATCCTCTGTTGTTTCTATGGAGTTGCAAAGGTTTGCACTACCACAATGTGAGAGTATTTAGGCTATTGATTAATCACACATTTTAATCCTAAGGCAAATTGTTTGTGGTTCTCTCTCAAACTATTTCTGGCTACATTATTAAAGGCATTACAGTATGCAACTAAAGCTAATTAAATGGACACACTCCCGTAATGATATTTGAAGATTGAGGGGCATATATAATACACAAATCTGGGCCATTCCCTCCTAATCTGGGCCATTCACTTAATCTGAATTTTGATGAAGTTGATGTTGGGTTGGTTAGTGACTCTTTGGTGGCCAACAGCCTTTGCCTTCAAAATGGAAGTTATCATCATCAGGTGCACCTGTCAAATCTGAGCGACTAGACTCCTAGTTTTTTTTAATGGTTGCCACTACTTTGAATGTAAACCTTAGTTATATCCTCTGTTTAGTTTTCTTGTTATTTTACTTTTATTTTTCCATATACTACTACTAAATCCATAGTGGATGAGATGGGGTATTGAATGAGCAACAGGTTATAGTAGGATGGCCGCCATTACCCCATCCAAGTGCTGCTACTGTATGAAAAAATGGTAGATGTTTAAAAATGATTGGGGCTCTCAAACATTTTTTATAATGTAGTATTCCATTTTTTGATGATATAATTTTTAATTTAAATTTTTAAGATATCTAACGTTCACAATCAAAATAATTATGATGAAGAGGCAAACTCTTTCTGTCTTGATTGAGAGAAGTGAAGAGGTGTAATGTAGGATGGGACTATTTTTGTATCAACTGAAAGCATGTTTGCCCTGTTTCACATTTGTGAAGAGTTTAAGATTAATGATAAAGTGTCTTGTTTGATAATTTAAGATGTAACCATTTTCATATATTTATAGAGATATATAGAACCAAACAAATTAAGGAACTTAATTTCCCCGATAAGTGCCTTACAAACACCTACAATGAATCTTATACTTCCTTGTTTGATTTTCATTATGAACGAAGACATCAAATTTAACCAAGAAATAAAATTATCCTTTTTATTACTCTAAATTTGAGTGTTTTGATTACATTCAAAACATATGTTGTTGTAAATGGTGGGAACAACATAAATAGGATTTGAATCATCAGAGCAAAAAAAAAAAATTATAAGGAAATTAGAATGAATCTTTTTTTTCCAAAGAAAAGTTACCTTAAATCTCCAAAAAGCACAGCAAAAGGAACTGGATTGTTACTTTAAGCTCCTTAGCTTACTTAGACTGTCACTTTAAGCACAGTAGAAGGCTTTCTCCTCTCACTAACACACAAAACAAACTAAAACATTAATTAGATTTCTAGTTTTATAGATTACCAATCACATAAACAGAGAGCTCCAACCTAGGAAATATTGTTCCATTGATTACAAAAATTTCTCAATTATTCGAATTCCATAAAAGCAGCTTTCTTCATTGAACCAAAAATAAAAATAAAAAATAAAAATAAAAACATTCACATAATTGTGGAATTTACATGATGAGGTCTATATACATTGCTTGAATTGAAGATACCAATTCTTTAGGATTTTGTATCATATCCCATGTTTGAAATGCTTTTGGATTAGGAGGGGATAGTACAATCCTATATTATTCTATCACATATTTGTTTGAAATTACTAGACATTTACTACATCGTGTAAAACATAGATGGGGTCTTTTAAATCTTTTTACATGTTAGTCCACAGTCACTAGGAATCAATATATGAACTATATCAGATTTGGGCTATCAATCTGGAACTCAATTTCCCATCAAACAAACATATTGCAAAGTATAGGGAAACAGTAAACACAACAATGATCATCACAACATTCAATTCCAAAAAAAAAATCAAAAATCGAGAATCAGAAATCCAAAATCGAGAATCATCACAGCATTCAATTTCCCAACAATGCATATATATATAGGGTTAGTTTGGAATATTCCTAAAACAGAGGCACATTTGGCCATATAGCTCAACAATCCAAAATTGAGAATCAGAAATCCACAATCCGAAATTTCAACCACCCATTCACGGAATTAGAAAAAGCCCTAAAAAATTGATTACGAAATCGACAGAAAATGAAAGAAAACAAACATTTAAAAACCCTACACAAATCGTGAGACATGGGGATGGGAGAGATAGTGAGAAAGAGATACAAACAAACAGACACAGATCGACAGAGAGGGAGAGAGATGAGAGAGAAATACCTGTAATCAGTGGTGGGGCCGATTTGCAGTGGTCGTGGTGGCGAGCGCCAGTGGCCAGCGATGGTGATGATCGGCGGTGGTCAGCGGCGCTGAGGTTTGGCATCGAGTGCTCTGTATGTTGGTGTGTGTGAAACAGAAGAAAAATAATTCTTTGTTAAATATAGATGCCAATATTAATGAGTTTCCCTCTAAAAAAATTTGGAAGCTTTAGCGACTAAATCATTCTTTGTCGCCAAATATCGTTAACAGCGACTAAAAATTGGTCGCCAAAAGAACCATATTTTCGCTACTAAATTGAAATTGTCATCGGCAATGTTTAATATACAATGACTAATTTAGTTGTGGTCGCCAAAAATTCATCAAAATACTCCCAATTTTTGGTGACAAAAATTTTTTGTCGCAAAATGTTATTATACGGCGACTAAATGAAATTTTAGTAGCCTAAAATGGTTGCAAATAGCAACTAAAAACAACTTTGGTCGCCAATAAGACTATATGGAAACTAAAAGAATTTAGTAGCTAAAAAGAGTAAATGAATGCCGACTAAAATTTGATTTTGGTCGCCCAATATACTGTTTTTGGCGACTAAAAATGCTTTGGTCGCCAATTTTAGTCGCCAAATGTGTAGTTTATTGTAGTGCATACAGGGAACAACGACACTGGCAAAAGAGAACGACATCGGCAAACCTGAACCCCCATCACTGGTGCAAATATAGGCGGTTATGAAAGAAAAATAGAATCAATTGAAAGAGAAAAAAAATTGAAAAGAATGTGATAACTGCCACTGTTGAGTTGTGGCAAGCATTACTAGTCCCTAATTGCAGTGAGAGTGCCCTAGAGAAGTTACCCAGTCAGGCATGTGACAATTATGCTTAAGTTACATAGGAGCCAAATCAATTTTTAAGTAGCTATTAACCAGGGACTACCATAGTTTGCTAATAAATAGAACACCATAGCCCTGTGCAAAGTTACCACAGTTAACCCTTTTTTTTTTTTTTAACACCATGCCAATTTACTATTAAAATTTCTCACTATTGATGTTGATAATAATTGTAAGTTTTGGTGAGGTGAATTTGAGTTTTGGAGTGAGAAAAAAGATGGAGACAAAATAATTGAAATTTGGAGAAAAAGATGAAAAGAGTTGAATATGAATAATATATATAAATGATTTGGGTATAATATGAAATAAAAAATAATATTTTATTGTACTTAATGTATATTATACTATTGAGAGGGTAATTTATGTCTAAATTGGGCCGAGCTAAGTAGGAGACCTCTTTGGTAATTGGGCCGCGAGACAGACTAAGGAAAAAGCAGATTTACTTCAGTCTAAAAGGCTAAGCAGGTATGGGCCGAGCTAGCTAGGCACTGTGCTTGGGAGAGCCGAGCTATCTTGGCATTATGCGTTAGAGCGCCGAGCTAACTCTTACCTCGTGCTTGGTTAGCTCGGTGTTGAGTGAACAGCCCAGTTGGAATATGTCAAACCGAGGAACGCGCAGTGAAAGGAAGAACCGAACTAGTTGGAGTTCAGTCTAGTCTGCGGCTTTAACATGGCCACGTTAGCTCAGTCATATTGACATCCAACCATGGTAAAACCATCTCATTTGGTTTAAGCAGTGAGAGAGGTGTTGAAGGATAAGCATTATCTTTCAAGAGTGTGACTTCAAGGAGGACTCTACATGGAGGAATAAGAGTCCTACGAAGATTGTGCCATGCAGAACCTATAAAAACTCATAGCATCACTTATGGAGAGGTAACACAACTTTGATTCTCGAATACACAGAGCTTTTGTCTATTTGTCTATTTTGCTGACTTAGGCATCGGAGAGGTATCCGGCACACACCCGTCGGCTAGTTCACGTTTGTGTTTTCAGGGAGTAAAGCGACGACGTTTGAAGGAGCGCAGACTTGATCAACAGGATTATACGAGAACATTATTTCTTGCTCGTACAACTATGAAAGATGAAAAGAGTTTAATGTATATTATATTTAATGATAAATTTAATAAAAATTAAAATTTTAAAATTTTAATTGGATGTAGTGAGCAAGGTTTTCAAAGGCGTATACAAGGTGCGACTTGAGGCGAGGCGTATGGAAAACGCACAGATGCGTTCTTTTTGGGGCGAGACCCCAGCTATGCGTACGTGTCAAAATCAGAGGCGTACGCTATTGTCGCGCTTCATGCGCTTTTCACGCCTTCGACAGTGAGGCGAAAGCATTTTAAGGGCTCGATTTCAGAAATCAAAAAAAAGGAAGATAGAGTAGTTGATGGAAAATAGACTTCGATTCAAACAGAAATTGCTCAAGAATAAGTTATAAATGCCATGTAAGTCGATCTTCTTCAAATCAGAGTCCAACAACTTCGAATCAGTCTTCTAATCTTCTTCAACGAACTAGGGTCTTCAGGTACGCAGTCTCTCACTCTCTTTCTCTCGAGTTGAGTTGACTCTGTCTCTGCCTATCTCTCTCGTTCTGTTTTCTGCATCGTATTTGCATCGTCTCTTTATCGTCTCTCTCGTTCTGCTCTCTTATCGCTTCTCTGTCTCTCTCTTATCGCGTCTGTGATGTATACCTAACATATATCTATCTGACTGTGTTGCATATATAATATATCTATTCGACTGACTGTGTTGCATATATATTATTATTATTATTATAATATATCTATTCGACTATTCTGTGTTGCATATTTATTATTATTATTATAATATTTCTATCTCTGTTTCGATGTGCAATAGTTGTAGTAGACTAATAATATAGTATACTAATAATAATAATGATAATAATAATAAGAAGAAGAATAAAGATTGGTAGCTCGAAAATTTACCCCCCCTAATCCCCTAATGCCCAAACGACGTCGTTTTGGGCATTAGGCTTTTTTTTTCTTTTTTTTTCTTTTTTTTCTTTTCGAAGCTTTTCGAGCTCAAACACAGACGGGGAAGAGGGAGAGGGAGAGCGGAGAGGAGAGGAGAGAGGGAGACACACACACACAGAGGCCCCCCTGCATTCCGGCCGACCGTCCGATCGTCGCAGCTCCGCCATCGTCGCAGCTCGGAGATGGATCGTCGCAGCTCCAGTCCCTTCTTCTTCCTCCTCCTCCTTCTTCCCTCTCTTCTTCTTCTTCTTCCTTCTTCCTCTTCTTCTTTCTTCTTCTCTGCTTTCTTTCTTCTTCTTCGTCTCTTCTGATTTTCTGATTGAAAAAAAAAAAAAAAATTAAAACGACGAAACGACATCGTTTCGTCGTTTAGAGGGATTCGGGGAGGCTAATTTCGAGCGACGTAGCATTGTTGTAATAATAATAATAATAATAATAATAATAATAATAATAATAATAAAGGCATTAAAATATTAATGTTAATGTTTCTCCTTCTTTAATGTTAATGTTAATATTAAAATATTAAAATAATAATATTATTATTTTAATGTTTCTCATTCTTTTATTTAAAATTATTATGATTATTATTATTATTATTTGATAGACTATAATTTATTATTATTATTAATATAATATTAATATTCTTTTCTTTTTTTTGCCATTTCACCTAACCAGTTTTTTTTTTATTCTTGTTTTTTTATTTGTTTATTTTTATATAGTGCTACAGTTGATAAGTTTGTGGGGAAAAGATGACTGAACCCAAAGGCCAAAGAAAAGATTTTGTCTGGAAGTATGTAAAAGAAGTTGATGGGGAAAAGTATTTTAGATGTAAATTTTGTGATCAAACTTGTAGTGGTACTGTTAGTCGATTTAAAAATCATCTAGCCGGCACGCATAAAGGCATTAAACCGTGTTCAAAAGTTCCTGAAGATGTAAAGTTGGAATGCCAACATGCATTAAAAAATTTCTTTGAGCAAAAAAGTGCCCGTAATGAGATGCTATATGAGATTGGGATGGGTGCTGGAGCAAAGGGCGAGAGTGGTGCTTCTCAATCTATTGAAGGCGATACTGGTGATATGACACAACCACCAAAATCGAGGGGTCCAATGGATAAATTTGCTAGTTCTCAAGCACGACAATCTACACTGAACTCCAAATGGAAACAAGAAGAAAGAAAAGATGTGTGTCGAAAGATTGGGCGTTTCATATATTGTAAAGCTCTTCCATTTAATTTAGTGAATGATCCGTATTGGGTAGCTGCAGTTGATGGAATTGCAAATTATGGACCTGGTTTCAAACCCCCTTCTATGCATGAATTGAGGACTTGGATTCTTAAAGCAGAAGTGGAGGATATAAATGTCATGATGGAGGAACATAAGAAAGCATGGAAACAATATGGATGCTCAATTATGTCTGATGGCTGGACAGATGAGAAAAGTAGAGTTTTTATTAATTTTCTTGTGAATAGCCCTGCTGGAACTTGGTTTTTAAAATCAATTAATGCATTTGATACTATAAAAAATGGGAGTTGATGTTTAACTATCTTGATAGTGTCGTGGATCAAATTGGAGAAGATAATGTTGTTCAAGTTATTACTGATAATGCTTCAAACTATGTCAATGCCGGGTCGAGACTTATAGAGAAGAGGAAGAAGTTGTATTGGACTCCATGTGCTGCGCATTGTATTGATTTAATGTTGGAGGACATTGGAAAATTGAAAGTCTGTGACCAAACTCTCTCGTTAGCTAAACAAGTGGTCAAGTTTATATATGGACATTGTTGGGTTCTTTCAATGATGATATCATTTACAAAGAACAATGAACTACTCCGTCCAGCAGTAACACGGTTTGCCACTGTTTATCTTACTCTCCAAAGTCTTTACAAACAAAAGCAACCACTCCAAGCTATGTTTTCTTCAGAAAAGTGGGCTTCTAGTAGTTAGGCAAGAAAGGTTGAAGGGGTAAAGGCTCGTGCAACTGTGTTGTTTGATCCAAAATTTTGGCCTAATGTTGCTTTTTGTATCAAAAGCACAATACCTTTGGTTAGTGTTTTGCGAGAAGTTGATTCAGAGGAGAGGCCTGCTATGGGTTACATTTATGAGTTGATGGATTTGGCTAAAGAAAAGATTGCTTTCAATTGTGGAGGAAATGTTAGGAAGTACGGACCAATTTGGAATAAGATAGATGCAAGGTGGACACCACAACTTCATAGACCTTTACATGCTGCTGGTTATTATCTAAACCCTCAGTTGCGCTATCGAGATTCCTTCTCCAATGTTGAGGAGGTGAGGCAAGGATTGTATCAGTGCATGGATAGAATGTTGAGTTATGATGAGCGTCTCAAGGCTGATATCCAATTGGACTATTATGATCAAGCAAAAGGAGAATTCGGAAGTCGTGTTGCAATTGATTCCAAAGCGATACGCTCTCCCGGTAAGAAACTAATATGAAAATAATTTTCCAATTACATTCTATAAAATTAAAATACGAGATTGAAATTATTTTGCATTTTTCAAATTATGTAGCTGATTGGTGGATTCGTTTTGGGAGCAAAACACCAGAGTTAACAAAATTTGCTATTCGAATACTTAGTCTAACTTGTAGTGCTTCGGGATGTGAGAGGAATTGGAGTACCTTTGAGTCGGTAATATATCTTTCTTTCCTAAACTTTCTTATGCATAAAATAAATATTCATGTTTCTTATTTCGTTTCTTATATTATTATATTAGATTCATACAAAAAAGAGGAATAGGCTTGAGCACAAACGTTTGAATGCTTTGGTCTATGTGAAGTACAACACTAAACTAAGAGAGAGAAGTATCAGAAGAAGACAAAACATCGATCCAATACTAATTGATGAAATTGATTCGGATGATGAATGGATTGCTGAAAAAGAAGATCCTGTCCTCTCCCTTGACGCTTCTTGGCTTGATGAAGAAGAATTGTTCGATGCTGAAGCAATTAGGACTGTGCCTATCACTACCTATGATAGAAGTGTGGAGAATCGATCAACTACGACTACAATTAATGTTGACTCATCTTCGAATGCAAAGAAAAGAAAAGTTGGTGAAGGTTCAAGTAAGTTGTTAAACAATTATGGACTAGTTGCATAGATATTATTATATGTGCCTATTTAATTAATTTGAAATCCTATTTCTTGTATAGGAAATGATAGAGGAAAAGGCAAGGCAGCAAGATGCACCCTTGTGATGAAGATACGGAGTTGGAAGAAGTTGGTGGAATAGATGATGGAACCTATCCTATTATAGATATAGCGGACGAAGATGATGACAATATTAATGAGGATGATTTAGAGTGACCTATTATTTATTTATTGCTTTGTTTATAGAGCATTAGAGTTTTAAGTTATTTTGTTTATTGAACAATTGGAATTTAAGTTATTTTGACTATCACTTAAGTTATTTTTTTATTATAGTATTAATGAGAATGACTTAGAAAGCACTTATAATGCTTGAAATTATTAATTAATTTTGGTTACATGGTTAGAATGGCCTTTAAGAATTTTATTTGGTAATTCTTATTTTTTTTTACTCTTTTTATGCTATATATAATTAATTTTGTATTTTATAAAAATTAAAAAAATCAAAATTCAAAAGGCTTACGCCTCAACGCCTTGAGGCTTACGCCTTGCCTCAACAAGAGTAAAACACCTCGCCTTGCGCTTTCGCCTTTAAAAACACTGGTAGTGAGTAATTATATGTGTGTAAATACAATCAGCCATTGGAGACAAAGGACCATATGGGATGCAAAGCCCAAAATTAGCCCATAGATTCTGCCCTGAGTTTGGCCCATTTTGCTTAATGCATTGAACTGATTTAATTCAATGCATGTCCCAAAAATAAAAACAAAAAATTTCTGTCTAAAATTTGATTCATCGAAAATGAATTAAGCTGTGTACAAATTAACTCTCTCTGTTTTAAAACATTTATAACCATTAAATCATATGAAAATTTTAAGGTATAAAGTATGAAGACTTAGGCTAAGTTTGGCATCTTCAAAAAAGCTCAAAAGTAAAAAAGTTACTATCATATTTAGTCACATCACCTCTCTACCACATTCTTTCGAACCCAGTCCATATTTCATAAAAAGTCAAAAAATACACTTATTTAGAACATTCCAAACAACCTTCTAATTCAATAATTGTAAATATTTTGAACTCAGCATCAAAGAGAAAGAGTATTGGAACACAGTGATGACAAAATATGCCTAATATAAAATGTGACCCACTGAGTATATAAATATGTTTTACCTCCCTTGACTCTTCGATTATGAAAGGAGTAAAATAAAATTAAGGATATATATATATATATATATATTCGGTCTGGGAACCAAAATTAGCTCATAGATGTTATCGCCCTGAGTTTGTCTCATTTTGCTCAACAATATTCTTAGCGCATGTGCACAATATTGGTGAATATGTGGACTACATTTTTTTTTTATTTGAATCATATTGATATCAGGATGAAATTTAATAAATTATAATTATAATAATGAAAATCATATACAACACATAATACAAAAAAAAAACTTTCAAAATGGGAAAGAAAAACCCCAATAGAGATTCATTACCAAAGACCCTCTCTTTGTTTTCTTGTTTTAAAATAATTATAATCATTAAATCAAGTAAAATTTTGAAATACAAAAATTTCAAGATGTGATTAAATAACTATACAAGTATTTTGGAATTGAGACAATGACATACGAATTTAAGACAAAAGATCACGTACCCCTTTGTTTGCACCACATTTTATTTTTCTGTCGATTGTAGCTTATTAATTATGGCCAAGTTTGATTATGATTTGTCGATTGAAATTATAAACTATTTTCAAAGAATAACCTTGACCACATTTGTTTTTATTGTTATTATTTCTGTCGACAGGCATGTAATGTGGCATGACAGATGTGTTAAGTATGTGGCATGATGACATGTTAAATGGAGAACCAGAAAGTTAGCAATTGTAGCAATTTGAAAGTTAGTGTTGAGATCAATGAGTCAAGATCAAATCAAGCACCAAATTTGCAAATGGTTCCTATCAAACATAGGATATGGATAATGTTGAGGAAATCATGGACTTGGATTATCTCTTTCTCTCATGTAATACTATAAATAGGCCAAGAGAGATATAAAGAGGCATCAATCAATCATCATCAACCACTCACAATCGTGAAGAATTATTTAGGAACAGTTTAAGTTAGCTATTTTTAGGAGTAGATTAAGTGACAGTTTTCCTACCCCCATTTCTCTTCTTTATGTCGATTGTTGTATTTATTCAATTTTTTGTTCTTGTTTAAAAGTTCTGTAACTGGTGACAAGTGACAATTTATTCAAATTAATACATATTTATGTTTTGTTCTATTGCTTCTTTTTAATTACCTTTAGAAGTCCTTTTCTATTTAAGATATAAAACTCAACCACAAAGTTTGATCTTTTTTATGTTTATTTGAAAATTTGTTTAAATCTGTTGATTAATCACTCTCAATTAGGCTTGAACCAAATTTTTGCTAACACCCTCAAAGTGTGATCACCACTTGCAAAAATATTTCCTCCATAAGAAACCTTTTTCCCCAACAAAGAGAAGAGTATCAAGGGAGACTAGATAGATTTTTTTTTTTTTTGGTTAGATTTGAGATAGATTAATACTATACCAACATAATTTGTTTACATATTGAATATATATTAGCAATAGAGACTAATTTATGACTAAAAAATTGTCATGTTTATTTATTGTTTATTCAATTTTCTTTTAAACACCCTCAATAAGCCGTCCCAAATAATCCCATAGCACTATGCTACAATATGCATCAGCAACAAGGAACACATAGCGAGAGGAAAAATTATGTAATAATTTTGGAACAGTTACATGTAGTGGCTGTCTAATTTAAAATAATAGGATTAGTAGTTTACATTACCACAAAATCTCTTGATCTGGAGAGAGATGGAGAGTGAGTATACAAAATATGAAAGTGATTCTAGATAAGAAAAAAGATTGAGAATTTTAATTTGTAACCCTAATTTATGATGGGTTTTATGTGATGTGATTTTGATTTTTATTTTTTGTTTTTTGAGTTTTCACATGATTAAAGTTGGGTTTAGAGCTCGAGCAATGCTACATACCACTAATTTATTATCACTAATTCCATCACTAATGATGTGACAATTGAAAAAAAAAAATAAAAAAACAAAACCAAGACACAAAACAAATGTGACAGTGAGTGAGACCTACTGTCACATCATTAGAGCCACCACTAATTAATAGTCTAAAGCATTTTTTGTTTAGAGCTCAGAGCTCTCTATCAAGGACAAACCACTAGGGACAAAGGTTGTTGCATGACAGTGTGCCCAGTTGTAGGTTAGTGTAGTACTCTTTCATTTTCATGTATAGGCACACACACCACAGGTGCTAGCAACCCTTGTCTGCTATTAAAGGGTGGTGATTCATCCCATTAATTTTTGGATCATTAATAGTATTAATAAATTAAAAAAAAAAAAACAAACAAACTCAACCCAAAATATCACATCACTTTTGTGACCCCTGTGTCACATCATTAATAATGCTCTAGTGCTCCAATTCAGAGCTCTAAAACATTATTGGCTATTGAATTTCACTGTTTTACTAATTTGAAACGTTTAGAGCCCAGAGCTCTCTATCAAGGACAAACCACTAGGGACAAAGGTTGTTGCAGGACAGTGTTCCCAGTTGTAGGTTAGTGTAGTACTCTTTCATTTTCATGTATAGGCACACACACCAAAGGTGCTAGCAACCCTTATCTGCTATTAAATTTCACTGTTTTACTAATTCAATCCTGCTGCAGACTTCCTCCTCCCTTAACCAAGTGTCGGGGCTCGATTCTCACCTTGGCATGGAGCAGCTTTAAATCTCTGGACCAACTGTCTCACCCTTCGAGGTGCCTACAAATCAGCGAAGGGATTAGTCTCCGCGATCGGCGGAGATATCCTGAGGAGACCTAAAAAAAAGACCTCTAATTAGAGGTCCTTCTATACAACTCTAATGAGCTGTCCGGGAATAAAAAAAAAAAACAGTAAAGTAAAAGACAAAAATAAGAAAAGAAAAAGACAAATTAAAGGTGCATTAAAAGTGTTTTTTTAGAGATCCAAATCATTTTTCTTACTAATTTGAAACGTTTAGAGCCCAGAGCTCTCTATCAAGGACAAACCACTAGGGACAAAGGTTGTTGCAGGACAGTGTTCCCAGTTGTAGGTTAGTGTAGTACTCTTTCATTTTCATGTATGGGCACACACACCAAAGGTGCTAGCAACCCTTATCTGCTATTAAATTTCACTGTTTTACTAATTTGAAACATAAACGATTGTGAGTATTTTGAAGAAGAAAAAAAAAATCAGATTTAAAAACAGAATGCCTCTCGGATATGATCATCCCTTACAAGAATCTTCCCTCTCTGGAAAGGCCTTTCCCAAACAAAGAGAGGAGTATTATGGTTTTGCCTATAAGTTATAAACAGAAACTGAAGTCACATTTTTAAAATTTAAAAATATATATAAACAATCTCAGTAAACCATACTAAACAACTCCATAGTAGAATACGATACAATAGATAAATACATTACACAAATTTAATTATCGGACCACCAGACAGAAAATAGAAAAAGTTAATTCTTTTTTCCTTGTTTTTTCATAATTTATCATTTGAAGGATACACACAATACAACTAGCAACAAGAACACACAAACAGAAAATACACAAAACATGACACTGATTCTAGCACAACCATTTCCACTAGGTACAAACATTACTGCATGACATTATTTATAATAGTAGTAGTAAACATGCATAGCCCAGTAGTACTCTTTCCACTTTCATACACACCATTGAACTCTCTAATTTTGTCCATCTTAGCAAGTGGGTATAGGAACACCACAAGTGCTAGCAACCCTTCTAGAATTGGGAGAGTTGACATACTGCCTGAGATTAGGGTCCTTGAGGTACCCACAAAGGCATGGCCTCTGCTCCCTCACCTTGTCACAGCAAGTCCTTGATGGTGGCTGCGATGATGTGATCGCCCCCACACATGGGCTCAGCTCCAGGGGGCTGCAAGTCACCGCCTCCGCCACGGGCGCTTCTCCTAAAGCACTGCCATCAATATCACCATCACTACCACCACAACACAAGAGAGTTTCTTCATCTTCAACTCACCACCACACCACCACAAAAAACAATATTAGAGAAAAACAGAGAAATGGGTACTATGGATAGGATGGTGATGAAATGAAATGGGTGCATAATTTATAGAGGACTTGACCTGAGTCTTCTTGACCCGTGTTTGCTTTTCTGGTGGGGCCCACGCGGGTCCCATTGATTTAATGAAATTTTTGTAACCGATGTCTATGTGTCATTTTGGGAACATAATAAAATATCTAAAAACGTGGTTGTCAAAAACGTAATAAATTTTTTTTGGAAAGTGTCAAAAACACAGCCTTAAAATTATAAATTAGGACCTATGAAAAAAAAATAAAAAAATAAATCTCTTATGTTGGGTAAAGGTATTTTGGTTAAATTAAAAAGTAAAAAGTCAGCTTTTTACCAACTTCCCATCACTTCCAAAAGAGTCAAAAAGTTTGGTAAAAAGTTAAAAGTCAACTTTTTACCAACTTCCCAAAACAACCCTATGTCTTACTCCAGCGAAATTTTTGTATGCAGATAAAGTACATGTTATGTGATATCTTTTATTATTATGATTGGCTTTGGTAGTAGAATCCACTATATTTATGTTAAGTGTTTAAAAAATAATAATAGACGTATATATTTATGATTAGTGAAAAATAATAGCACGTAATACCTTTTAATACAAAAATTTCTCCTTTCTCCTACCATTAAATACTATATCTCTGTTTTTCTTTCATCCTTCAAATCATTTCTTTTTGGTCACAATAATAATTTTTAAGATCAATTATAGTGATAGGAGGGAAATTATTTAGTTATACTGATGTATGTATGTGGTATTTGATTTTTTTATATAAATGATTTATTTGAAAGAATTAAAAGTTGAATTGTTCATATCACCTAAATAGATTTAATTTTTTTTTATTTGGACCCTCAAAACCAATTAGGCTATGTTTGTTTGGATAGATTGCATTAAATGAGATTAGTATTATCAAACTCTTGAGATTGTGTATCATATTCATCTTTGGATTGAGTCAGGAGTATGAAGAAAAATTCTTATCAAATTTTCAATTTAACCCAATAGTCCGAACGTCTCCTTTGTCCTCTATTTTGTATTCCACTCCCTTTTTTGGATTCAGGGGCAATTTGAAAACTTGATAAAAAGTCAATTTTTTTTAATTTTTTAGCTTTTTTTACATAAAAAAAAATCACAAAAAAAACCAATTTTTTTTAGCCAAAAAGCCACCAAAAGTCAAAAAAATCAAAACGCTATTTTTTACCAACTTCTCAAAACACCACTCAATAATCTCCCATATAGGGAGTATTATAACTGTATAGACTAATAGTTAGGTCACGTTTAGGATTTAATTTTCTTAGTAATTTTTGATTTTTAAGGTTTTTTATGAGATAAAAAGGTTACAGTATTTAAAAATAATTTCTTAAAATGTTATTAAAAAAAAATATGAATGACTGAGGTATATGATTGATTTTTTTGTGACTTTTAATAATTAAAATTTTTTAAATAATTTTTTGACTTTTATAACCTAATAAAATGAAAGTTCTCAAACCAGGCGCAAGTTGAATCCGAAATTCAAGCCGAGTTTTCCGTTTGAATTGAGAATATTATGAATAAAGAGCTTGGCTTATCTTTTAAGAGACTAACTCTTTAGATTTAGAAAATGCTAGAAGTCCTAAAATTTCTACTAAATGTTTTACATAGACTTGTGAGACCTATCCCATGTGAGATATCTGATAAAATATTTGATAGAAATTTTGGTATCCCTAACATTACTCTTTGGATTTAGTAAGTCTATTGTAAACCCAATCTCGATAATTTAAATTATTTATTTTTTACTACTCGTTGAAAATAATATTTATATAAAAAATTAAGATAATTAGATTTCAGTAGTTATATGTTTGAATTATATTTATTTTTAAAAAATAGACTGCAAATATAATTTCAAGAATAACTGTCTATTTTTTAAAAACAAATGTAATTCAAATATATAAACTATCGAAATCCAATCATTTTGATTTTTTACATAAATACTCTTTTCAACGAGTACTAAAAATTGAACGATTTAGATTATTAAGATTCGACTTACAATGAGTTCACTAAAATGCTCTCTTAAATTAGATTCCCATATAAAAGAAGTTAAAAACTTAAAAGAAAACATGCCAATTAAACTGGACCTAGATTTAGGTTAACAAATAATTTTTCACACTCTGTCTTTTTGATTGGTGGGTTCTCGGATGCATTAGTATTTTTTATTTTTTTATACAATCATTTAAAGGAAAATAAGAAAAGAGAAACTTTATAATAATAAGACTTTGAATTTTAATATGAGAGTGGAGCGTGTTGTCTACGTTGACCGTAGAATTCATTAAGAGTTTCATTTTCAAAATATTTTTATTTTGCAAAGAATTTGAGAGTGGAGCGTGTTGTCTACGTTGACCGTAGAATTCATTAAGAGTTTCATTTCAAATATTTTTATTTTGCAAAGAATGTGTATATTAATATTAGATCCGTCACATATGTTGTTTGTTATTAAAAAATAGATAACAAATATATTTTATTAAAATATATCAAAAAATAAAATGAACAATTTTAAATCAATAAAATGAGACATGTAACAACACTCTATAATCCAGATCTAAATTGAAGGAAAATCAACTCTTTAAATATTACATAAACTATAAGAAGGAAAATGCTCAGACCCCCAGTGGGGTCACTAGAAGTCGTGGATGCTGCCCTCCCATTGGCTTAAAAATTTTTTTTTTTTTTTTTTTTTTAATTTTCAGCAAATCAAGCCGCCACCTCACTGGGGTTGACCCCAGTGGGGGTATTTAGCATGGTTGATATAAGAATAAGAAAACTTTCATGCACTAAAAAATAAATGTGATTGCACTTTCTAGAGTGTTTTTTCCTTTTTTCCTTTTTTTTCTTTTCATTTGGGGATTGAAAACGTATGAGAGCAGCCAAAAAATTCCAGGAGGAGACTGGGACTGCCATCTGATTGACCAAATTATTCGTTGATGTAATAATTAACGTTTGACAAAAAGGAAAATTCCATGTTCGGTTGAATTTTTAAAAAATTAATTACATATTTATTAAAAAAATTATACTTTATTTTTTAATATTTATAAAATTATTTTCCAAACCTATATTGAAGTGAAAACAATGGTGCTATTAGCATCTCATGAATTATTTTATTGAAGTGAAACAATGGTGCTATTAGCATCTCATGAATTATTTTAGACTCGCTTATAAATTTTGAAACCTTTAAAATTTCTTTTTTCCCTTCAAATAATACCAAATATTATTTTGTAAAAATATCTACTACCCATTAAATGCACATCCCCACACCCCAAAAACACACCCACTTCCAAAAAATCCTAACAAAAATCCACGAAAAAAAAGAAAAAAAAAGGCAATGTAATTACTGTCTCTGCTGTTTCATCCACTTTTGTCACAATTGCTATGTTCTCTCTCTCTCTCTCTCTATCTTTGTATATATACATATAATTTCTTAATTTTTTCATAATAATTTCTTCTCTTACAGAAAAAATTATAATAATTGGTTTAGTTTTCTCAGTAAAACAGGTCTGAACCTATGAATAATGTTCGGTTACCTGTTTCCAAACAAATAATAAATGTTCGGTTACCAGTTCCCGAACAAATAAACAATGTTCGGGCCTTTGTTCTCGAATTTCAGTCATATGTTTGAGAGTTTAATCCTGAAAAAATGATGAATAGATTTTAATTTTTCTTTTTTTTTTTTCAAGAAACTTACCCTTACAAGGCCAATTTCCTCTGAGTTAAGAATAACATCAAAGTTATGAACCTCCTCTAAGCTTTTATTGTTTGTTTCCTGTCGTCTTATAGAGTTGTGATTTCCAGAAAAACTTTACTTATTTGTCATTGCCGGAGAAGTGTGAGTAATCAAATGGTTGTCACCGTTTACTGTCGGAATATTGTCGCCAAAGGATTTTCAATGTTTTGAGGGTTGGTAGGTTTTGAAGGTGGGATTTAGGGAAGATGGATGGGTGGTGATGGGGTGAGTGCTCTCATAAATCCTAATTCATGATGTAGTGAGTATGTAGATTTAATTGTGAGATGAGGTGTCTTAAAATTAATCAGTTGTATTTGGTTTGAGTTTTCTGGATTAAATTTTTTGAAACTGAATTTTTTGGTTTTCGTATTCTTTTGTTTTTAGTGAATATTTTTTAAATTTTAAACATTTTTTTTTTTTACTTTTTTAGATGCACCTTAGTTTAGATGTATCTAAAAAGTAAAAAAATTGTGAAAAAATATTTTAAAAAATTAATAAATACATAAAAATACAAAAAATGTACTGAATTATTGTATTTTTTTTTTATATTTTTGGTATTTAGTGAATTTTTAAAAAGATTTTTTTTATAATTTTTTTTACTTTTTGGTGTATTTATGTTAGGTGTGTCTAAAAAATAAAAAAAAAATTTGAAAAATAAAAAAAAATTCAGTAAAAACAAAAAAACACGAAAAATAAGAATGTAAAATTTTCTGAAAAGTGGTTTTCTGAAAACTCAAACAAGCAAGCTATCCTTCTTAACAATTTTATTAAAATTATTATTATAAATAAAAAAATTAAAATTAAAAATTTAAAATAATTTATAAAGCGCTAATAACAGTGAAATTACCCCTTCAACAAATGGCCCCACTTTCTCCAATTGGGGATTTCCATAATCCAATAAGGATCAGCCTAATTTTCTCAGTCGTTACCTTTTTCTTCTTCTTCTCTTCTTTTTTTTTTTTTTTTAAATTTATTTATTTGTTTGTGATCAACCTCCCTATTTCTTTTAGTTTTATGCCCGTGCTAATAATCTTTGTTACTGTATGTTTGTCTTCAAGAAAATAAATAATTTAATTTCAAAAAGATACTTATAGATTATTTTTTAAAAATAAACGTGATAAAATGAAAAAAAATTATAATTATTGAATCGATTTAATTTTTTTTTTTATAAATAAATATAGGGACATTTTTTCATAAAACCTTTTCCTACTATATTCTATTTAGTCCACATTATTTTTTATAATTCTAATAAGTCTTATGAGTGACATAGTACCAAAATACCTCTAATAATATTCACATTTACAGTATGAATGTTCTGTGACGTGAATGTTCACAGTCAATGTAAATGTTAACATGTCAATATGAATATTCACACGTCAATGTGAATATTCACATTGCAAAATATGAATGTTCACATCACCAAATTGCTAACTGTTCAAAAAATATTTGTAATTGTAAGGGTAAAAATGTTCATTTAAAATACTTTAAATGTGAGAATTAAGATTTAGTAGATCAAATGTTCAAAATAATAGGACTTATTGGAATACAAGAATATCTAATGGACTAATTAGAATACAAACACTTGAAAAAGAATTTCTAATAAATCTCCCTAATAATATATAAAAATCTTACAAAATAGACCGTTTAAATTATTAAAATGGAACTCGTGATGAATCCTACAAGCCCTCTCAAGTTCGATCAAGTTCAAATTTAAACTTGAAAAAAATTTAATCCATAATAATTATCATGCTTAATGAACTCAAGCATCAGTAAAACTGGTTAGCTATGTTCATTACTTGTAAGTTATATTATCTTAATATTCTATACTTCGAAGACTTACGGATTTGATAGTTACACATTATAAAAACATAATCAAGTTCTAACTTATTTTTTTTTAAAGAATCTCTAAAAATTAATGAGTTGTGTGTTCATTTCAAAGTTCATAATAAAATATACTAAAGTAGTAATATTGTAGCTATTGTTTAGTGGTTTTTTTTTTTAATCTTCCCAAGAGTTTCAAAATTCTTACCACAATTAAACTAGAGACCATTTGAAAAAACTAAAATTTTTTAATTATCCCTTTAAAAAAATTTTTAAAAAAATATTCATATAAAAATTGTACACAATTTAGGACCAAGTATTATGACTTAAAAACTCGTTCCGATAGCATAGTTTTTTTTTTTTTTTTGATTCAAAAAAAAGTTTTAGGAGGAGGGGAGGCTACCCCATTCCAAGGCCAGGGAAAGCGTTACGCAATATCGCTCCACCAACAAAAAGACTGCCAACAGCAAGACTCGAACTTAAGCAAAATAACGAAGGGAACAATCCTTACCAACTAAACCAACCCTTGTTGGTGATAGCATAGTTACCAACAAGCTCGAGTGGGTGGGCATTCTTATAAGCACAACTCTCATAAACCAATATTATGAGAGGAGATGGGTAAGATGTTAAAATTAACAATTAGTGGTATTTTTGTGATAATTATAGTTTGATGAAAAAGTTTAAGACTTTAATTATTAAATTTTGTGAAGTTTATCACTAAAAAAAAAAAAATTCAAACTTACAACTAAATTGTATTTGTTATGTATTTTAAAACTTTTCAAGGCTTGATAATTGCAAAGCAAAGTGGGTACTTAGTGGCCAATATACCATAATGTATCCACTTTGCCTTTGCAAACAAGCACATATAGACGTAAGAATACCTTTTTGTTCAATCAATTCTCCATAAACATTGAGAGCAACTACCATTTTGAGATTAGTGATGCTACTACCACTATAATTAAATCTAAATATCATGCTACAAAAGTCACCAACTAATGCTTAATGATGCAAGGAATGTGATAGGAAAATTGTTACTTAGAGCCATTCCAAATTGTCCAGTGGCATAAAAACAAAAACTTAAAAATAATTTATCATCGCACTAAAATTTTCAATTTTTTCACCAATTGACGATTTCATTAAGTATTTTTTGTATAAAAAAATTAAAAAATTAATACAAAAATATACTATTTTTAAGTTATCATTTTCTAAATTGAACAAAAAATTTGAGATAAAGATATGTCAATGGGATGATATTGTGTTTACCCGCCGCCCCACGAAAAGAGATTTGTTTAGTCCCGGTTGATTGATTGATTTTTTATCTTTTATTTACAAACTATGCTATGATCTTCATTTACAAACTATGCTACTACTAACTTGGGGGTGTTTGATCAAATTAAAATGAAAAATTTTAGCTCCGAACTTCCAATACTAAAATACTAGAGTACTAAATCTTCAAATTTGAAAGTCCTAAGATAAATATATATTTTCACTATTTTTAATGACAAGGCTCCCTAATTTAAAATTAAGATTTATTTTCGGTCAATTTTCATATTTAAGTGATAAGTATTATGTGTTTAAAAAATTAGACTTGTGTGGTGTAACTTTTTGCAAACTAAAACCTGATAATCAAAAAATAGAAACTCAAAACAGTGAGGGGATTGGGATGAAAGAGATAGAGATGGTATTAGAAAAATAGTGAGGGGATTATACTAGAGTATTGAAAAACACCTCCCTTTAAGGTCTTCTTGTTTTTATTTTAATCTTGTATGTTGTTTATTTTATTTTAATATAACTACTTTTCCTATTCCTTCAAAAAAAAAAAAAATGTTATTTTTACCTTCCGAGTTATAAGTAAAATTTGTACCAAACACTCCTTAACAAAAATAAAACAAACTATAAATAGATCACATAAAACTGCACCAAAGGGATAGTGGCCCTGTTTGGTAGAGTTGTGGGAAAGTGATTATAACTTATACCCTAACAGTTTATACCTTATAGCTGTGAACATAAGCTGATTTTTGACTTATAAATTAAGCTTCTCCTCCCCCACTCAAAAAATAAGTTGATTTTTTACTTACAAAAGTTATAAGCTGTATTGTTAAGCTAAACCAAACACATCAAAATAGCTTAAATTAAAGCTAAAAAGCACCACAGGGATAGTTTCAGCTTTAAGTACCGAATTGTGTTTATCAAACAGGACCTAAAAATGGCAATAAGAAAAACATGTAAAATAAAAATATGTCATTTTGTGTGTTTTTCCAGCAATGACTCTCTAGGTAAAGTTGGGAGAAAGATTTACTTTCATATCTAACTAGAATTAGCTGTCATTTCTATGTAGAATTGTATTTTTATTCACATTTCATGTTTGTAGAATTGTCCTTCTATTCACATTTGATGTTTGTCTAATCACAAATGTTTCAATCCTTTTTAGTGCCCACAATGAGAAAGCAAAATGGTCAACAGGGCTACACCCTGAAACTTAGGCATGGTATGTTACTCATTACATATGATTTTGTAGTTTGGAATTTTTTTATTATTCATAGAAGATTATTTATAATATAGCAAGAGAATTACATCAAAATGAGCCGTTAACTATATAAGAAAATCCAACACATACCTCAAAATTGCAATTCCTCTTCTTTCTGCTAATATGCCATCTGATTCATGCTCATGGAGTTAGCAATTTTCCTTCCAAAAGAGAGAATAAAAATTCACATGACTTCTGCTAAAATGCATATTAATTATTACTACCAGTGCATTTCAACATGCTATTTTGAGTTTATCAAGTATATTCATCAATATATTTATTTGTAAAGCTTTATATACTCTCGAAACATATGAATATTATCTCTAACAAGAATGGTTCTTTATTAACGATTCATTAACATATACATCAAAATCTAATTTAACATTATAATAATAAAATTGAACAGTGATAACATAATTATATCGTCTAATATATACTCATTAGGAAACATAAAAGAAATAAATTAATAAAAAAAAAAACTGAGACAGGGCACTGTAGTTCAAATTCCTTGCTACAACTCAACACACACATAAAAAGTCTTTGGATTAACCTCAATTTAGACAATGACTACAATTTTTTTTTTTTATTATTATCTTTGAACCGTATACAATCTCAAATCCATGGGAGACATCACTCTTATGAGCAACAAGAAAACTAGTATGAACGTTCAAAAAGCACAATCAAACATACCATTAACTTCCACGCCACTTAAACACTTCCTGATGAGACAAAACCCGCAATCTTCCTGCATTAGAGGCTATACATGATGAGAACAAATTTATATACCTAGCTGAAGTGGCTATATATACATCATGATATCTAACAACAATGCTTGGTAGCCCGAATTTTCATGGCCCAAATGTCTCAAAACAACGTCGTTTTGGGGGGGTAAAACAACGTCATTTTGAAACATTCGAGTCATTCAGGCCACACAAATTTGAGCTACCAAACATTTTTCTTTATCTAAACTTACAATTGACAATTAATGGGCTTGCTGCAGACGCCAAACCATGCAATCCCGCATTGCCAGAAAGCATGCAACAAGATAAGCAACCTGCAAATTACTTGGATTTTGTGAGAAAGCAATCAAAAAACACTCAACAGTAGGATACTCCTTTCATTTGATAAGAGACCATGAAAGTAAAGACAAACATTTATTCCACTTGTCAATCAAATACAAAATTTTCCAAGTTGTGTATATGGAGAAAAAATGTTCTTGGCATGGAAGAATATAAAAACAAAACAATCTTTCAGCTTCCACTTCGCCAATGATTTTTGTAAAGAGAAAAAAAAGGGTTTAATTTCATTGGCCTGAGCGAGTTTCCTCATTGCTCGTTAGTTTTGCCTCTGAGCATGTCTGTGAAACCTCCCCTCATAATTCGCCTAAATCTTGTGTCCTCAACAGGGGGTTGTGGGACAGGCTTTGGGCTTTCAACAGGCTCCACCGGTGGTGGGTCTCCAGTTTCCTTCTTGCCCAATAGCCCACTTTCGCCAAAGAAACTGGTCACGATGACGCAAGCCCGAGATGAGCACCCATCACCTTACTAATAGCCTCAAAAGTTCCACCTGCTCTTTCCTTCATTATGATTTCGAGTGCTTCTTTATGTGCTGGATCAAGGGCATCAGTGTCTTTCAACAAATTCTGTATTGCCGGTAGGAGCAAATCCCTAACACTAGTTGCTGGAAGATCTGCAGCAATCAGAGCTGAGAATTAGCACCAGATGAAAGTTTGAAGGAATGAGAAATCCATACCATTCTTACACGCAGGAAATCCATACTTCTACATGCAGTTATATAATTTGGGGATCATTTTTCCTTTCTTTATTTTTATTTTTTTTATTTATTTTTTTTGACAAAAAATAATTGGGGCTAATTATACTCTGAAAGATCAACACTTGTTAATAATCAGAGCTGTTGGAAACAAAAATATGGCTGCATGGTGAGATGGGAAATGTTGTGACTTGTATACACCCATGCTAATCCATCAGGCCTCCTCTGCCTCGGAAAATTAGTACTATATTGATTACTGGCTGTGGATATCTCCACTAGAAAGAAATAAACATGACACTGTACTCCACAAGAAGCATTGAACTCACACAGGTTGAAACGAAAAAAGAAATGTTTCTGATCTTGAAAGGAGCAAACCTGTAGCATCTAGAGCACGGATGGATTCACAAAATGCATTAGCTCTCTCACGGCGACGCATCACATCACTTGATGGAGGTGGTGTGGTTGTAAGTTGGAAAATCTTTGATAATAGATGTATATCAAGTCAAGGAAAATAAAGATTGTAATATATTGAATAACATGAGGAACAAATGATATATATATATATATAATGACTAGATAGGAAGGCAGGAAATATTCTGAATTCTTTCAAGCACTGACAGTAATTCCCCAAGGAAAAAGGGTTGAGGATATAATCTCTAAGTCTATCTGTTGTATGTGGGACAGCCACAACCAATGCACGGACCACAGCAACTGTAGCTTCATGTGATCCATCTTCAAGAAAAGCATCCATTTGAACACGTATTTTGTCAACGATCTAGCAAGTATAAAATTTGATCAGCCCGATTACTTGAATCTGCTTTATTAAAATGTCAATATCAGATCAACACCAAAAAATATATACCATGTCATTTTTAAAATGCTGTGCCACAGTTCCAAATGCGTCAATGCTTGCATATTTTACGTTCAAGTTTTGGTCAGAGCCAAGAGTGACAAGAGCAGGCACAACATGAGTGGAAGCCACTTTAGCATCAATATATGGTACCTATCATGAGAAAGATAACAGAGAGTCACACACAATAGTAGAAGAGGTTGGAGATAACTACTCCAGGAAATTGAATACACTTACAATAACTTTCAACAGATTGGTGGCACTGATTTTCATATTTATATTGGAGCACACAACCATTTCCCACAAGATATTGAAAATCATATTATGATGTGCTTCATATGTGCTGCATTATGTAAAAGTTGAAAGTCAAATAATGAAATTCAAAACTAACCATAAGCTCAATAATACCAAAATGTTTTCACAAAATACCAACCAGAGGAAGCGGACAGAGTTTACAATCTCAGCATGGTGCTTCATTGGCTGACCCTCCTGCACTGCACTTTGAACTAACAGATTTCTCAAGTACTCTGTCAATTGTTCTTGTTTGCTTGGAGATCCTAACACCCCCGCCAATAGAAGTGGTAAGACACACAGAGTAGCAAGTCTCTCAGCTACACCAGTTCTCGGTCTCAATCCTGTAGCAACAAGAATCAACGATGGTCCAATGATGTAAAAATAAATAAATAATAAAATATAGTTCTGTGATAAATAAGAATAATGAATAATTCAAATTTGACTACCTCTGATTCTTGACTGGATTGTGGAAGGGAAAAATTTGAAATCAGCATTATCACCAACTGCTACCAAGAATACTGGCAGCATAATGTGTGTCAGATAATCATCTCCAAAAAGTTCAGATACAGCCAACAAAAGCTGCATTACCAATATCTAGGTCAGAAACTATTCGAAGAGCACTAACATCATGCATAATCATAGAGACCCGATAAAACCACAAGCACTCAAGGAATAAATGCAAAATCAGATAAAAGTACCTTTGTGATTCGATTTCTTAGATTATCTTCCTTTTGAGGTAAAAGAGAGGCAAGTTGAATCAAATTGGGAAAGCAGTCAATGTGCAGCCATTCAAACGCAGGCCATTCCACACTTCCCCTGACCAGCCATCAAATCTATCAGAAACAATATGGAAGTAGCTAGATTTTTGAAAGTTGTCAGGATATTATCCAAAATAAAAAAGTTCTGTCCCCCATGGAAGTAGAAAAAGTAGATAAAAAAATTGGGTCAAACAGAGTTTACCCTGCATACCGATCAAGCAAGGAGGTAGAAAACAATATTCCTGCATGTTCCGAATTGCTTGGAAATGGACATGTCTCAATGGCTTTCTGATGAACAAATGGAAGCAATTCTGCCAGCAACCGTAATAAGACATCAACATTCCAGCGCTCCCTTTCACCTAGAACATGGAGGTGTGATTCAACAGAACCTTCAACGCCTGAAAGAGGTGGACATCTCTGATAAAATAAAAAAGAAAAAAAAAAAGTGTATTAGGAATGATGTTTTGAGATAGTTATAGGCAATGACTGAGGAACTATATGTAGAAATAATCATACCTGAGCAGAGCTTAAGATGTGAGAGAGTAAAACTTGTAAAATATGGTCCAATTTGTTTCCCCAATTTATTAAAGCAGGAACCAATTCTTTGATTATTGTCTCTACAACCACGCCAGATGGATCACATACCAACTGAAACATCATCTCTTCAACCTGCCAACAAACAAGAAACACGAATTGGAGATACTTTTCTTCTTTTTTTCTTTTCGTTTTTCTTTCTTCTTTTTTCTTTTTTCTTTTCTTGTAAGTCATCATAATATGATCAGGGAAAAATGCTCCATTCCCTAGACCACATAGCTTACATTGTAGGCAATTCTGTCAAGTCAGTTTTCTTCTCCATGATTGCCTCGAAGCATATTTAGTGAGGCTGACCTTGAAATATTTATCCACGCTTGGGAAGAGTGGAAGCAGCAAGGCCAGATTGTGAGCAGCAGCTTCACGGACAACAATTGCAGAATCCTCTATCAGTTGTTGCATGATAGACAAGATGAGTGAATCACGAATCTCAGGCCGGACAAATTCTGCAAGCTCTCCACATGATTGAGCAACAAGCAATCTGCGCTCCTCATACATGTGATTAATCTGCATTCCACAAAACCAGAAAGATCAAATCCATCACAAAGACAAAGGATAAATAAAACTGACTAAGAGTCCTTGCAAATTCATGATTTAAACTCACTTGCTCCCAACACTGGGGAAGCAATTCTGTCTCTGTTCTCATTTCTCCTACATTCTTAGCAAGGGTAACACAGGCCTGAACGGAGGAAAAAGATTCAGCATCATGTTTAAATCACAAAGATATCTTACAAATAAAATGTAGCACTTAATACACAAGCTTACATCCATAATAATTCGTCTCTGTTGTTCATCTGGTCGTTTAATTAAGTTAAACAATGTGTGGGTCAAAGAATCTCGCGTACTGCTGTCTGGATGGCGCTCGATAGCACACATTATCAGAGGAAGAAGCTCCTAAAGAAAAAAGTAAGGGTGATAAATATAAGATAACATTCACTTTAGATAATGAAAACAAAAGCAGATAAGGACAGAAATGAAAAGAATAAAATATTCACTACCAAACCTCACGATGGTTGATTAGAACATAAGGAACAATTTTAGGCAATGCATCCGATAGGATCTGAATGGTTTCCAATCCCTGGAAAAAGTTTAATTATATTTCAGAGATGGATTATAATAAGTTGTCCCCTTATGGCAATACTAACAGGCTCTAAAGCATGAATGCTAGTAACTTACCATCTTTTCAGGAACTGGTTCAGTACCTGGACTGTCTGATTTTAGAAGTAGCCCATTATCTTCTGGTACTGGTTCACCATTGTTTTTGGGGACATGCTCAGCACTCTCAATAGCACCATTATTATCATTTGAAGAACTTAATAATGTCTCTCCTGGTACTGTCTCAGGTTTATCACTGGTGTCATCAGATGTTTGATTTGCCAGTGATTGAGCACCCACAGTTTCTAGAACTCCAGATGTTATTTCAACTGGAGATGATACAGCATTATTTTCATGGAAAACAACAACTTTGTCTTTTGTCTCCATAAACTCTGTATCATGATTATTAGATTCTACAGATTCTGTAGCAACAAATTTCGTACTCTTTAAAGTTTCTATTTCCTTATGCAGCAATTTTATTTCTTCCCTGTAGCTTTCTAACGTTTGTGATTGCATGTGTTCAATGTCACCAGCTGCCAAATTCCATCCAGATCGAGAACCTTCAATGTGCATTTTCAGTGAAGTGATTTCAGCTCTGCAGTCATTGAGTTCTTTTCTTTGGCGTTCCAATGACTGTTTCAGATCTTGAACCTGAAAATCATAACAACAGCTATAATTCCCACAAATATATTATTGACAGCCTACAGAAGATACACTTAATCAGAGAGAACTACCAGAATTTCCTTGTCTTTCAAATCCTTCTGCAGAGCTTCCAAGGATCTTGTCAACACCATAACTTGACCATCAGCCAAATCTTTGTTTTTCAGCAAAGACACTTTTTCTTTTTTGAGCTTATCATTTTCTTTTAGCAAAGACTCATTTGCTCGAAGCATCGCAATTTTTTCCTGCAGCATGGGTAAGCTGTCTCATATATGTTGCAGTTCAGCAACAAGAAGCAAGATTCAAATTATTATTTATACAAAATAAAAAAATAATTAAATAATTAAAATTAAAAAAAAAAGAAAGAAAGAAAAGAAAAGAAAAGAAAGGAAAAGAAAACTTTGGTGAATAGTGATTATGAATCATTGAAACTGGTTGGGTATGAAAGCATCCTAGCCTTGACTAAAGAGGCCCGCTGAAACATTTACTTCATAAAAGCTGATCACTCATTGATTTGGTTCCAAAGGAAATTAATGTCAGATGATCTATAAAGGGTTACTAATTCATCTGCAATTCCTTTGAGAATACACAAAAAACAACTTGCCTACCCCATTTGTGTTTTGGAAGTACCTCGGCAGCCTCTGCAGTAGATGAGAGGTACTGGTAATAGTAATGACGGAGGGCATCTGATACGCATGCAGATGAGGTCTCCCAAACATCTAGGTTCTGGTCAGTAACCTGCAGTTAAAGATATGAAAAGTTAAAACAATGTTCGTGTGCTGAGCCAGAACCTACAATCTATTGGAAATATATTTTCTAGAGACACCAAAAATATACGTCACCACAACATAAGAGACCAAATACGAAATGAAAAATTAATTACTTTACATCAGATTAGTTAAACCAGTATTTCAAAAGCTGAAACAAACCCCGATGATCAACACAAGAGGTTGTTAAGGTTAGGAACCACTTTCCTGGACAAGCCAACTACATATGCAACATTATAAAGTATCTGTTTCATAATATTCTTTACTCATGGAAGAATCAAAAGAATACACATAAATTTATTCAAGTACACTTATTTTTTTATAGGTACTCAGTTAAATTTTTGTGTCACATTTTTGTCTTTTATGTCCATTGATTGACCAATCAACAGCAGCCACCATCTTTTACAGTCCAAAGTCATATATCAAAACATGTGAGATTTAAAAAAATAAAATAAAATAAAATAAAAAAAGAAGCTGCAATTTGCATACCTCTTCATAAAATGTCATTGCAGTAAGACGGTATCCCGCTAAAAGCAGATACTCCTTTACAGCACAGTTGAGATCTTGACGTTCATTGTCCTTCAAAGGGCCCAAGTCAGAAAAGGAAGTCTCTCTCTTTCCTTGTTGAGAATCTGCCCCATTATTTGCAGAAACATTGGCATTTGTCCCTGAAAAATGCAATTAAGATAGATTAAATTCACAAAACCGGAGAAAACATTGTGGCCTATTTGATGATAGAATATAAAAACCATAATGAAACCTACAAAGCACCATTGTAAACCAGGAAAAACTAATAAGATCTCATTATTTACTGTGCAATTTTAATTTAAAAAATCATAAAGATGTTGAAGAAGGGAACAAGCAAAGGTGTACAGATATGAGTTCTTTAATATGTTCACTTCTAAATACTCTATTTTACCATGTATGATTAATAGCCAACACAGTTATAGGAGAATATTGCATACGCAGAGCAAAAAACAAGAGGAGATATGAAGGAACTCAATTTTATCCCAGGTGTTCCAATTATTTTGAAAACAATGAACCATGGATAAATTTTTATATGCAAGGGCCCACAATATAAAACACATTATTTGCATTCAACACTAAACCGAAAAATGTGCTGTAAAACATTCTGAAATGTAAAAAAGCACACTCCCTTGGATGTGAAGCAGAGTTGAAGACTTGCCAGTTAATTCATCTGGTGTCAATTCAGTTTTCTTCTGCAAATCAGCCTTCAGTTTCAAAGTATCCTCTTGTGCCAAACGAAGCGCATACTCACTCAGTGCCAATTTTTCTTCTAGTGCTTCTTTTTCTTCTAGCAAACTCTGGGCGTCCGCAACTAGTTCCCATAAATGAGTAGCAAAAAAAGGACCATCAGTTGTGTGTAAGTTCAGGATAAAAAAAACATATACTCTTCTCAGACAGTAATTTAGGCACACCACATCCCAAACATCAATTCTAACCTAAAGCAAGACAACTATTCCAGAAAAGAAAACATTACACCATCAGCAGTAACTAGTAACCACTGAGAAACCAATGATTGAAGAAAGAGTGGAAGCTATTCAGCATCTATATGTCGATCATATCACCAATTAGAAAAATTCAACTCTAACCCAGCTATTCTGATTTTAGGGAGGGCAGTTGTTCCAAAAGCTTAATATATTAATATTCTATAATTTTATGTATATTTTCTTATGCTCTAGCGGTGCAGGGTACTTTAGATATTTTCAGTTTTACTAGACATAAGCTATAGTAGTGGTCCATAGGTCATAATTTGGGTCAAGTTGCGAACTTAGGTATTTATTGGAAAACTTTATTTGGTTTATATTGATTACACAAGTCAAAATCTTCAAGTGCTTCGAAGAATTGTTAGTAATTGTAAACCCAAAATGTCCAAAAAAATCCAAGTGTGATCGAGTGATTCCTCGCATGTTCTTCAACTTGTCTTTTTCATTATTACATTTATGATCTTCTTACACCTCCAAAACATAAGACCAGACCTTATTAACCTTTGTTGTATTCTTAGAGATCGTATTTTGAAGCCCAAGCCAATTCACTCTTGGCATCACAAATTGCAAGACTAAAGTAACCTTGACAGGCCTGTTCAAAACCCATAGTAGCCCAAAACTTTGCATTCTCTTGCTTAATGTAACCATAAAATCAACCCTCATGCACCATTAAAATGCTGAAACTCCTTAGTTTCAACAACCTTCAAAGGCATAAATGAAATAATATGCAACCTAATAAATCCCTGCACCGCTTCCCTACAATTTTGCAATGAAAGGTTGTAGGAGAGTGTTCATCACCTATGTTACATGGACTCGGGTATGGGTGTTGGGTGCGGGTATGTATTTAGAGGTCAGACTCATCAAATCATAAATTTAAGGGTATGCGGACTCGGCAAAAAATTATCATATTTTTATATTTTTAATCAAGTATGTGAAGAGAAAATGGTGCTGCATGTAACTTACAGTGTTAAAAAGATATTTATAGTAATTATATAACAATATGTACATATAATAATAGCGTTATATACAATTATATAAGAAATATCCGTTAAAAAGTATCCGACACATATCTCATACCCTTATCCGAGTGTCGGGTGTCCAACACGAATATTTGATTTATTTTGAAAAGTCCATGTAACATAGTTCATCACACTTGTCCTATATATCTACTAAATTTAACATCAAAATAATACTCCCTAATCCATGCTTGCATCAAAGAAATGTCTAGCAATTCCTAATTTCTAACCCATAAGGCAGCATTAAATTGAACCATTAAAATGATTGTAACAGACTTGTTCATATACGTGTCCACAAATGTGATAAAAACAAGCTTTCCCTCATGAGACTCAAGGTTATGCTAAGAAGGATCCTATGTCCGATTTAAGCATATTCAAAACACGATCACATTTTGTTGTTCATGTAGGTTTCAATTAATTTAAGGGACCTAAACATTTCCAGGTCATGAACCAACTCCCAGAACCTGTATGAACCTGTTAAAGATAATCTTTCATTACAATCGCACTGTAATATACTCCTTCCTTTAATTACTTGTATCTGTCTTCTGACAATCTGTCAACACTTCAAGATTGCTATGAACTCCCAACACTTTCTGTGAGCCCATAAAGCAAGGAAATTTATTGCCAAGAGAAATTATGGAAGAAAAAGGATCCAGCATCTATCCTTTTAAAAGCTATGGTAGATGCAAGCTGCGATTGGATTAGACATTGACTTATCTGTGTTGTTTAATTCTTCATTGAAACAAACGCCCTTGAATTTGAAAAAACAAATCTGTAGTAAAGCTGGGGGCTAAGTGGATTCATAACCTACAACAAAGTAAGAACCTTGTTTAATACTTTGTATACTTGAAACCTAAGGCATCTCCAATTCTTTAACACAAAACCTATATCAAATTTAAATTTGGATAAAAATCACTTAAAAAACCTCTCCACTCAAACTAATATCAATTTGAGTTTTACCCATTGTTTTTATCCTAATCAAGGGAAGACTCAAATGTTACTCAAAATTTTCAAGACCCTTTTGTAACTTCCAAATATACAACTCTGTCAGTACTGAAGATTTACTCAAATTTATACTTCAACCTGATTTTGTCCATTGGAGTGTTTCATCTATCTATCTATCTATCTATACTATTATAAAGAGAAGGCTCAACTTGGTGTTTGTCTCAATTTTTCGATTTTCCCAAAGTATCCCTATATAGCAATTAGGTGGTTAGTTATGCCCCAAATTCAAGGTTTTTTATTTTTATTTTTTTCCAAATCTGTTCCCCTCTGATTTCAGAATTTGAATTCAATCATATAGTTTACAATCTTATTTTTCTAAAATAAAATGACACCACTTCTAGTATCAAATAAAGCTTTTACTCAAATTAGAGTAAATTTCACAACTTGAGATCAAAACTCACACAGATTTAAGCAAATATACATCTATAAAAGATTTACAACAGTCAGGACAAATCTTCAATGAAAGCAATCAACAACCACACTTAGAGAGAGAGAGAGAGAGAGAGAGAGAGGAACCTCGGAGGGAATTGAAACGAGAGATCTGATCGGGGGGAAACTGAGAGGGGTCAGAGAAGAAATCTTTGAGGCGAATAGCCTGAGCATCACGACCATCGTCGAGAAGCTCGTGAAGAAGCTCGAACGCAGACAACAAGTAGTTCTCTTCGAGGAGGAAGTTCACTACGCAATTGCAGAGCGAAGATCTCTCCACATCCATTGTTGTTTTGAAATCAATCATTCAGTGATCCTCCTCCCCACACTTCCAATGGTGAGAATCAACTATCGATTTCTTGTCATATTCTTCTTCTACACGCCATCGAAGTTGCTCCTGTAGATCTGTGCATTGTAATTTGCAATTCAAACTCAGAGAACTTGTTTCGATTCGAGATTTTGGGTTTCGAAGAGGTGTAGATTGATGGTGTTAAGGTGCTCCGCAGCAGTATCGGTGTTGATGATTTTTACTGTCCTGAGAAATCTCTAAACTCCAGGATCACATTCAACTTGCATAAATTTTGGTGCGTCTGACCATAAAAATATCATAAAAGTCAATCGTCAACCTATTCGTCAAATCTAATTAAGAACAATTTATACACTTTTGATATATATATATATATTTTTTAGATGGACATTCATCATTCAACAATACATATCCATAAGTTCATCAACCAATACAAGAAATATTTCATAATGAAATAACATAATGTTTATTAGTCCAATAACCAATGCAAGTAAAGAAATAAATATAATATGACCACCAAAAATAAATAAAATAAATTACAAATATACTTCAAATATCAATTATTTTCTATAATTTGAAAATTATAAATATATCATTATTATAATTTTTTATTTAATAAAATTAATTAAAAAAATAAAAGGGAGATTGACCAATAAGTCTCATATTTTGAATTTGTGATTCATATAGTTCTATATTTTTTTTTCTTGTGATTCATTTAGTCATTTTGAATATGTAATAATTCATTTACCCACTACAATGGAGTGTCACATTTAAAAAAAGCATACTAAGAAAAAATTTTAGTGTCACGTCATATCTATTACGTTGAAGTGTCACATTTAGAAAAAGTACATTAATGAGTTTTTAATTTTTTTGGAGTGTTACATTATACCCGCCACGTTATCATATTTGAAAAAGGTACACTGAGAAGTTTTTAATTTTTTTAGAGTATCATATAGTTTTTTTAGAGTGTTAAATCATACACGTCACATTAAAGTGTCATATGTTATATTTGGAGGAAAAAAAAATACATTAAAAAGTTTTTAATGTTTTTTAGATTATCACACCATACCCACCGTATCATCACATTTGAAAAAAAGTACACTAAGGAGTTTTTAGTTGAAACATCATACCTGCCACGTCGTCACATTGATGGCTAAAAGCCAGCTTTTTTATTTTTTAGCTTTTTTAGGTTACATCACTTCTCTATTTTTTTACAATTTTTTTTTTTAAAAAAAAAAAGTCAAAATTGTTTTTTGATTTTTTTTTTTTTTGAAAAAATATGTAAAAAAGTAAATAAGTGATGTGATAAAAAAAAAATCAAAATGTCAAAAATCTAGCTTTCAACCTAATTGCCAAAATAGACCTTAAGAAAAGTACACTAAAGAGTTTTTAGTTTGTTTTTTTTGAATGTCACACCATACTCGTCACATTGTCACATTTAAAAAAAAATACACTAAGAAATTTTTAGTTGTCATATCATACCCGTCACGTCATCACATTTAAGAAAAGTATATTAAAAAATTTTTAATTTTTTTTAAGTGTCACATCATACCAGTCACGTTGAAGTGTCACATGTTATATTTGAGAAAAGTATACTAAAGAGTTTTTAATTTTTTTAAAATGTCACATCATACCACCACGTTGGAGCGTCACATCATTCCTGTCACATTAATAAAATGGTATAATCGTCTACCAAAATACAATGAAAATTGAAAATAGGACCACACAGAATGAAACTCTTCACTAATAAGACTTAACAGATCAATAAAAAAAATTTGAGACTAATTGAAGTATTTGTTCATGAAATAGAATCTTTTTTGTCTTTTACTTATACTTTGAGGACACTTGTTAACTAAATCCATCATTAAAACCTTTTTTCATAGAAAAAAATATATATAACAAAAAGTTAAAGCGAAAATTTTAAAAATAGGGAGAAAGTATTTATCTAAAAGATATAGAAACTAATGAAATATTATAAAAACTTAAAAATACCAAAATATCCTTATGTTCATTCACTCAAATTTTAATTCTAAAGTATCACAATCATCCTTCATGGCCATCACTAGCTTTCCTTCGCTATCCTTTCATTTCCATTCCACTTACAATCACTTTTCACCATGAACCATACAGTCTCACAAGTTTTCTGCCGCTAATTACCTACTTTTGAGATTTAACTTTGGAGGGTCTAGGATGAAAGGGAGTTGGGAGTGGCGGTGATGGTGGTGATGGATGGCTAAAAGTGACAATAACGATGATGAAAGAGAGTGGATGGATGGAAGAAAAATTAAAATTTTCAAATTGAAGATCAGGGTATTCTTAAAATCAAAATGCATACTGAGTTTTTTTTTTTTTTTGTTTATGTGTATACTAAAAAGATATTCATTAAATATATGCACTATGAAAAATTAGTATTTAAAAATAGAATTACTATTCTTTGTTCAATGTTAACTATTTCTCAGCCTCCTTTCTTTCCATCCCATGTCTTGCTATTCACCGTCACCTTTCCTTCCCAGTACATTCCACTCACCATCTCATACTAAAGCCACCATTGTTAATAGGATAAATTATAAGCCACGTCATAAAATTGGTTTAAAATATAAATTATTTTTTATAACTCTAAAAATTACATCTCATTTATTGAAGTTTTAATTTCATAACAAATAGTATATTTTATTAATAGATCGTAAAGTCACCTAATAATTTTTAATGATGTCAAAATTTTATTTTAATTAATAATTCAAGTAATTTTAGTAGGGAAAGTCTAAAATAACTATCCCATTTTTAGTAATAAAAACAATGCACAATATTATTTTATGATGCCTTAAGTTCTTCAACCCCATATCCATATATCACAGAGAAATTTAATTTTTCTCAAATCAAATCTCATCTCTATCTCTCTACCTTTCCCTATTTCATCTCTCTCTCTCTAAATCCAAACCTCACTTTATTCCCTTCAATGCACTTACAGATCTCAAGACTTCAATTCAAACCCAAACCCAGATTCAAAATCCCCCAAATCAGAGACCTATCAAAATTCTCAACAAACCCATTTCTTAGAAGATGATTCAAGAAGTCTAGACGAGGTCTACCATCATCACGTGAACAGGACCAAGTCTGACACCAACCCCGCCTCTGACGAGTTACCGGAGAAGCTTCCAGCAAACATTCGGAAGTTGGCGAGCACCAAGTTGACTTTAGCGCACTTCAAGAATGACGAAATCATGGAGGCTCGCCGTCCAGCGAAGGTGAATGAAGGTAGAGTCTCGATGGAGGCTGTAGAAGATGAACAGGTTGATGTGAAGGCTGATGATTTCATCAACAGGTTCAAGCAACAGTTGAAATAGGTATTTGGAAAGGGTAGGATAAGTTTGAAGTTCTGGTCTCATGCAAAGAGGAGACGTTAGATGTCGTTTTCCCTTCTGTTTTTTTGATGGCAATAGATGCTTTTATGGTTAATTATTTGCATAGAAAAGGCAATCAAGTTTTTTGAGACATTTTCTGACGTAAAGGAGAGAGAGAGATTGGGACATGACAGAAGTGATGGGAATAATCCATTGAGAGGCTAATAGATATCAACTATGGGGGCAAAGAGAAACTCATTGGAAAAGAGAAATTGTATTGATTCAGGGAGCTAAAATGTTGAAGAGAAGGAATGAGTTGTGGCTTTTGATCTTTTTATGCATTATATGGATCATTTGAGAGCATAACTATAGACTTTTGATGGTATAGAAGTTCCTTTGAAAATGAAAAATAGTGTTTGTTCAATTTTCTCTAATTTGTTATTGTCTGAATGTCTTACAGTCTAGAGAAAATTAGTCAAAATGAAAATCTTGGCTGTTCAATTTTTTCTGGCTTATTATTGTCTGAATGTTTTATAGTTTAGAGAAAATTGGTTAAAATGAAATGGTGATTGTTTAATTTTCTCTGGGTTGCTGTTGTCTGAATGTCTTACAGTCTAGAAAAAATTGGTCAAAATGAAAATGAATGTCTTACAGTCCAGATAAAATTGGTTAAAACGAAAATGGTGGGTGTTCAATTTTCTTTGATTTGTGTTCAAAAACAAAGAGAAAATTATGAGCAAATGAAAATGGTAGTTGTTCAATTTTCTCTGGTTTGTTATTATATAAATGTCTTACAGTCTAAAGAAAATTGGTCAAAATGAAAATGGTGCTTTTTTTTTCCTGATTTGTTGTTGTTTGAATGTCTTATAATCCAAAAAAAGTTAATCAAAATGAAAATGGTGGCTGTTCAATTTTCTCTGATTTAATAAAAAACATAGAGAAAATTATGAGCAAACTAGAGAAAATTAGTTAAAATACAAAGAAATTCTCTAGAAAGTCCAAAGAAATTTTTCGGATCGAATTTTCTCTGGATCAATATTGAGGAACCTTAGATATTATGAAAATATTTGGTATCTTTTATGTTATAAAATCTTAATACTAGGGACTTTAAAAAAAAATCCCCATTTTATAAGAATTTTATTTTGGAATATTTACCAATAAATCTCATCTCACAAACAAGTACTTCAATTAGTCCTAATTTTTTTCTATTGATCTGTTAAGTCTTATTAGTGGAGAGTTTTTTTTTCATATAGTCCTTTTTTATTTGGGTAGTGTTTTGGTGGACAGCTATATTGTGACAACCCTCACATCTGATTAACGTTAAAACTGTGATTGAGCATGATAAGTAATTGATTAGAATAAAATTCTAATCTGTTTGTATGAGTGTGTTGCTTTAATTGCATTTTTATCTGTTTGTCATTTAATGATTTGTTCATGTTTTGACTTCGAATTACAAATTGAAGGCCTTATCGGCGACCGAATCAGAAATTGATTAGTTTAATATGCTAATTAGGATTTATGTAATTTTATGATAGGTTTAATTAAAATTCAATTTGGAATGATTAAATTAGCATTGTTAATGTTAAATTATTTGAGCCTAGATAATTACATGTTTTGCCATTGAGTGGGCCATTTTCTAAAACATTGTTTGGGACTTAATTTGTGCGCTTGATGCATCATTTTTTCATCCATCTTCTAGACCAAAACCGTGAGAGAGAGGGAGATAGGAAAAAAATTGATTCAACAAGAATTAGCTTGGAGATTTAGAAGAAATTGAAGAGAATTTGCAAAATTGAGCTAGCACACTTGGAATTCAAGACCTAAGGTAGGAAATTCATCCTTCTAATTATGAATTTAAGTTGTTACATGCATGGTTCATGGTAAATTAGTGATTTGAGTCTAGAATTAGCTCAAAGTGTGGTTTTGAGAGTGAACTCATGCATGCATGTTCATATCATAATATTTTGAAGTTGTTTTGCATGAAATTCTTACATGCATGTTCATATTTTGGTTATAGTCCTTGAATTCACCATGATTTTGAGCTCAACCTTGCATTTGATCATGTTTTGGAGCATTAGAACTCATAAGAACTCATGCATGTTATGTTCTTGCATTGTTCTTCAAGTTTACATTACAAATTGTGTTCAATTGTCACACCTTTGGGCTTTGATTTTATAAAATAATCTTTGAAACATGTTGTATTATGGGTTTCTAAATGTTTTCCAGAAAATTAGCTCAGAAAAATCGAATTTGAAGCTTTAGAGGTTGAGTTTTGTGCTTAAGGGTTAATCTGGAAATTCCAGATTTTTGATCCACGCTCGAGCGGATGACTTAACGCTCGAGCGTACAATCTGAGTACATGCACCCTCGCTCAAGCGTCGAGGGTCACGCTCGAGCGTGAAATGCATATGCCCAGAAGTTTATGTGTTTTGCAGTTCGCTCGAGCGAGGTAATCTGCGCTTGAGCGAGAGTCTGAGTCTCACGCTCGATCGTGGGTCGAGCGTCCATCGAGCGTGAAAAACGTGCAACCAGTACTTTTTCATGAGTTTGTAGTCCGCTCGAGCGTGAAAAACGTCCATCGAGCGAGGGAAGTCACGCTCGAGCGGAGCCTCTTTGTCTGCATGTCCGCTCGAGCAGGGAAATCCACGCTCGAGCGAGACCCCTGTTTTTAGCAAATTTTGAAAAAGTGTTTTAAAGTACATTTTTGCATCCTCATTCCATCCTAGGCATTCCTAGGCCAAGTTTAAGGCATCTTAATGAGGATAATGTTATAGAACCACACCAAGTCAAGTTAAGGGGCTAAGTTATTAATCCCAAGTGTGTAACTTAGTGGGTGTGTGTTCGTTCTGCAACTATGTAGGGTTGGCACCCGAGGACGCTGACTAGCTTGTCTATAGCCCAGTACTCTGTAAGTAACAATGTTGTAAAGATACGTTCAATTATAATTATTCTGAACGATTGATTGTACTGCTTTCTGAAATAACACTATTTACTGAATGAATGTTTGCCCTATTTGTAAACTGTATTCGTGGCATTCATAGCAACTTACTGTTACTGTTACTGAGACTGTTACTGTTACTGTTACAGAGATCTCTGTCAATTCCAATGTTTGGAACTACTACTGTTTACTGTTTTGATGGCCATCAACTGACTGTTCGGTCTATTAAGACCTACTGTACTGTTTTGCTATTGGATGTACCATGTATGACTGTTATAATTTCTAAATGACTGATATGGCATGAAATATGAGCCACTAATTGAATAACTGATTTACTGATGCAAATGATTGTTTTAATTAATGAAGGGACATTCATTCTTAACCCCTTTACACATTTGTTATTCACTGGGCTTTAGCTCACTGTTTATATTTATATGTAGGTGTCCAGGCACCAGACCGAAGCTAGGAGCGTCAAGTTAAGCTCTCGTTTTGTCGAGCCAACCATTGTGCCTCACTTTGAGGTTCCGAGTTCGTTTAAGCTAAGGCTGTTTTGGGGTGTTTCAAATTCACCCCCTTATCTCTGTTTTGTATTGGCTGAATTAGACTTGACTGTACAGTTATGGTGAAGGGATTTGGTCATTAACCTGGATGTTATGTGTATATGATGTATGTATATATTTTTTGTTATGAATGTGGGCTAGTCCATAAAAGTCTTTTTATACTCAAATTTTCACTACTCATTGGATATCATTTATTTACTGTTTGGCTTCCGCCAGTCCCTTACTCTGTATTACTATTATTACTGTTAAGCAGGCCTTTGGTAATCACGGATTACTGGCCGGTTACGATGCTAAACCCATAGGGGCGGGTTTGGGTCGTGACATATATCCTTTTATTAATGTGACAAGTATTAATGTGACACTTTAAAAAAATTAAAAACTCCTTGGTGTATTTTTTCTAAACATGACATGTGACACTTCATCGTGGCGGGTATGATGTGACACTGTATGATGTGACACACCAAAACTTTTATTCCAAAAAAATAAAAACTCCTTAGTGTACCTTTTTCAAATGTGACAATGTGACGGGTATGATGTAACACTTCAAAAAAATAAAAACTCCTTAGTATACTTTTCTCAAACGTGACAACGTGACGAGTATGATGTGACACTCTAAAGAAAATTAAAAACTCCTTAATGTACTTTTCCCAAACGTGACATGTGACACTCCAATGTAGTGGGTATGATGTGACACTATAAAAAATTTAAATTCCTTAGTGTACTTTTTCCAAATGTGACACTCTAACGTGGCAGGTATGATGTCACAGTAAAAAACTCTTTAGTATAATTTTTTCAAATGTGACAGTCTAATGTAGCGGGCAAATAAGTCATTATACATCTAAAAAGACTAAATGGATCACAAAAAAAAAGAGAAGAGATTATATGGATTACAAATTCAAAATATGAGACTTATTGGTCAATCTTTCTAAAATTAATACATTTTTTTTGACATTTTTATATATTTTTAAGATATTTTCCCCACATTTTTCAATAATAAACAATACTTAAAGAGACTTTTTAAACATGTGTTTAACGATTGATAGAGATGTGCAGCTGTGCTACTTTGATTCTCACTATTATAAATTCTAGCATTGGTTTTACGGAATAAAAAAAATGTTTGAGACTCATTTTTTGAAGACCCACAACTCTTTTTGGATCTTCATCATTGATGGTATGGATCCCATACATACATGAGTGGGTCTCACATATACTTATACATCAATGGTTGAGATCTAAAGAGGGTTGTGAGGGTCTTCAAAAAAATAGAAGTGTCAAATATTTTTGAATAATACTAGGAGTCATTCATGATTATTTTCATGATATTTTTTTCATGATTCGTAACATTACTTAACATTTTTTTACACAAAAAAAAAAAAAAAAAAAAAAAAAAAAAAAAAAAAAAAAAAAACAGAGGAGTAATCAATGCTTTATTATTATTATTATTATTATTATTTTTTATTTGGATTAGAGAGCAATTAATGTTCATGTTTAAAGAAAGTTGGTAGAAGGTCTTTCAACTACTTCCCTGAAGCTGAATTATGAGAGTTGGTTTGTTGGTCTTGCGCAATAAATTTATAGAGAAAATAATAATAAATGTTACATCTTTTAATTTATTATTTTTGAATAATTTTTAATAATATGACATTGAGATCAAATTTCACTTAATAAAATACTTACAAATTGAAATTTAACATTTTTTAAACACATCACTAAAAGTAATTTTTAAAAGTGATAAATTAAATATCTTAAACATTTTTTACATATACGAACATAACAAAATTTAAGGGGCTTTATTAGTTTGGGGCCAAGGACAACGGCCTTAATGGCCTTGCACTTGGGACTGACCTGTGTGTTATGATGAAATGTCAAACAATACTCTTATTTTGTTACTATTCTTGGATGGTATAGACTTTGATGATCAAATAAAGACACTAGTTTGGGGCCAAGGACAACGGCCTTAATGGCCTTGCACTTGGGACTGACCTGTGTGTTATGATGAAATGTCAAACAATACTCTTATTTTGTTACTATTCTTGGATGGTATAGACTTTGATGATCAAATAAAGACACGTTTTATATTTCATTACTTAAATTGGCACAATTTAAAAATTATGGATCAAAATAACATTGAATGCATATTTTAAAAATACATTTAACCCAATTAAGGATTAATTTTTTGGGGTACTTACCAATTAGTCCTATTAACTAGACTTATTTACTTACAGATCCTAACTAATAAATTTAACACTATAAAAATAAGAGAGTGATAAATTTATCACTAAAAATTTATTCATAAAAACAAAGAGACTGATAAATTTATCACTATAAATTTATTCATAAAAATAAAAGACTGATAAATTTATCTTTATCACTTAATAAATTTATCAATAGGACTTAATGGGTAATAAGTCTCCAAAGTAAGACCTATTGGGTAATAAGTCTCCAAAGTAGGACCTATTAGTAGTTTACCCTAATTTTTTTTTTGGGATTCATTACCTACTTTTTTTTTCATAGAATTTATTATGCCCTTAAGCCATCTGAATTATTTAAGATTAAGATTTTAAAATATTCAATATTACAGTTGGATAAGTGATGGTCTATTAATTCAAATACTAACATCGTAAGACAAAAAATCACTTTCATACACTATTTTAAAAAAAAAAAAATCACTTTCATGACATAGCGTGATTGCTTAATTTTTTTTTTTTTTAACTGACCAAGACTTCATTGTCATGCTATAATGGTCTTCTTATAATCCTCTTTTAACAATTGGATAGCCCATCTCAAAAAGAGGAAAAAAAGAAAAAAAAGAAAAAAGAAAAAAAAAAAAAAACACAATCGAATAAGCTTCACCCTCTATAAAAATAAAAATTGAATAAGCTTATACTTGTACAAACCTAATCACTCTGTTTGGTTCTCATTTTTAGAATTTACTTTTTAAAAAATTTTACTTTTTACTTTTTCGTTTTTCGTATTTTTTTGTTTTCACTAATTTTTTTTAATATTTTAAGTAATTTTTAAAATTTTTAGACACACCTAACATAAATATACTTAAAAAATATAATATTTGTAAAAAAAATCTTTAAAAAATTCTCTAAATACCAAAAAATATAAAAATTCAGTACGTTTTTTCATATTTTTATATATTTATTAATTTTTTAAAAATATTTTTCACAAATAAATAAAATTTATTTAAAAAAATAAAAAAAATTAAAAAAATTTAAAAAATATTCACAAAAAATAAAATACTCAACTTTTTAAAAATTAAATTAAAAAATTAAAACCAAACATGTTTTGAGCGCTCAGCTCTTTTTATTTGTCGACTAGGGTAAAATTTATATTCTTAGAAATTACAAACACATAATGCCACCTACATTAGGCCCTCAAAGAATGATTATAAAAATCACTACGGCCGGCAATAACTGCCAATCATCTCTCTCTCTCTCCCTTACCCTTTCTCTGTTTTTTCACCTTGTCATTGGTCTCTTGTTTGTACACATAGGCCTAAAATGCGCACTACCACAGTTTCCACTTACAAAAGAACCAAACACTACAGTTCAGCAACATTTTCTCAAGAACCCCTCTTTTCAGAAAGTGATTTTTTATTTTTTTATTTTTCATTTGAATAAAGTTGATCTGAATTTCTGATATTGTTACTTGAAAACCCACAATTTGGAGCAATTTTGTTGGGTGTTAGTACAATAAGAGTGTTGATCACAAAACGCAGAATTGGTTTTCCTGAGAAATTAATGTTGGTTGGAATGGATAGAGGAGAGCTTGACAGAAAAAAGAGAATTGGGTCAGTTAAAGCGGCCATTGGTTTGTATGGAGAGAGAATTCTTGAAGGCAATTCTTCACTGAAGAAGAATCCCCAAATGGATTTCTCAGAGGTATAATCCGAAAACTCTGAATCTCCTCTATACCATTTATACTTAAATGTTGTGAATTGGGTTGAGCCGAGCCACTTGACTTGTCAAGTAGTAGGTTATTCGAGTTTGAGTTAGAGAATTTCAAAACGTGTTCAAATTTGACTAATTTACTTAATAAGTTAATCTTAGACAAACTTTTAACAGGCTAAATATGAGTTGAATTCAATCAAGCAATAAGTTGTTCACATATCGAATCGAATAATAGAATGTTTAAATTTGACTTGAAAGCTTAGTGAGTTGTGAAATGTGTTTGAACGGGTTTTTAATGAAACAAACACAAGTAGTTTGGTTCGTTTTACACCCTAATCTTAGTTGTGAAGCGTCTTGCATTTTTACTGTAATATCAGGTTTACTATTGTAGAGTGATTGAGTTTGTACATAGTTTATTTTATCTCCTCCCTAGACAGGGGCACATTATCAAACTATGTATATCATGTGTATGTGTGTTTTATTTGTTTTTCTTTAATATTTTGTAAGAACCATTCGATTTCTTCAAAAACTGAAACCCATTTGGATTTCTTTTCATAAGATGGTTTTTTTTTTTAAATGTTTTTTTATATATGATGCTTAGTTGTGCCATAGACTCAGAAAAACTAACCAAAATTTTAATCCTGAAATATTTAGAGAAGATTTATTCTGCATATGATCACAACACACCGACTTTAAATTCATACTCGACACTTCACTTTCTTGATAAATTCTGGGTAAGCTTCATGTTACCTAGAATTATTATGTTTTTATAGATAAGTTTGCTTTCTGTCTGATATTATTTGCAAATTCATCAGAGACCCTCTTCAACAACAAGAGAGATTCATCAGGCAAGGAGGGACATTGGTAAGTTCGATGGAAGCAGAAGAGTTGTTGCAGAGTCCATAAAAGCCCAAGCAGAATCCGAGCTTGCCAACGTGAAGAGCACGGTGAGGGATCTGACTTCAAGAATCGAAGAATTCAATTTCAAAGCAAAATCACAGATGCGAGAATTGACTGTTGCGAACATTGAGAATTATCAGTATGAAGAAGTGCTGAGTGAATTGGAATATGTAAAGCAAGAACTGAGTAAACTCAAGCTCGACATGGCTTCTGTTTTGGAAGAGAAAAATCGTGCTGAGAAGGAAACTGAAGTGTCAAATTCAAGACTGTCGTCGTATTCAAGCTCTGGAGAAGCACTTAAAAAAGAGATCGAGGAGGTTAATGAAGAACAAGTGATGGTAGAATTGGCTCGGATTGAGGCTGTGAAAGAGTTAGGAGTCATTCAAGCTCAAAGAAAAGAGGAAGAAACCCAATTCTCGCCTGCAATGGTGAGCACGAAAGATATAATGAATAACCTTCTCCAAGAAATTGAACGCGTGAAAGAGCTTGAAACTAAACTGGCTGTCACAACTTCTGATGCAAACATGTTAGAGAATGAACTAAAGATTGCTAAGGAAATGGGCAAAAGTGTTCAAAGAAATGAAAGATCAGTCATGGAAGAATTGGAGGCAACCAAGAAAGAATTGGCATCGATTCGAGAAGAGGCTTCTCAGTTTGCAGCCTCCATGGATTTTATAAAAGCTGAGCTCAAGCGGCTATATGAAGAAACATATCAAATGAAGCAAGCTGAGAAAAAAGCAGATGTTAAAGTTCGAACTCTCAATTCGAAGCTCCTCAGGGCAAAAAGCAGACTTGATGCTGTATCTGTAGCCGAAATACAGGCTAAAACAATCGCATCCAATCTATACTTCACACACGAACAATTAAAAACAGAAGCAGAGGCTGCCAAAAAGGAGAGGAGACTAATTTGTGAACAAGTGACAAACATAAAGGAGGAAGTTGAGAAAACTGAGACTGAGATTGACTTAGCTGAGAAAACATTTTTCTCTGCAATGCAAGAGCTCGAAGCTGTTAAAACATCAGAATCAAAGGCTCTTGAGGATTTGAAATCCCTCATTGAGACTACAATGACTGCTAGAGCTTCTACATCTCATGAAAGCTTGACAATACGAATTTCAAAATTTTGAATATGAGTACTTGGCAGGACGCGCAGCCAAGGCAGAAGAAATTGCTGATAGAAAGGTTGCAGCAGCTCAGGCATGGATTGAGGCTTTGAAGGCAAGTGAAAAGGAGATATTGATGGAAACTGAGATGGGTCATAGAAAAATCAGAGAGTTGAGGGAAGAGGAGAGCGAAAAGGCGGTAAAATAGAGGAGTCAGTTTCCTTGAGGAGTGATTGAGGGGGAGTTGAGGAATTGGAGGGAAAAAACTGAGAAAAGCAAATCAATGCCAGCAAGGTGGTCAAGAAATCGAAAGTCTACATCTTCTGCAACGGGGTGTATGTCTAGGTCAGGTTCTGACACTCTTAGGAGGAGAAGAAAGGTAGTGCCACATCTAGTCAAGTTCTTTAGTAGCAAGAGCTTTGAGAGGGGATACTAGTTGAGGGTTTTTTTGTGTGCGCGCGCTTGTTTTCCTTGTTTTTCTTCTGTAACACAAAAAAGAAAAAAAAAAAAGAAGTGTGGCCAGGTTGAGCGAGTGAGAATATGTACAATAGAGGACTTTGTGTGCTTGTCTTCAAAGTTCCATCTCAATGGTTGTCCTGATATGATCAAGTTTGAGGCTGTATAATTCATATAGCTTCATTTTGTCAGGGAGGTGGCATCAGAGAACAGATGTGGACGATATTTAGGATACACTTATAAGACGACGCACGATATTTCTTTTTGGACTTGGAGGTGCTTAGGGACAAATCCAAGAGTTCAACAATTAGGTTGAGTCATAACGGACAATACTTTGAGTTGAGCGTCTTACATAGTATCAGAGTCAGGATCATGCCTATATTGAGGTGGGGATGTTGAAACCCCCTATCCGATACTTACTATATCCAAAATATACTTATAAAACGGTGCAAAATACTTATATATATTGTATGAGATAAACTTGTTTACTGTTAGGTTAGATTCACACTTACATCTTGGTTCATATCAAATACAGTACTAGTTTGTTTCTAAAAATTTGTGGTTGGCTAATTATGATCAAGTCAACCAAAACCAAAAACCTCAACAAAGCCAAGCTTATGTTATACATACAACATTCACCCAGACAGATATCATACAAAAAGAAGATAAAGACTAGAGACACATTATCAATGCATGTCTTCATGGAACAACTGCTATAACTGAAACACAAAATGATCATTCAACATTGTTATATGCCACATAACTGAAAGAGAAAAAAAAAGAAAAATTCTTAGTACATGCTCCAACATAGTAAGAACTTTTAAAAAATAATAAACAAAAACAATAGCAACAAAAATAATTGAAAAACATCTGATCCTGCATCCCTTACCCATGTTATTAATCCTTACACAATTTTGCTTGATATTACTCATAAAAATAAATTATCCAATTTTTTTTAGTGACAAATATGACAATTATCATATTGATCTACTTATATATATGTATGATATTTACAAAATATTTTATAAAATGAACAGTTCAAATTATCAAAATGAGATCTGTGGTGAGCCTCATGGGCACAAATTATAGACTGAAGGGAAGCCTCGACCTCTATTTAGAAGGTGTTTGGAATGATCTAAATAAGTATACTTTTACTTTTTAATGAAAATATGAGTAAAAAATAGAGAGGTTATATAACAAAAAAAAAGATAAAAAAATAAAAAAATATGCTAATATAGGAGATGCCAAATAAAATAATGCCTTAAACTAAAACAGAAAAATGCCCATTTTTGTAAACTCAGGCCAAGTTTGGAAAGACTAAATAAGTGCACTTTTTGACTTTTTATGAAATATGAGTTGGATTTGGGTTGGGTTTGAAGTGATGTGTTAGAGAGGTGATGTGACTTAAATAAGATGATATGACTTAAATAAGATAGTGACTTTTTGAATTTTTTTTGAGGATGCCAAACTTGGCCTAAACAAAAGACAAGGGCACTTTCGTCAAATCACCAAAACCAACCCTAAGCCTCCGGGAGCTTCTATTTACACATCCAACTTCCCCTCTTTGCACACACCTCATAAAAATTATTTTTATTATAAAATTTTTTCAAGTGAAATTACTATTATAGACATCAAATAAACACATTCGGAAATCTACTTCCGAACCAATTGCTTATTTTCGGAAGTCTACTTCCGAACCAATTGTTTATTTTCGGAAATCTACGTCCGAACCAATTACTTATTTTCGAAAATCTACTTCCGAACCAAATATTTATGAAAAAGATGTGTAAAGAGAGGAGGAATGGGTGTGTTAAATAGAAGCTCCCTAAGCCTCCCCATCATCCCATCCCATCCCATCCCATCCCCTCCCCCACCCCCACCCCCACCCACCTCTGCTTACTGATATACTCATCTCATTATCTCCCACCTCTCTCTCCCTCTACAATCCAGTCCTCAAATCCAAATAAAAAATGAAGTACAACCCAAGAGTGTCGAGCTCGCGCCGCAAGTGCAGAAAAGCCCACTTCACAGCTCCATCTAGCGTGCGGCGGGTGCTAATGAGCGCACCCCTCTCCGCCGACCTCCGGAACAAGTACAACGTCCGATCAGTCCCCGTCCGGAAGGACGACGAGGTCCAGGTCGTGAGGGGGACCTACAAGGGCCGCGAGGGCAAGGTGGTCCAGGTCTACCGCCGCAAATGGGTCATCCACATCGAGCGCATCACTCGCGAGAAAGTCAACGGCTCCACCGTCAACGTCGGAGTCAACCCCTCCAAGGTCGTCGTCACCAAGCTCAAGCTTGATAAGGATCGGAAGTCTCTGCTTGATCGGAAGGCGAGGGGTCGCGCAGCCGATAAGGCGAAGGGGAAGTTCACCGTCGATGATGTCGCCGCCGCCTCTGCAGGTGGACCGACGCTTCAAGAGATTGATTAGGTCTCTGGTTGTTGTACCAATTTTGTTGTTTGTTTTAACTGTCTAGTGTTGTTCAATTTTAGAGACAAACAATTAATTTACGAGTTCTTTGTGTATGGTGTTTATGCAAAAATGCTTTATACCGCCGTGGGGTCGACCCCAGTGAGATGGAGGCCCGTGATTGGGTGAAAAAAAATTAATTTTTTTTTTTTAAATTTTGGTTGTCAGTCAGTGGGCGTGCCACCTCACTGGGGTGCGACCCCCACTGGAGGTATTTAGCAGGGCTCGGTGTTTATGTATTTGTGATGATTGTGGTATTTTCCTAGTATATATTTTTTATTGAATTGGGTTATGTTCGGGTGAAAAGAAAAAGAAAATTTTGCCCGCGTTTGATTGTGTTTTGTAATTATGATTTGAGAGTATGAATTGTATTTTGAATAATGTGCAGGACTCCTTTTTTAGGACCCCCTTTGGACCCCCTCTTGATTTGATTGGTCACCTTTTTTTTCTTTTCTCTTTTTTTTTTTTCTTTTCCCTCCAATCACCACCCGCCACGTGTCAAAGGGGGTGGTGGGGGTGGTGATTTGAGGGGGTGCCAATCACCACTGTTGTATTTTAAGTTTGTGGGGTTTGGAATTATGATTTGAGTGTAGAAAATTTGTTTGGTAAATAGTTTTGACAAGAGTTTTGATTTGAGTGGGGGATTGTTGATGTAACATTTGATATTTGATACAAAAATTTACAATTCATAACTAAACCAGTCATGCTGTGGAGCTCTAATTAGAGCTGCTACAGGGCAGCTCTAATGAGCTGTCCACCCATTAAAAAAAAAAAAAAAAAAAAACAATGAAGTAAAAGACAAAAAATGGAGAAGAAAAAGACAAATGAGTGCTCTATTAGAGGTCTAAATCATTTTTGTAACTAAATATACAACTCAAAATTATTTTAAAGCATATAAAAAATTTTAAAAATTTCAGAAAATATTTTTTTCGATTATATAAAAATTAACATATCAATTGCAAAAGAAAAAAAAAAAAAAAAAATCACTATTCCAGTCAACCGGCCGGACGTCTTGTCATGCAAAATTTTCAAATTTTTTTTTTGAAAAGCGCGGCTGAGAAAATGGCTGAGACAGAGCTTTCCGCAGAGCTTTCGAAACGTGATTCTAAAACACTAAACAAACATCATATTCAAATTCTGGTGTAGAAAATTAGTTTGAAATCATAAACAAACATTATTTTCATTTCTGTGCAATGGAGAATTTTAGGGTCTGAACAATTAATTTCGGTTTTTAGTAGTACATTTTGATTATATGTAATATTTTGTTTATACATTGTTTTTAAAGGATCAAATTTATGTGTCTAGGGCAGACATCAGTTTAGTTGTGACAAAATTGATGGGAGTGTTGGTGCATCAATCAAATGGGTTTCGCAATGTGTATGGATGTTTGGCATATTTATATATGAGGAATGTAGAAAGTGTTTTGTGGCTTCCATCTGCACTAGAGAAACTTGTGAGCATGAGGTTGCTATATGTCTCATTTTCTTCAGCATCGTGTGTTAGTTAAACTAGTATTAATGCTTAGCTCAAGTGCCTTGAAGAGTCACTAGTTTGGTGGTAATAAGATCAAAAGTAGATTGTTATGTCTTACGGGTTATGGATATGTATTGATTTTTATGAAGGCACTTTTTAGCATTTGATGATGAACGTAGGCTTGGTATATCTGGTAATCTGGCAATCTGGCATTAAATAAATGGGACATGAATTTTTGTTGTTTAGAATTCTTGCATCAATCTGGAGCTTGCTGAGGGTATTTGCCTTCTTGTCACTGGGACTTGCTAGTAATTGATATCTGCATGTTTTCCTGAGTCCTGTCTTCAGCCGGTGGCTTATGAACACAGAATAGGATTCTATACAATACTTTTTTTGCAATAATCTTGCAATGATCAAGATTATTGCAAGAATGATTGTGTTTTGAGTTAAATCTACTTAAATCATAATTGTTTGTGTTTGGGTTTAAATTACCTACTTAAACTAGTATTGCAAGATTATTGTAAGAAGGATTAGTGTAGAGAATCCCAATCCTATGAACACATTCGCATACACACACAGGCACTCACTCATGCTCACATGGGCTTTCTTGGTGTTGGGTACAACCACAGAGGGAATTTTTTGTACTTGGTTCTGTTTCATACTTTAAACCATAATGGGGACTAATACCGGAGTTGATGTAAGCCACAATCCTAGCTGATATTGGGCAGTTATTGAGAGGTTTGCCATAGAAGGCGGATAGGATTGTTGTTCCAGAGGTGCATAAGCTTGCAAAGTCTGCTCTCTCTGCCCCCCACCCCCCTCTCTCCTCTTTGCACTTACTAAGTTGTGTGCCTAGTTGAGTGGTTTTGCTTTTGGTCTGGTTCACTTTAATGGGGTCATTTTGTTTGTCATGGTGATTTCCTTGGATACAGGTTGGTTGGTTAGAGGTTTTCCTGTCTTTTGGTTCTGTTGTCATTGACATGGTTAAAGGTTAGTAAGATCAAACTTCTTATACTGAAATGTAAAGGAACTAATCCAAAATCTCCTACTCAGCTGCCTGCTTTATCTGCTTGAAGTCATGTAAATCAGAAATGAATTTGGCTGCTTGTTATCACGAGCTAATGTCACAACAGTAACTTTTTGCATGTTTGTTATATTGTTTTTTGTTTTAGAAAAAGTGATATTGATTTCAAAATTTTTAATTTTTTTAAGCGAAAAGAATGCCTTTTCATTTTAATTCAAAACAAAATTTCGCTTTATTTTCCTTCCACCATTTGAGCCACCACCCACTATGGTCATCATCGGCCACCACCATTGACCTTCGACACTGTCAGCCTACTGACAGAGACCTGTGGTTACCTTCCAGTCGATCACCAGTGATCTCCAACAAGCTTTATCCACCTTTCACTGTCGACCACTATCTCTTATAACTCACCAAATATTTTATTTTTTTTATTTTTGTTTTCAAAAATTAAACCAGTGCTGAAATGTGGTTATTTGGTTATTTTACATCATTCATAGTGAGCCATTTGTTTCCCAAAAGTCAACACAAAAACAGTAAGTTTAATTGTTTCATTTCAACTAATAAAAATCTATGTAAGACACCACATGGATTTGTTACAAAAGAGCTAATTAAATAAAAATAACCAGAAGATCTGATTAAACTAAATAAACAGATAGGGATATCATATCATAAGCATCAGCTACAAAATTTAGGTTACATTTTATTTTGCTTCCAAGAATGTGCACAAAAATGAAGTGATAAACTATACCTGAATCACAATCCCTTTATTTGAATCAGAATTTCCTTTTCAGAAATAAACTTCTAATGAATCCAAACTAAACCCAAATCCAAAACCATGCCCATACCCAACCCCGACCCCCAACCCACAACCCATCCCAACCCCAAAAACCATTCTCACATTGTTCCATGGCCAACCACCATACCCAACTCCTCCAACCAACCCGAACCCAACTCCAGCACCACACCCGACACCTATGCCACCTCCAGGGCCTAGCACAGCCGCTGCTTCTGTTTTCCGGCCGTTGTCTTGGAGGAATCCAGTGACCGATAACTGCCTTTTGCCGCGCTTTCTGTTATTGCTTTTTGGTCCCTTCTTCCAGTTCCAAAAGGAATTGGTTGTGTCTGTCTTGGGAGATTTGTTCATGTAATTGAGTTTGGAGTTCATGATTGTTGCTGGTGGTGGAGGAATAGTGGATGAGGAACACAAATGTGAAATTTTTTGGAGGGATATGTTGGATTGGTGGTAACTAGGTAAGCCTTATCTTTCATTTCTTATCCCAAGTTGTTTTGTTTGTTTATCCAGAAAATGATAGGACACACTCTACTAGTCAACAAAAAACAAAAGGGTAAAATTGTACTTGCAATCTTTGAAAGTATTATAAGTTTGGTATAATTGCACCAAATAATTTTTTAATTAAGATAATTTTAACGTAAAAACATGATAATATTATTTTTCTAATTATACAATTAATAAATTATTGATAAAAATAAATTAAACGGTATGTAAATTAAAACTTCAAAAGAGCCTAAGTAACCATTCTCCTACCAGACCCAAATCCTATCAGATCTTTCATCTCTAACCCAAATTTAATTCTTATCTTATTGAGAAACCCTCCGAACTTATGAAGGTACCTTTTAGCACCTGCTGATTAATACTGGTTTGGTATATCTGGTAATCTGGCATTAAATAATTGGGACATGATTTTTTGTTGTTTAGAATTCTTGCATCAATCTGGAGCTTGCCGATGATATTTGCCATGCTAGTAGTTGATATCTGCATGTTTTCCAAAGTCCTATCTTCAGCTGGTGGCTTATGAACACAAAATAGGATTCTATACAATACTTTTTTGCAATAATCTTGCAAGAATGATTGTGTTTTGAGCTTAAATCATCTACTTAAATGATAATTGGTTGTGTTTTGGGTTTAAATTACCTACTTAAACTAGTATTGCTAGATTATTGTAAGAAGGATTAGTGTAGAGAATCCCAATCCTATGAATCCCACTCCTATGAACACACTCGCATACACACACACACGCACTCACACTCACAAGAGGCTTTCTTGCTGTTGGGTACAACCACAGAGGGAATTTTTTGTATTTGGCTCTGTTTCAAACTTTAAACCATAATGGGGACTAATTCCAGAGGTGCATAAGCTTGCAAATCCTGCTCTCTCTCTCTCTCTCTCTCTTCTTCTTCTTCTTCTTCTTCTTTGCACTTCAAAGTTGTGTGCTTAGTTGAGTAGCTTTGCTTTTGGTCTGGTTCACTTTTGATTGAAGGATTTGAGAAGAGATTTGAAAAGAGAAAATGAAAATTGTGTGAAATTAAGTGAAATGTTGGTATATTTTATTCATATTTTATCTACATTTTTCCTTTTCTTTTTTAAATTTCTTCCCAAATTCCCCAATCAAACACAGCGTTAATGGTGTCATTTTGTTTGTCATGGTGATTTCCTTGGATACAGGTTGGTTGTTTAGAGGCTTTTCTGTCTTTTGGCTCTGTTGTCATTGACATGGTTGATCAAACTTGGTATAATGAAATGTAAAGGAACTAATCCAAGATCACCTACTCAGCTGCCTGCTTTATCTGCATGAAGTCATGTAAATCAGAAATGAATGTGACTACTCGTTATCACGAGCTAATGTCGCAACCCTAACTTTTTGCTCTTTTGGTATATCTGTTGCTATCGCTATCATGTAGTCGGCATTCTAGAATCAAAGCTTCCCCAGCTGTGTCTCTTTGTGTGGTATCCGGGTTAGGGCTGCAATTTGATGATGTCTCTGTTTGTTTGATAATTTTTTTTTTTTTTAAATGTTTTAGAAAAAAGTGAAATTAATTTTAATTTTTTTTTAGACACAAAGACTGTATTTTCATTTTAATTTAAAACAAATTTTCACTTTCTTTTCCCTCCGCCATTTGAGCTACCACCCACTATGGCCATCGGCCACCACCACTGACCTTCGACACTGTTGGCTAACTCTCAGAGACCTGTAGTTACCTCTAGTAGATCACCAGTGAGCTCCAACATTGTTAATCAACTGACAAAAACCTATAATTACCTCCCATGAATCACCATTGAGCTCCAACAAATTATAGCCACCTTTCACCATCGGACACTACCTCTTATAACTCACCAAATATTTTAATTTTTTAATTTTTAATTTTAAAAAATTAAACGAAATGTGGTAATTTGGTGGGTCTTGGAGTAATATTCCATTTTATTTTACATCATTCATGTAGAGCCATTTCTTCATTTGTTTCCCAAAAGTCAACACAAAATAGTAAGTTTAATTGTTTCATATCAGCTAGTAATAAAAATCTATCTAAGACACCACATGGATTGCTAAAAAAAGAGCTAATGAAATAACAATAACCAGAAGATCTGATTAAACTAAATAAACAGATAGGGATATCATATCATAAGAATCAGCTACAAAATTTAGGTTACATTTTATTTTGCTTCCAAGAATGAGCACAAAAATGAAGTGATAAACTATATCTAAATCACAATCCCCTTATTTGAATCAGAATTTCCTTTTGAGAAATAATCTTCCAAGGAATCCAAACTAAACCCAAATCCAAACCCATGCCCGTACCCAAACCCGACTCCCAACCCACAACCCATCCCAACCCCAAAAACCATTCTCACATGGTTCCATGGCCAACCACCATACCCAACTCCTCCAACCAACCCGAACCCGACTCCGGCACCACATCCGACACCCACGCCACCTCCAGGGCCTAGCACAGCCGCTGCTTCTGTTTTCCGGCCGTTGTCTTGTAGGAATCCGGTGACCGATAACCGTCTTTCGCCGCGCTTTCTGTTATTGCTGTTTGGTCCCTTCTTCCAGTTCCAAAAGGAATTGGTGGTGTCTGTCTTGGGAGATTTGTTCATGTAATTGAGTTTGGAGTTCATGATTGTTGCTGGTGGTGGAGGAATAGTGGATGAGGAACACAAATGTGAATTTTTTGGAGGGATATGTTGGATTGGTGGTAACTTGGTAAGCCTTATCTTTCATTCTTCTGACTCGTCCCAACTTGTTTTTGTTTGTTTATCCAGAAAATGATAGGACACAAACTCTACTAGTCAATAAAAAACAAAGAATAAAGATTGAAAATTTTAATTTTGAAACTTTAAAGAGTTTTAGTGATATAATAAGTGTTAGACAATTTTTACTGTATTTAAAATATCAATAATGATAGAGATTCCAATTTTTGGAAAACCCCCCATAACCCTCAAAGTGATCTACACCACTCATGATGTGGGCCTCACACATTATGAGTGGTGTGGATTACTTTGGGGATTGTGGGGTTCTCCAAAAAGGGGGTCTCACTCATTTTCCGTAAAATAATTTTTTTTTTTATTTGTGTACTTAACAACAAATGGAATACAGAAGAAATAAAGGAAGTGAGAGAGTTTGTTTGATTATAAAAATCAAACCAGAAAATAAAATAAAATAAATAAAACAGATTTTTATTTTGTTACAAAAACAAAATCAAAATCTGAAACAGAAAAGTAAATTAATTAGTTACCAAATTAATTTGTTGAATAAAATTTTCTGATTAAGTCCAGTGTTTAACACCGTGTCCTTAAGACAGATTCGTCCTCTCCACGGTGCTTTCAGATTGTGGACGTCTATCTCCGAAGATAAAATGATCAACAGTGAATAGTAGTAGCACTACACACTATTCACACAACGAACACACTTTGTGTATATACTATTTTTCACAGAAAATTCATTACACTCATTTTTACAGAAAATTAATGTAATTAATGCAGCAAAATGCAGAGATGGATGGCAGCAGAGAAGAACGAAAATTGGAGTGAAAAATCCAAATGAGGGACTGCTTTTATATAGGAAAATTCGTAGTTGTATGGTTTGAATTAAACAGGTGCAAAACCTATTTGAACAGGTATGTTACCTGTTCGGTTTGAATGAACAGATACAAATCTGTTGGGTTCAAATTTTGAATAGATAAAACCCGTATTGAACAGAATTGAATTTGTACAGAAATTCGGAAGAAGTGAAAAACAAATTTGAATTTTTCCCACCAAAAATTTGAAATTAAAAATTTGGACAGATTTTATTTTACCAAAAAATAAGTATTTGGCTGGACAAGCCCAGCCCAACCTCACACCGGGCACTTGCGCCCAAACCTAAGCCCAGCCCAGCCCAGCCCACCTGATCGGGCGGTGACGGCGCGCACGTGTTTATTTTTGAGTCCAATGGATTTAGCTCAATTTGTCCATAACCTCTCATTTCTACAAACTTGGAGTGCCCTTTGAGACCCTTCTCAAGTTATAAACCCATGTTTTATAAACCCACAAAAATCCTTCACCAAACCAATGTGGGACAAGCCTTTATTCAAATTTTAAGAAATTTTCACCAAAAACTCTATTTTCATGGTCACTTTTGCTTCAATTTCCTATTCACCCGATAATGATTTTGAGCAACCAAATATATCACGTGAATCACAACGTGGCATAGAACGCGTTATCACTTAGACCCGCCAACTTTGGCGCATGGGTCCCACCTAAAAATTAGACTAAAGTTGAGGAAAAATTCTATTTTTTCCAAAACTTTCAAAACCCATTTCTAATAGTAAGGAGTGTGATCTACATGTGATGTGATGTGTATACTTATGTTTTTGTTTTTGTTTTTCTCTTGTCATGTTACTAGAACTCTCTTTGGAGTTCCAAAATTAGAACTCTATCATTATTGAAAAACAAAATGATAAAATTGTATTTGTAATCTTTGAAAGTATTTTGGTATAATTGTACTAAATAATTTTTTAAGTAGGATTGTTTTAACGTAAAAATATGACAATACAATTTTTCTAATTATGTAACTAATAAATTATTAATAAAAATGAGTTAAATGATATGTAAATTAAAATTTTAAGAGAGTCTAAGTTACCATTCTTCTCCCATACTCAAATCCTATCAAATCTTTCATCTTTAACCCAAATTTGATTCTTATCCTATTGAGGTCTCGTTTGGCAACTTGAAGTTTTTGACAAAAAGTTAAAAGTCACTATAAATTGTCACATTACTCTTTCTATTTTTCTACATATTTTTCATAAAAAATTAAAAAATTATTAAAATAACTTATTCTCAAACCAAGCCTGAGAAACCCTACAAACTCATTCCATTTGGGAATGATTTTCATCCGTACCACTATCTTCTATGTCTTTTTATATTTTATTTTGTGGGCCTTATTATACGCTCACAAAGATGATCTGAATCATTCATCTCGTAAATCTCGCGGTGATGAGCGATTGTGCAAAAAATTAGTTTTATCGGATATCATTAGATATATGAAAAAAAATACATTTTATTTTTTAAAATGGACAACAATAATGAGTTTAAACTTAAATCATTTATTTTATAAAATAAAATGTGATATGATTATCTATTCATTCGATATTGGATAAAATTAAAATTTTGCACTGTTGGTACGAATGATTTAGATTATTGTTGTGATAGTGAAACTTACAAAATGAAATATGAGAGAATAAAGTTATTAATCAATGAATTTAACCATTAATAAATAGAGTTTTTGTCAATGTCTGGACAGGGACCGGTCAGTAGAGTAGTTTGGAAGATAGGGATGAATGTCGAACACACACACACACACACACATATATATATATATATATATATAGAAAGAGATGCAATATGGTTTTCAAATTTAATGTTTATATATCTCTATCAATGCCACCATGATGACCAATGTTTTTGCCATTAAAAAAAAAAAAGAAGAGTTTTTGATAGCTACCTTTCCTCAGAAACAGCTCAAGTGATTGAAATATTTTACCCAAAACAAAATCAGATCAAATATTGTGATCAATGGAATATTGGAGTAACATAATTCTAATAACATTTATTCTAATTGTCCACATTCGTGCAAACATTATTTAATTATTACTTCACATTCAATTTCAATGTTATAGAAACTGAAATCCCAATATAAAATATTCATCAGTTGAACCTCCATATATAGGCTCAATTTGAAAACTTAGTTAAAAGTCAAAAGTCAATTTTTAACTTATTTTGAGTTACATCATCTCTCTATTTTTTTTACATGTTTTAAAAAAAAAAAATCAAAAAATTTAAAAAATTAACTTTTAACTAACTTTCCAAAACAATCTATAGTGTACCCATTTAGATCAATTAAACACAAAGAATACAATCAAAAGTAATCAACCAAGTTATATATGTACAAATTAGTGGTGTGTGCAAATGTATTGCAATTTTACATTAATTTTTTGGCCAGTTCGATGAATGAAGAAAACAATTAAAAGTTTTGAACTGTTTGATTAAATGAAGAAAAAAAAAAATTACTTAATGATTATTAAATATGACCATTATTAGATTTGTAGGGCATTCCTGAAAGTTCAAAAAAATAAAAAGAAAAAAAAGTAAGATTTATAGATTTGGAAAAATTATAATTTATTGGTATTTTCACAAAAATAATTTCAGATTCATAGAAAAATTTAAGGCTTTAATTATTAATGTTTATAAAATTTATCATATTGATCTAAATTTTTTTTTCAAAAAACTTGCACTAAATTGAAATTTCCGCTATATATTTTATATATTATATTATATAAAACACACAATTTAAAACATGTCTTGAAGTTATGGCACACATTTTTTCGTACTCAAATTACCCTTATGAAACTATCAGATTTTTTTTATTTCAAATTTTGATGTTTTTTTTTTTCTCTTCCATTTTCCTCCCATCTACATTCAATTTTTTTCCTAAATGACAGTTACAACTGTCATTTCTATTCACACATCACGTGTTTGTGTAACCTTCTAGTACGTATATATGCATAAGTGATACGAGCCAAGGTTCTCTCCTTGCAGTCTTGTACTTGCGTCCGTCCTTGTAGGTCTTCGGGTCTATTTTTAGGCTCAATTTTAATAATTCGAACCGTTCATATTTTATAATTTATTCAGTATATCATACTTGTAAAAAATCAAGTTGATCGGATATCACTTAAGTATGATGCACAAATTCAAATGGTATCGCTATACAATGTAGTCTCTTGTCTTGTCTTATTCTTTATAATATTTTAAAAAAAAAAAATGATGCAGACCACTAATTAGTGGTTGCTCTAATTATGTGGCAGTGGGTCCCACCCACTGCCACATGTATTTTGTGTCTTAGTTTTATTTTATTTTTTTATTTTTTTACTTTCCACATCATTAGTGGTGGTGTTAGTAGTAGGAATTTAGTGGTCTGTAGTGTTGTTGTTTAAAAAAATGGTAAATGAGTAATGCACCCAATTAAAAAAAGAAATAAAAGAATATTTATATTTGTAGGAAAAAGTGGTTGTTGGTTATTTAACAAGATAGTTTGTTTGATGGGGGACTAAGAGGGCCACATAGTTGGTTAAAGTTGTGATCAAGAAGCAAACCATAGGGATATGATTAGTTGTTTACCTAAAATAAGTAAGAAAAAGGATTATTAATCCACTTTTCATGATTGGGAATAACAAAAACTTCAATTCAACACAACCTCCTTCCATCTCATTATTTTTCCTTATTTTTCAAGCAATCATGTAACCAAGTACACTTCCTCTCATCTCACTGCAATCTTATTTAGTTTATCCTTTTTTACTTTCTATTTGGAAAAACTACAATTATTGTGTCAATTTTATCTTTAATTTTTCATGTGTCAATTTAATCTGATTAATTATGATACTTTAAAAATTAGACTGAATCAAAGAACAAAATAACCCATTCATCCTCATCAAAATGATTTAGGGGTCAATATTTAATTTAAAATTATCTTCTTTTTTTTTAATGAATTATTTCACCTTTGATTTTTATCTAATTTCTTAATGGGTGTTATCAATTGAATTGAGTTTAGACATTATCAAAAATTGAAAGGCAAAACTAATAAAAAGGATCAAATTGAGACAAGAGATATATAACGGCAACTGATATAATTTATCCCTTTTATTTTCTGTAATAATCTTCTATATGAATTCTCAATATGTGTTTTATTATTTCTAGTTTTTCTCCATCAACAGTTTTGGCTGGTTATTTACAGGAGAAAGGGTGTTGGGAATCGCGGAATCTTAAAATAGGATTTTGTGAATATAAAATTGCTAAAAAAGATAAAGGAATTAAAGATCAATCACATAAAGACATAAGATTTATGTAGTTCACTTGTAACTAGTTAAGCGCCACAATTATTCTACGAAAAATGTTTGAGGGCCACAAAATTAGTGGATCAAATGGCTTGAAACTGTCAAAACAACGTCGTTTTGTGTTGTTTTGCGCCCAAAACGACGTCGTTTTGACAGTTTCGAACCATTCGAGCCACTGAATTTCGGGCCACCAACCATTGCTGTTATTCTACTATGTAGAAGAATGAGCTACAAAATACGGATTGTTTGTGTAAGAAAAATATCTAAGTACACTCCGCAAGACACGTGACTTGATGTACAATTTTATCAAACTCCAGACAACCCAATAAAAAAATATATGATTGAAATGAGCCATGAGCAAGGACTTCTCCAAAAAAAATAAAAAAATAAAAAAAATAATTAAACCATCTTCAAACTCTCCAATCCCATAATGATTTGTTTGCTCCATGTTTAATTTGTGGGTAGTATATTAGTGATTTTTTGAAGTTAAAATATTGTGGACAACATGTGTATGTAATTATATTGTTATGGTGAAAGGGAGAACTATGAATATTTTGGAATTAAATCCATGCCATGTATTGTTTGCAACATTTTTATGCATAAATAGGAGGTTTATTTTTAGGGGGACAAGACTAATTAATATGTTGTAAGGATATCTTGTGCTTCTATTAGTTGGACACAATCAGTTAATCATTAACAACAGTCACAATCACAATAAGGTGGGTTCATGATGTATATTTCTATCTTATGAAATATGTATGATTATGATTCAATATAGTATATAATTTAGTTTTAAAGTAATGCTGGTTATAATCATATTATAATGACCTTGATTATGATCAAAAATAGTTTTTAATTATATTTTAATATGATTTTAACCTAATGTCATAAATTATTAATCACTGAAATTCAGGTTTTTTTTTTTTTTTTTTTTATGTTTATTTTAATAAATCTAAAGACTAAAAAGTGAAATACAAATGATATTCATGTGGGTGCGTACAATATAACTTCTCATATTTGTATGCTATATTATTTCTACCATCTGTACCACTTTAAAATTTTATATGCATGCATTTTTTCAAGAATTTAATCAAAGAATATAGCTGGTTGATTATTGGATTGACAAATAAATCATTTATTTATTTTTAAAGATAAGCGTGATAAAATAAAAAAAAATTACAATTATTAGGTCGATCTAATATACATGGAGAATTTCACAAAACAAACGGTTAGAATTACAGAAATAGGACGTGTGTGAGTCGATTTCTGACCACACTGCCAAACTAGTACTTAGCTGGAGAGCACCGACAGAATAGATTAAGCCCAAACGACCTGTCACAGAAAGAAGAGATTCCGGCGGTGTACCTTAGACCCATGGGGTATCTCCCTTTTATAGCCAACACAAACCTAATCCCAATAGAAGCCTAGTTCCAATGGATTCTGGATTACTACCGATCTTGGACTCCCAGTAGGATTGGGTCTAAGAGTCTTATCTTTATCCAAACTGAAGTCCTCTCCTAATCTAGGACTCTTGTCCCTTATCCGCTTATCTGCTTATCCCGGATTCCGGAATTCTCGCAGATAACCTCGGCCTAGCCGAGATTACCTTGGCATCATGTCTAGGACCCGTGGCACCTCAGCTGATACTTCGGTACCACCTCGATCACGTGTTGTCACTAAAAAATTATGTCCCCACACGACGCATGATGAACCTCATGACCCAAACAGCAAAATCAAGTTTAGATTTAAACTTGAAAAAATATTAACTTATAGTAGAATACAATTGGGTTAGGCTTGCCTTCACTCCATGATCTTGACTTGACTGAAGGGTGTCATTTGCGCCTATAGAGTTTGTCACAGATTCAATTTCGATGAATTGAACCAATAATTTTTTAGGACATTAGTGTATATTGTTTATAAAAAACAATAAATAAATAAAAAATCGATATGATAATTATAACTCATTTATTTTATCGTGTTTGTTTTTAAAAATTTGAATGAGGAGCATAGGCCCCGTTTGTTTTCAGAGATAGAATAGAGGGGATTCATAGTAAGGGGATTTATAGTGAGAAGATTGTTAGTGAAAAGATTGATAGTGTAAAACCCAATATTTTTAATTATTCAGTAGAATTTATACTAATATTATTTAATCTCAGTTCGAAAAATATATAATTTATTATACATTATGCGTAATTTTGTAAAACAATATAATTATTAAAAGTTTAGGGGTCAAAATAATAATAATAATAATAATAATAATAATAATAATAATAATAATAATAATGGGTGTGGTAGTAAAATAAATAATTTATTTTCTGTTAGTATACGATAAAGTGTAATTTAATTAAGAATTAATTAATTTATATAATTATATTAAAATATTGGGTCACATGATAATTATCTTAAATATCTATTAAAGATAAGAACGAATCATGAAATTAAATATCGAATTTGGAAGTGAGAGATGGCCTGGCCACGTGTTGGCCAACCAATGACCTCACCTCCTTATAAATAGGGAGGTGATTCGGCTAGGTTTGAGGAAGGAGGAAAGAAAAGAAAGAAGAAAGAAAGAGAGGAAGAAGGAAAGAATAGTGAAAGGTGAAAAGGTCTTTGACAGTAGAAAGAAAGGGTGATGTATTAAAGTTAAGATGTTATATTATATCTTGAGTTACCAAAATACATTTTACGTATGTTTTGACTTATCAAAATTTGTTTTACACAAGTTATGTTTTATTAATATATTAATAAAAGTTATGTTTTATAAAGGTTTCAGTTACGTGGATTATTTTCTGAACCCTATTTGTGAAAATGAAACCCATGGATATGTTTGTTTATATTTTAAAGAATATTTGGTTACGACCTTATAAACAATTATGTTTTATAAGTACCACCACGGGAGTCTCACGCTTTGGGAGACTTAAATAACCATTGGCTTCTGTTTGATCACCTTGTAGTCCTCTATTTGTCATGAATCCATTGACCTCTGTTTTGTGCGGAGTAAAGTGTTGTGCGGAGCTAAGTGCTACACTATTGTGTGAGCCACCTCTTGAATCCGTACCTCTGTTTTGTGCGGAGCAAAGTGCTACACTATTGTGGGAGCCACCTCTAGAATCCGTACGAGCCACCTCTTGAGTCCGTACCTCTTTTCTGACTGTTACTTCTGTGACCTCTGTTCTGCTCTGTTCAGTACTGTGGTTATGGTCATTTACTTACATAATTTATGTATTTCAGCTTCTGCCACTTAAATGATTTGTTTACCAAATTACCGTGGTTATGGTTATTTATTTACATAATCTCAGTTTTGATACTTAAAGGATTATTTGTTTCGACTAAGTTATTCTAAATGTTTTGGTCTAACTAACTATCCATGATTATTTCGTGTCCTTTATACTCTTGGTATAATATTTCTCACTCTGCCATGTGCTTATAGTTGTTTACCAATTTTCAGGAAACAGTGTAATTCAGAAATAGTTTTTGGAAAGTCTTAGACGCGGGACTGTGGAATAGGCATACACAACACTTTATTGATATTTTTATATGTAAATATCGACCTTTTTGATCAGTAAATTTTGTAAAAAAAATAGAAATTCCAATGATTATTTTGGTACCCTTATTTAAATATTACTTCCGCTCGCGTTTATTAATTTGTTTATGAATTTGCCGGAGGTAACTTCAGTTACTGGCCATCACGATACTTAACCCTTGGGTACGGGGAGCGGGTCGTGACAGATAGTGAGAGGATTAAATAAAATTGTGTTTGTTTTGATAATAGTTGTTAGTGTAGGAATTGTTAAATTATTTTTATATAAAATAATAAAACAAATAAAAAAATATAAAAAATTAAACATTAATATTTAAAAACAATTCCCAATATATAAAAAATAAAAAAAATAATTTTTTTTTAATCCCCTCACTATTTTTTTAATACCATCACTACCTCCTCCATCTCAATTCCTCTTCCAACCTCCATCTATGTCACCTTCTCCATCCTAATCCCCTCCCCAAATCTATAAACAAACACAACACTAAATAATTTCACCTCCATCCTAATCCCCACCCATTTATTTGACGCAAAACAAACGGGCTTAGAAGAGACTATCTTTTTTATAAGACAAGCGCACGATTATTAAATTAACTAATTTTTTTTATGACCAATATATACAAATAATATTATAAAATGAAGTATTCAAATGATGGGATCCATGAATTGCATGCTCCACAGGTTGAACAGATGAACTGGTAGTAAGTCCGACCCAATTGAAGCGCGCGTGTAACCCCACGCACTCGGCTGTTAATCGCTCTCCATAACGGTTTCAGATACACCTCACGGTCCCCCCCGCGTGAAGCAAGTCTCCTCTCCACTAATAGACAATAACCTACATTTCCAAACTCTAATTCACACACAACTTCCACCAATGATGTACTTCCACGTTTACATCTAAAAGTTGAAACAAAGAAAGTCTTACATCGAACGGATGATATAATTTGCTTCACCTATTAACAGTGGTCTGCGACACACCCAATTTTAAATCCCAGTCTTTATATGATCCCCACCTAAGCTTCACCTGGTAACTGCTCTCTCTCTCTCTCTCTCTCTATCTCTATCTCTATCTCTATCTCCCTCTCTCGGTGCGGACTGCGGAGTTCGTTCTCGACAAGGTTTTACTTTCTTGTTGCTGTTTACTCTGTAATTGTGTAGTTCTTTGATTTTGCTTTAACTTCTTGAACTATAATATGATTGTTTACAGTACTTGAGTGAACTTGTGATTTGATGAGTTTGTTCTTGGAAAATTCAATGGATGTTTGTTGATCAATGAAGATTCGTTTATTGCGTTTATATTTTGATGTTTGCTTGGATGAAATCGTTGTGTTCTTGCTTCATTTAATTGATTGTTTTGCAAAAATTCTCAAATTCTTGAGTAAATTCTTGAGTCTGAAATCTGCTTTTGAATTGATCGCGAAGCATTTTCTATGCCTAGAAATCTCTGCAACTTCGCATGTGCATGTATATGTATATAGAGGTAGAGAGAGAAACAGAGAATTTGTGAAAATCTTTCACGTTGTTGTTCATTGCAAATTCTTGACTCTGATATCTGCTTTTGAATTGATCTCGAAGAATTTTCTATGTTTAAAAATCTCTGCAACTTCACATGTGCATGTATATATATATATATATATATATGCATATATAGGTATGTGTCTAGAGAGAATTTGTGAAAATCATTCACGTTGTTGTTCATTGCAAATTTACCTTCATTTTTTGAGATTGCAATTCTAGAACTAAACTGATCTTGCTTTTTGTAACTACTTGTTAATTTCATCTTTTCTTATTCAGCGACATATCAGTAAAATGCAGAAAGAGGTCCATGGCGGTGACAACACTCACAACAACTCCACAGAGTCGTCACCTCACCTCTCTCGCAATCCGCATCTCTCTCCATCTGAAAACCAGTCCGACTCAATTGATTTCACCTCATTCTATCCTTCAATGTTCCCTTCGAATTCGAAATCTCTCTCCATTTCGCCTTCCGATTGCTCCTTCGACGACGACACCACCAGCTCATTCACCACCGAGAACCGCCTCCATCAAGCTCGCTTCATCCTAGAGTACCAGCAACTCTACAATCGCTACACAATGTGCCTCGCTCACCTCCAAGAATCGCTCAAAGAAGTCGACGCTCTTCGTGAAGAGAACGACAATCTCCGAGTCGCCAATACAGATTTGGTGAATCGCTTAAGCCTCCTGTCTCAGGCCACAATCCAGAACTGCCTTCTCTCCTCATCTCATCCACCTCTCTCCTTCGTCAACGACTTCAATTGTCTGAGTGTTGGAGGCGGAGGCACCGTTCGGGACAATCGTGTTTCCGAAGAAATTTCAAATATCAGTCCAACGAGCGTGATCGAACACAACCGAATCGAACGAAGGAGTACAGAGAGAGTTGTGTTGCCGAAGAGCATTTCAGTTCGTTCGAGAGGTTACCTGAAGATGACTCAACGTGGTGGTGGAAGCAACGGAGGTCCCAGTCGAAGCAATCAAGTCAAGAGCCCAATCCTGAATGGATCTGTGAGTCATTCCAATCGTTCTTTTTCCTTCTGTTTCAAACTTTGCATTGTTCCATGTTACTGCTTATTTTGTCGATTTTGACTTTTAATTTTTAAGTTTATGTCAATTTAATTCAATTAATAATGTTGATTAAAATTTTTAAAGAAAAGTTATCACAGAGTTTGTTAAAATCAACTCACTAATTTTTTTTTAACAATTATGATAGAGACCCTCACACATTAGTGACCCCTTTAATTCTCATTTTCATTCTAAACACTCCTAATGTGGAGTTCACACATACATAAGTGGACTTCACACTCACATCAAAGACCAAAATTAAATGAAAAAAAATTAGGGATCATGAAAATTTTGTCATGAAAATGATCATGAAAAATTTATGATCCTTGGATTACCTTGATTAGTGTGTGGTGCTTTCTAAGTGTAATCCAAGGGTCACAAAACTTTCATGATTATTTTCATGAAAAAATTTTCATGATATCTAGCATTGCTGAAATTAAATTGGGAGTTATGGAACCCCAAAAAAAGGAATAGTACTAAGGATCATGAAAAAAATATCATGAAATGTTTTATGAAGAGTTTTCATCATTTGATTAGTGTATTGTCTTTTTGTATGTATAATCTAACGGTAGAGAATTTTTCATAATCATTTTCATGATATTTTTTTCACGATAGAGAGCCCCAAACATTTCTCTTTTTTGAACTACCATTAACTCACTAAATTAATAGCAATGCTATGTATCATGAAAAATCTTTCATGAAAATAATCATGAAAGTTTTGTGACTCTTGGATTACACTTAGAATAAAACACCACACACTAATCAAGGTAATCTAAGAATCATAAATTTTTCATAATCATTTTTATGAAATTTTTTTCATAATCCCTAACTTTTCTCCTAAATTAAATAAGTTTATAATTTTATTTGTAAAAGCATGTCATTTGTTGCTTAAGAACACATTCTTTACCAAAAAAAAAAAAAAAAAACCACTAACAATTATAATTAATTAGATTAAATTGAGATAAAATTATAAATTAAAAAAACTAACAATTATAGTTAATTAGACTAAGGCCACGTTTGGAAAACGACCGATTTAGTCAAAAAGTTATTAAAAAAGTCAAAAAGCCAACAACCTATATCAAAAAGTCAAATATTCCATTTTCTTTCTATTTTTTGCATATCTTTTCATAAAAAGTAAAAAAAATATCCAAACATACTAGTTTTTTTTACATTATATTTTATCTAAAAAATCAAAAAATTACTAAAAAAGTCTGTTCCCAAACGAGACCTAAATTGAGATAAAATTATAGATTCAAGATGAAATTAAGTCAATTAAAATTACAATGATTAAAATGATACAAGTATCAAAACAATGTTATTTACTCTTTTGTTTTTTTTATATATTATTTATAATTTGGATTTGTTAACGTGTGGTGTGGAACAGCAAAGAGTGTATGTGCCTGGTGGAAAGAGAGAGGAAGAGGCGTTGGAGTTCGAGGTGTACAACCAGGGGATGATCAAGACAGAGCTGTGCAACAAGTGGCAGGAGACGGGCAAGTGTCCATACGGCGAAAACTGTCAGTTCGCACATGGAATCACGGAGCTGCGTCCGGTGATCAGGCATCCACGATACAAAACTGAGGTCTGCCGCATGGTTCTCGCTGGTGACACGTGTCCTTACGGCCACCGTTGCCACTTTCGTCATTCTCTTACTGAGCAGGAGAGGCTCTTGGGTCCACACCGAATCAATGACCATACTGGTTAAGATATGATGGCCTAGGTTATGTTGCGATGTACATAATCCGAGCCCCTCTCATAAAAAAATAATCTGAATAGTATTAGTAAATAAAATAAACATGAGAAATGAAATATGTTAATGATATTTTTTGAGAAAATAATTTTTGGAAGGCGTGGAAAATGTTAGAATTGAGGAGAGGAAAAAAAACAAATAGAGTGCAGAGGAAATGTATTCTCTTGTAAGTTGTTGGATTTCATTTTTTTTTTTTCATTTTTTAAATTTTGATTAACAAAGATGTGGTTGGGGCATTAGCAACCAACCAAACAACCAAACTCACTGTGTAATGATGATGATATATTCATGGGGTTACAATTTCATGATCTAAACTCTCTCTGCCTCTATCTGAGCATAGAATTAGGGTTGGTTTGACATAAACTAAACAAAAAGTTAAAAGGTCACTATCCTATTTAAGTCACATCATCTTATTTAAATCACATCACTTCTCTAATACATCACATCAAACCCAACTCAAACCTAATCCATATAAGCCAATAAGTCAAAAAGTATATATTTTTAAAACATCCCAAGCCAACCCTTAATGAACGTAGATGGTGGTGCTTGATATGATGGAGATTGAGTATGTGTGGTGTTTTGGGAAATTGGTTAAAAGTTAATTTTTTGATTTTTTGAATTTTTTGGTAGTTTTTTTTGGTAAAAAGTTAGGTTGTTTTGAGTAAAAAAGTTGATTTTTTTGGTTAAAAAAGTTAACTTGTTTGGTTTCATTTTTCTGAAAACAGTTTTCAGAAAATTTTACTTTCTTATTTTCCGTGTTTTTTTGTGTTTAACGAATTTTTTTTAATATTTTAAGCAATTTTTTTAATTTTTAGATATATTTAACATAAATATACCTAAAAAGTAAAAAATTTGTGAAAAAAACCTTTTAAAAATTCACTAAATACCAAAAATATAAAAAAATACGAGAATTCAGTACATTTTTTGTATTTAATAATTTTTTAAAATATTTTTTCACAAATTTTTTACTTTTTAGATATATCTAAGTAAGGTGCATCTAAAAAACTAAAAAAAATGTTTAAAAATTTGAAAATATTCACTAAAAACAAAAAAATACGAAAAAAAAACTTAATTTTCAAAAAACTTAATCCAGAAAACTCAAACCAAACACACTGAGAAAAAGTGATGTTTGGGACTTGGGTTTTTTTATGATTTTTTTCACAAAAAGACAAACTTTCTGCAAAACTAAAAAAAATACATCCAAACAAAATATCACATCCAATCCCATAATCATTTCACTTTTTCTCTCACAAACATCACATTTAACCACAAAAAAGCTCAACTATCTTCTCAAACACAAAGGGCTTGTTTGGTTTGAGTTTCATAGATGAATTTTAGAAAAAAATTTCCCAAAAATTGTTTAGTTTGAGTTTTTTCTCAAAAAAATTTCAAAATCACTTTCTCTCTCTTACACATCAATCAATCACTTTTTCTCTCTTCTCTCTCTTTCTCAATCACTTTTTCTCTCACACACATCTACGCAATTCTTTCAAAATATCAAATCATCACAAACTCCCACAAAAAATTTCTCTCTTAAAATATACAACCAAACAAACCAAAAAAATTTCTAAAACAACTCTCCCAAATTTTTTTCAAAAATAACTCTCCCAAAAACAAACTAAACAAGCCAAAAAATCTTTTTCTCCAATAATATCTTACAATTAAAAAAATCTACATAAAAACTTACTTCCCCAACATCCACTAACCTTTCATCATTGTTCCCAAAAGACGCCTGTATTAGTTGATAGATATCGTAGAGATTGTGCACATGATCTCTTCAAAGTCTGGTAATATTAATTGTATATTGAATATTATTATTTAAGAGTAAAAATTAGATTTAATTTTTAAGTTTATTGACGTGATAATTAATTTAGATAGTTAAAATAACACTTTCTCTTATCTTCTCTAATTATTAATCAGTTATATAATTTACATATCATTGAGTATAAAAAATAAAGTTATATATTATTTTTCTCGTCTATTAATATATATAGTAAGGCTGGATATGGAGTTATCCGAATCCACAACCCGCTAACCCGAACCGATTTGCATACAAATGGACAGTTTCGCAGGCACAATGCGGACAGATGCAATTCAGAATATGGTATGATTGCAGGTTGCAGACGGGTTGCGGGTTTAACCTGCACCTGCAAGAATATGTCGACACTTAAACTTTTTTATTTTTTATTTTTTTGTTGTTATTTCATTATTACATTTTGGATGAATGTAAAAGTTAATGAAAAATTACTTTTAAGTAAGTTTAAGATATTAAATGATTTTACTTTAATTGTATTATTGGATAATAGATAGTGAATGAGATTGATAATCTAGTTTAGAATTTTGAAAGATATACTTATGTTAGTTTATGATTTGATTTAAAGTTTAGGATTTTGAATTACTTATTTGTGTTAGGAATTGATTTTATTGTATTTTTAATTTTATAAGTTTTAATTCATTAATTATTAATGTTGGAGCATTTCAAAATATGGAAGAAAAAGGACCCAAAATAAATATTTATAAAATGAGAAAAAAAAAGCTCTAAAATTAAATTTTTAAATAAAAAAGTTCAATTCACAAACTGCCCACAACAATCCGCATATCCACAAACTCTATTCGTACAAATCACAACCCCCACTATAAGCAATTACGGGTTAAATTTTCTTTAATCACATACATGCAAACGAGGCCAAATCAATCCACAAATCAACCGTCACCACCCAGACTTAATTCCAAACATGTCGGTGGGGGTATGAGAAGGATTGTGATATGACCACGTGGGGGTGGATCACCCAACGGCTGTTGTTTTTGGTCACGCAACCACCGTTTGTTTGGTGAATTCAGGAGGAGGCATTTTGGTGTTTTATGTTCACGTCACCTTTTGAAATGTCAACTCATGTGGAGAAGGCTTTTATTTGCGGTAGAAAATATGTAGAATATTAAATGAGGATTCGGATCCTCTGTCCCCATTTTGTGTCCCAACTTCCTGTTCCCTTACTCTACTGTTGCCACGTGTCTCTCACTAGAGTATCAAACTCATGTCGTCAACTGACTTCTTCTCCTATTTTCCTTCCTTCACACAGCAGCTATGAAGCATGGGTACTTTGAAAAATATGTCGAACTCATACTGGGTACTTACCGGTGTATCGTACCTCGTATGGTACTTTTGCATACGTACCAGGTACACGAAACACATACCCAAATTTTTTCTTCTTAATTTTTGACGTACCCAGACGTACCTAGTATATATCCAAGCGGTACCGTACTTCAGTTAAAACAATATTTTCCTTCTAATGTAGAGATAAAACTCATTTCACTAGATTTTTTTTTATTTTTTGTTTTATGCTTGGCATGATTTTAAAATTAAACTATGGTTTGTAAGTTATTTAATATATTGACATTTAATTTTGATTTATACTTTTCCTTTTGGCATTAAATGTTAATTATAGGTTGGACGTTAACAAATTAAACCATTTAATTAATTTTTGCATTACTCTAAATTAAAAATAAATATTTTTTTATAAGCATACCAAGCCGTACCCGTATTCTATTTTTTTTTTAATTTTACCGTATCGACGTACCCGTATTGTACCAGTACCAGTACTCGTACCCGTACCTGTGCTTCATAGCACAGCAGCAAGCACTATATACATATACCTCTTTTCTTCTTCGTCTCTTCTCTCTCTCTCTCATCTATATTTATTTCCCCTCTTTCTTTATCTATTTTCTTCTTCTAACCACGTCTTCTGCCTCCCTCTCCTTCAGTCACCCATCTCTTTTCTCTTATTGAATGATTCAAACCCAAAATCAAACCAAATATCTAAACCCTAATTCCTAACCCCCAAAAAATCTTAAACCCCAAATCTTTCATATATAATAACTGCAATCTAAAATGTAGATCCAAAAAATAATAAATCAAACCCAAGTTCAGAGTAAAGAAAACAAAACTCAAATAAGATCAAGATCAATAAGACAAACAATAAAATAAAAATGTTCTCAGAATTAGCAAATAGATTGGAGTTAGGACTTCGACCCTGCTCGAAGTGAAGAAATTGACTCGCTATTGACCATGCAATCGATACCAGTTTGAATCTTGGATAGTAAGTAAAGACAACATGCAGGTATGGAGAGTTTAAGAGAGTTTTTCTTAAAATTGATATATGAGAGGGTAATTTGTGTGAAGTGTGGACCGAGTTAGGACCAGGTAGAGAGTGGGTCGAGCTATGGGCCAAGGTAAATAGGCTTCGCGACTGGACCTAGTTAGCTCGGTCAAGAATGGCTACAATTAGCTCGGTTTAAGTATTTTGGACCGAGGTGCGGATGAACAAGGACCGAGTTAGGCATTACTCATGAATGTGCCGAGCTGAGTGTGTCCGAAGGCTAGTGATAACTAGGTTCTTTTGTCATACTACCGTGGTAAGACCGTCTCACTTGGTTAAGCAATGAGGGGGGTGTAGAAAGATGAGCATTACCTTTTTGATTCCTAGGAGGACTCTACATTGGAGAATAAGAGTCCTACTAGGATTGTGCCAGGCAGAATCTATAAAAGCTCATAGCAGGACCTATGTACAGGTATTACAATTTTGACTCCAAAATACACAGAGCTTATTGTCTATTGTCTAGTTGTTGACTTAGGCAACGAAGGGGTTTTCGGCACACACCCGTCGGCTAGCTCACGTTTGTGTTTTCAGGAAGTAAAGCGACGACGTTTGGAGGAGCGCAAACTTAATTAACAGAATTATACGAGAAGATTATTTCGTACTCGTACAATGTATGAGTTTTAAAAAATTAAAATATTTCTTGGAAACGCTTGATGATGGAGTTCGTATATCCACGGAGGAAATGCAATTTGGTTTGTGTTTCAAACCATGATTTCACACTAATAATTAACTATATTTTTGTTTATAATTTTTAAATTAATTTCAAAATACATTTTGAAAATACGTTTGATAAATTAGAGAGTTTTTTGAATTTTTGGTCTACCCGGCCGTCCACCTGAACATATTCCTAGATAGTTTTTGAATTTTTGAGTCTACCCGGCCGGTCCCCAGATGTTCGACCGGTTGACCAGAACATTTTTTTTTTCAATTGGTTTCTGTTATCTGGAAAAAAAATTATATTTGGTTTTGATATTTTTTAAATATAGAAAATATTTTTTTGAGACCAATATGACAAATTATTTGGACATTTATTTAAAATTAACAAAAAACATTTTGAAATAAAAATTAAGGAAAATGTTTGGGACCCCCTTTAGGGATGACCCCTATACCCCCAAAGTGATCTTGACCCTCCATATATGTGTGGGGCCCACTCATGTATGTGTGGGGTCTACATCATGAGTGGTTCAGATTTGTGGAGGTCTTGTGGGGGTGGGTGTTTCAATCATTGCTTAAAAATTAAGGATAATACTTGAGACCCCCTTTTGGGGGCACCCCCTCACCCCCCCTTGCCATGTGTCAGGGGGTGATTGGATGTGCAGGAAAGGGGGACCAATGAGAGAAGAGAAGGGGTCAAAAGGGGGTCTAAAAAAGGGGGTCTAAATCACCACCCAAAAATTAATTTGTCACAGAATTTTTAAAAAATAAAAAAATAATAATATTTTCTTTTAATATTTTAAATAAAAAATATTTTCAGAATTTTTAAATTTTTTAAATAAAAATACTATTTTTTGTCAATAATTTTTAATTTGAATTGAACTTTAAAAAGAGTTTGATTATGAGTTTTGAATAAAATTTTTAATAGAGTTTTAGGTAGCGTTTGATAGAGTTTTCTAAATATGATTTGAGAATAGGAGTTGTATTTTGAGTTTGTGAGTTTTGAAATTATGATTTGAGTATGAAAAATTTGTTTGGTGAATGAGTTTTGAAAAGAGTTTTGAATTGGGTAGAAAATTTTTGATGTGACATATGATATTTGATACAAAAATTAACAACTCATAATCAAACACACAACTCAAAATTCAATTCAAAACTCATAAATAAAATTTAAAATTTTGAATTTTTTTATTTAAAATATAAAAAATAACAGGTGCCAATTATAAATATATATACATATATATGTATATATATATATATATATATGCACTGTTTCAATCAATCGGGAAAACGACCGGCCGGACGTCCGGGGGACGACCGGTTAGCTCAAATTTTTTTGCCTTGGAAAGAGTTTTCAAAAATGGATGTGGAATTAATTATTAAAAACTATAACCAAATACCACCTGCAAATCAAGAGGTAGAATTATATTTCCAAAACTCTTTCAAACAGAGCCTTAAGTTGTGTGTTTGGTTATGAGTTGTAAGTTTTTGAATTAAGTTTTGAAAATTCTTTTTCACAAACTCAAATAATTTGTAGAATTCTTTTTGAATTGAGTTATAATCAAATAATTTTTCACAAACTCAACACTCATTTCAAAATTTAACACTCAATTTAAATCATAATTTAAAACTTTTTTCAAAATTTATAACTAAACAAATTTTCTCTTTTCAAATCATAATTCCAAAGTTCACAAACTCAAAATATAACTCCACTCTCAAATTATAATTCTAAACACAAACCAAACGTTACATCTTTTCTTTTGGGATTTATTTATTTGAAAAATGATTTGGACCCCACAGGGGAGCACCGCCACGACCCCCTCTAGCCTGTGATTGGCTAGTTTTTTTTTTTTCTTTTCTTCTCCTCCAATCACCAACCCCCACGTGTGTGTCGGGTGGTGGGGAGAGAGGGGTCTCCATCACTTCCGTATTTATTTTTTTATCTTTTGTTTGTTTTAAAGGTGTGTTTCAGTTGGAAGATTATAGAATATTTTTAGAATATCACGTATATATACTTCTCAATTAATGTATCCTTTTATGTTTCTCAATCATTTAATGTAATATCTCACCTACTTACTTTCTTTATAATATTATAAAATATCACTTGTTTATATTTTAAAATTACTGATTAATTATCTAATTCGATTAGTGGACGAACGGTGTGAAAAATGATATTTTAGTGAGGGGCACGTGGCAATAACAGAATAAGGGGAGACAGGGAGTCAGGACAGGAAAATGGGAGAGAGGATCCCAACCCATAATATTGTGGTCTTTTGGCAACATAAAAAGCTGTGTTACTAGTTCTAAAAGGAAAATGATAGGTGGTAGGAAAATTTGTAAGAAAAATGATAAGAAAAATTGTCTGCACCGTTAGATCAGATATGATCTCATAATTCAACGGTGCAGATGAGTTTTCATGACAGTTTTCATGAAAATTTTCATGACACGTAGCATGATCCGTTCTAAAAAAGTTACATGGGCTTTTTTAACAGAAAATTATTTGATAAGGTGAATAGAAGTTATATATAAAATTATAATTATATCTTTTATATTATTTAAGATTATATATGGGTGAAAATATAAATTTTTTAAATTGAGTAAGATAGTTTAGTCATTTTATTATGATGTAATATCATAAATAAATATTAACTAAAAAATTCAAAAATAACTTTTTACCAATTTTTCAAATCATTTTATAAAAAAGTCAAAAATTAATTTTTTATCATCTTTCCAAAACACCCCATTATGATTCAATATTGACCCATTCATTTCCGAGGTGTGTGATGAAGTGATCCTTGTTTCCTATGGGTGAAAATTTCCCATTTGTGTGCAAAGGTTTCAAAGGACAACAGACCACCGGAAATTAGAGTGACTATTTTAGTGATGTTAGGTCATGTTTGATTCAAAAGACTAATAGTGAAATATTAATAATTCTGAGCATGTTTGATTGGGTGGATTAGAGTATGGGATTGGGATTATTAATCCGTGGGTCCAATTATCCTATGTTTGTGTTAATATTTTGGTTTAGGATTATTAATCCAATGGATAATTAATCCAATAAATTTGTAGGATTATTAGTAATGGGGTAGGGGTGGGATTATTAATCCAATGGATATTAATCCAATTGGATAGTGAATACCACACTAATTTAATAGGATTATTAATACTTCACTATTAGTCTTGTAAATCAAACATAAATTAGTGTAGTATTCACCATTCAATTGGATTAATAATCCCATCCCTATGCCATTACTAATAATCCTACAAATTTGTTGGATTAATTATCCATTGGATTAATAATCCTAAACCAAAATGTTAAAAAAACATGGGATAATTGGGCCCACGAATTAATAATCTCAATCACATGCTCTAATCCACCCAATCAAACATGTCCTTATAGTATTATTTCATATTATATATTATTTGGCATTTGTTAAGTTATGTTTTAAAATTATATTAAAAAAATAATAAATTTTATAATTTTAACTAATAAATGTCAAGTAATAATACCCTGCAAATTTACCCCAAATTACTGCCTAATTTTTCTCTAGAATGGACTTGTTTAATTTTCAAAGTCAAGCCTAGTACCAATAATTTCAGAATATAGATATATGATATTCTATAACATTATGAGTGGTGAAAAATATGAGTAAGTAGGATATTGTGTTAGTAATTGAAAAACATGATGAGACAAATTAAATAATAATTAATTAAAAATACAAACATATAATATTATGAAAAAATGGAATAATTTCCCGTACTTTACTTAGAAGGGGGCTCCCTAGTCCAATTATCTCAAGTCCTAATTGGACTGGAGGCGCAATTTTGGACTTTTTGAGTATATTTTTATTGTTTCTATAATTTAAATCATTCAAAGTGTAGTGCCCTTATTTTCTCATAAGTCTTTATCATTATTATTATTATTATTATTATCTTATTTTATTTTTAGTTTTATTAATTATATGATTACATGAGAATTTAATGTGATATTTAACTAGTTTAATGTGGTATTTAATTATATATAATTAATCTGAATATTTATCTATATTTATATTTTTTTAATATATAAAAAGTGTTATATATATTAATCTTGTATTATATATTTATATATGCATAAAAAAAATGTTATATGTATTGATTTTATAAAGCATATTTATATATGTTGTATTTGTGTTGAATTTGTATAGTATAATATCAATTAGGGTAAAAGCAAAGGTTGTTGTCACTAAGAAAAGAAAAGAAAAAAAATAAAAAGAAAGAAGAAGAAAGAAAAAGAGGGTTTGTGGTGTGTTGTGGTGTGTTGCGGCAAGAGAGAGATTAATCAGCAAGATAGCGGTAGCAAGCTGAGAGAGAGACTGTGATCAAGAAAAGAAAAGCAAGAAAGTCGAGAGAGGGTTTTATTTTGGTGGCTCTATTAATTCTCTAAGTGATTTTTTGATCTTCAAAAATAATTGTGAGTACAAAACTCACTTCCCTTGATTTATGTTTAATTCGTTGTTTTTAGTTATTTATTTATATCTATTTGATGTTGGTTTGGTTTTGTATTTGTATGTAGATGATGAATTGATTTCATTATTTGGTTAGATGTGTATGTAAGGTTTAGGGTTTTTATGTGTATTTATTTTATGATTAAAATCACACTCATTGATATATGAAATTAAAATAAATTAGGAACTTGTAGATAAATTCCTTACACTCCACCATGACTTTATGGATTGTTGTTTTATTTGAGTGTTAGTGAGAAAGAGTGTATAAAAAAAAGTGAGGATTATGAGATTTATTTGAATGCCTTCGGCTTGGCATTGTTATGTTTGTTCTCATGAGTGAGATGTTTGTATACGTATATTGTTGCCTCATTCTCAAGAGTGAGTGCTTTGATTTACATACGTACGTATATGCTAACCATCCGGAGAATGTGAGTCAAATTTGGGACAATATCCCCGTGCAAGTTTGGTTTCGGAGCGGTGTTAGGTATATAGGAGGCACATGGGATATATGTGTAGGCCGGAAGTAAAAGGTCGAAATGGTAGAGTTAAGGTACAAAGAATTAAATATGAGTTTATTGTTATAGTGTGAATTGTATTGATTTGTACATCTTGAAAAATAGTAAACGACCTCGATAAATTATGAAATTTGAGCAGAGGCATTTATACATGATTCTAGACAATTTTTGTGTTTTAACTTTTTATTAAAAAGATCGATTAGAATTTGTAATCAAATGATCTTGGTTACAATAGTTTTTATTCATTTTAGTAGGGCAGACTTTAGATGCTGTTTTAATCCACGAAACGAGCTCATTTTTATTGGTTTCATGATGCTAGAAATTGGGCGCCCATGTGGTATGACCCTTTGAACCTTTTGAAGCTTATCCATGTAAGTTTGAATTTGAATTCAAAACTTATTTGGATAACCACTCATGATAGCTATATCTATCATATCAACTGATATGGATAGATTGATATATATGGTTATATATCTGATTATCTATTTATATAATAGATTAATATCAGATATGTTATGTGATTTTTACCCATAACCTTTTTCCTAGACTCTCTCTCTAACTCTCTCTCATATGAGAACAATCCAGCCTCTGCACTGTGACTTGTGTGGGTGATACTCATATTGTAGTATCACTCCATCGCTGGATTCGTTGTTCGCATTTTTTAGAAGCACGTGATTTACCCACGAGATTCTTCGCTTCAGGTTCTATCACCTAAAGGTATGATCTGAAATATTTTTCCCACTACGTTATAATACTTTGATTTACATTGGTATCAGAGCACATATGGGTATTTTCATACTTATTTTTATGCATTAAAATATGTGTATATTTTTATATAAATATATATACACCATATATGCATGAAAATTAACAAAGGAGGAAGATGAAGTGTAGGGTTTCTGCACTTCCACTCTCATTAAATTGAGAGTGTTATACACCTCAATTTTAATGTTCATTAAATGTCATTTTTGAGACCATAAATGTTTTTGTTGTGAAAAATAGAGTCTGGCAGTACCAAAATTAGACCAGAAAACACCTCAGAAGGCGGCGCGTGTGCCGCACACGTTGTATGATGCCGCCTAGTGGCTTCCACGCGCCAAGCGAACTTTCCACGCGCGCGTAAGCCGTGTTGTCCCTGCGCACCCCGTCCGCGCTGCGCATGCGCGAGCCGTGCGCTGAGTCGCCTGTTGAGCCGCGCGCTGAGCCACGCCGTTTTTTCTCCGCCGTCTTGGCTGCTAATGATAAGGGTCTGTTTGTTTTTTTTTTAAATCTAGAATTGCGTTAAATGGTCATAAGTAATTCGTTATAACTTTGTTTTAAGCGTGGTTGGTACTGTTAGACTCAGAATTAAATTTTCTATCTTCTGAAAAATTTTCAAAATTTTATGAAAATAAAAAATATTTTTCCTGAAATAATAATTCATTATTTCTGCTTTAAAATGCATTTGGTGTTGCATGATTAAGTTTCTGGGGCTGAATTTTTTTATTGTAGACTATTGTTATGGTTTACTATTTACTGGTATGATTGTTGCATTTTCCCAGACTTTGGAATATTTATTTATGATTTCATGTGTGTTTATTAATTATTTAAAATTTCAGAAAATACTAGAAAATTTCAGAAAATTTCAGAAGTGATATACTTTCTGTTATGGCATAATATGAATATTAAATATAGCATATGGTTGTTTTTTGCCTAGAATTTCTAATATGTTGTGATTCAAATAGCATGATCATTTTTGTTATTTGTTTAAATTCCATTATTAATTGTAACATAGCATGAGTTGATTGTGAATCTACATTATGATGCTATTGTATGGAATTAGAATATTTTATCATGCTTTTAAGACATGCCATAATCAGTGGGAGGTTGTTTGGTTGAGAGAAATCTTTGTAGATTTACTCCCGAAAACTAATATTTTGTGCATGAATTAAATTAAATTAAATTTTGGATAATTGTCACATGTGGCGCAAGAGATAATTACGAGCATAGCGGATTTTCGATCTTGCGACTTGTGTAATATTGTGACTATTTAATTTAGATTTTTGCGGTAAAATTATATTATGCTAATCAAATTAATCCCAATGCAAATTTCTCTCTAAATTGACTTAGCTTATGGAGGTTAATTTGGTTGACCTAGACTTAGTAGAGATGTTCAAATGTGAACAATGTAATCATATTCTTTAGATGAGCAAAAGTCTTGAAGACTTTAGGTCAGACCTTAATTGAGCTAAAGTAAGGAAACATGACTCAAAGTCGCCGTGGTTTTGTTGCCTTGTTTGGCACAATAAAAACTAATGTGTGTGCTATGGTTAGCGGCACGTTACGTAGTTTTGGTTGGCGAGTTTTGGAGTTGTGAAATTAGTAAGCCCTCAATAGATCTGTATATGATCTTGACTAGTGAGCTGCGCGGATTGACTTTGTAATTTGACTTGTAATGATGTTGCATCATTGGATGAAGTAACATTCAAGAGTCACGTCATCCAAGAAATGCGAGCTTAAATGAAATTAGTCATTAAGTGTAAGATGAGTAGCTAGTAAAGGCAGTGTTTTGCTCTCTATCCAACTATTGGGAGTGGATGGAGCAAAATTTCACGCACTATAATAGTGTGCATTAAAGTATCACTTGAAGTTAAAAGATTAGCGCTTAGTAGCAGAAAAATCTATTAACACTAAGTGAAGAGATTAGCGCCAAGTGGCTGCAAAATCTATTAGCATTGTCAACTTGTCTAAGTCTGGACACTTACTATTTCCACACTTGAGTGTGAAACATGAGGAAGTGTTTTTTTGTATGATTCCTTAGCTAGGCTAACATCTTCTGAATAACGTTTACCATTAAGCGCAAATGTTGCAGCATAGTAATGAAAATGTCAAGGCCGACAAGGTTGTTATGACTCTAAGAATTTGACACATGACTCGTGAGAGCATTGTGTTGAATTAGACTCTTTAGCCCAATTCGCACTTGAGTTACTTGTGGGAGCTGTCATAGATTGATAGCTTATTCTCTCCTTCTTGTGGATAGTAGAATTAATTACAAGTAACTATGAAGCGAGAAACAGAAATGGCAAGAGGAGCATCGTCATCTTTCAACTAGATGCATTAAAGTGTATGGAGAATAAAATTGACTTGAAGCTGCAGGGGATTAGCACTTACTAGTTAAATTTGTGACTTAGGCGCACTTGATATCTCCATGACATCCTTTTATGATCTAGTGAATATGAATTAGTCGTGAGTCATTACCTAGTTGGGCCTAAACCTTTAAAACTTGTCTTCGAGAACTCATACATTAGGATGGTTGGAATTAGTTTATGACGTTGGTCATGAACCGGTAGGTTATTATACTTAATCACATTAATGAGATGATGACATGATGGTTTGAGTAGGCCTCCTTGGGCCCACTCGCTTGTGACACCTTGCTCTCCTGTGAATGTGTAACTTTGTTCGCAATGGTTGCGCACAAGTAAGTAGGAAAGCCGTTGAAGGTTATTTGTATTGGCGCTTGGCGCATTTAGTCCACTATGATATTTGTGACTGGATATGTGTAAGGGTATGATAGCTAGCCCCAAATCTCGACACATTTATAGATTATGATACGCATCTTAGTCAAGACTATTTGATCTCCCATAAGTCAAAAAAAATTTGAAATGATTTTTGACATTGCACATATGAAGTCGAGATCAATTAGATAAGAGCTTTTGTGCTTTTAGTTTTGACCAAGGTGGCGAGTATCTATTTGAGTTTTTTTTTAGAAAGCTCTGTGAAGAGAAATGGATGCTTAGAAAAATTGATTATTCCTAATACTCAGCAACACTATGGTGTAGTAGAGATAAGGAATTAAGTATTGTTAATGTTAGGTAGATGATGGCGCAAAATGTTTCCCAATTGGGAATTGCACTAGTTTGTTGCCTATATCCCTGACTAAGTGCCCTCCATATCAGATTTTACGCTCCATTTGAGTAATGGGTTAGCGGAGAGCCATCTATGGGCAATCTGTAATTGTTAAGAAGCTTATCTTTATTTTACTTCTCATAAGGTTGCGAAGTTAAGACCTAGGGTTCTATAGCGTATTATTGTATGCTGTCTTGTAAACACATAGGGTCATGTGGCGCAGTATTGTATGCTGTCATGTAAACCCTCTGGGTCATGTGCATATAGGTAAGCAGCTTTGTGGGAGTGTAACTAAGTCACATAAAGTTTTCTTAGTAAAGGTGACTGAATAGAGTTTTGGAACTCTATAAGATAGAGAATTTTAAGTATAGCGCTCTATGTAGCCTAGTTGAGAATGGAAAGAAATTTCTAATATCCTAGGGACAGTGGGAGCGATGTGTCTACTAATGGATTACTCCATTAAAGAAGAATACTCTACATTCTTAGTTGCGTGGTAGCGAATGTGAAAATTTTCCACGTCATCACTGGGTGATTGAGAAGGAAACATTCATGATTGCTCCGCAAGATGATAAAGAGCCTAGGATAATGCCACAGGCTCTAGTCCCCTATTTTTAGAAAGTGAATCAATGTTGCGCAATTGAAGACAAAGTCTTTAAGGATTAACCATTTCTATAATTTGGTTGACTTTCCATTAAGACGCAAAACTGTTCTAAAGTTATGCACATTTTGGATAGTCATTGTTGACGCATAAGGCTCGCTAGATACCAAAAAGTCGCACCATTGAGGAAGGTGTAGACCAAGAGAAGACTTTCTCCTAAGGAGTGAGGTTATTTTGACTTAGGCTATGATTGACATAAGTTCGGAACATTGATTTGTGGACATTGTGACCCAACTTTTTCGTTGGAGAATTGGATAAGTAGATCCGTAGGGATTTACCTTCTGCTTTTATGGTGAAAAGTTAGGAGCGCAAAAAGGTTGCTAGTTCCAATAAATCTTTTACAGTCTAAAACAGTTATCCAAATAGTGGTTCTTAGATTTCGTCAAGCCATGATAGGCCAACGATGATCGATGAAGACCACTGAGGCATGATCAATGGTCCAAAAGAAGTTTTTCCTTACTTAGTCATTATGAGCCATGAATTTATAAGGTTGTCGCCACCTAGGGTGGGCAGTCCTCTGTTTTAGATATGATGGACATGGGTGATGTAATTTATATGCTCGGATGTACGATCCTTAGGGATTGTTTTGGGAGAATTCCCGGTTTGTCTTTGATGACTTACATAAGGAATAGCCTAGAATGATTCTAGATGCAAAAATTGCAAACCCATTGACTTACCTATTGGTAAAATTCAGAGTCTTAGGTATTGAGTGAATCCTCAGATTGTCTTTGGGAGAAACAGATGACCTATATTCCTTGATCTTTTTTTTTTTGTTGTGGGAGCCTAAAGTACGCTATGTGGGCGTATTCGGCATGATAAGTGTTATCTTTGGTAAATGGTCAACTGAGTTGTTTAGACATTGACCTTGCTCATTAGACTGTGGATAGAATGCTTTACTAGTAGTATATAAATTTGCCCCTTGTAAGATTCAATGCGCTAGTTGGGCGCATCTTGAATGGAAGCAGATTGGTCACCAAAATATCTTTAGAGAGGTAATTGCGCAAGAGGTAGTGATCTTGAACCACTTCATGTGAGGTGCAAATGGTGGATTCCGTTGTATATGCTTATCGCAAAAGGTATATGCTAACCATCTGGGGAGTGTGAGTCAAATTTGGGACAATATCCCTGGGCAAGTTTGGCTTCGGAGCGGTGTTAGGTATATGGGAGGCACATGGGATATATGTGTAGGCCGGAAGTGAAAGGTCGAAATGGTAGAGTTAAGGTACAAAGAATTAAATATGAGTTTATTGTTATAGTGTGAATTGTATTGATTTGTACATCTTGAAAAATAGTAAACGACCTCGATAAATTATGAAATTTGAGCAGAGGCATTTATACATGATTCTAGACAATTTTTATGTTTTAACTTTTTATTAAAAAGATCGATTAGAATTTGTAATCAAATGATCTTGGTTACAATAGTTTTTATTCATTTTAGCAGGGCAGACTTTAGATGCTGTTTTAATCCACAAAACAAGCTCATTTTTATTGGTTTCATGATGTTAGAAATTGGGCGCCTATGTGGCATGACCTTTTGAACCTTTTGAACCTTATCCATGTAAGTTTGAATTTGAATTCAAAACTTATTTGGATAACCACTCATGATATCTATATCTATCATATCAACTGATATGGATAGATTGATATATATGATTATATATATGATTATATATTTATATAATAGATTAATATCAGATACGCTATGTGATTTTTACCCATAACCTTTTTCCCAGACTCTCTCTCTAACTCTCTTCCATATGAGAACGATCCAGCCTCTGCACTGTGACTTGTGTGGGTGATACTCATATTGTAGTATCACTCCACTGCTGAGTTCGTTGTTCGCATTTTTTAGAAGCACGTGATTTACCCACGAGATTCTTCGCTTCAGGTTCTATCACCTAAAGGTATGATCTGAAATATTTTTCCCGCTACGTTATATATTGTTTTACACATGAAGATTGAAGTAAAAAATTATTCTGCACACTTTTCATGTTCTGAACTTTTTCGAAAAAAATCATCTTCGGGTAGTTTCTATTTGTTTTCAGCTTCAGATTTTTCGATAAATTCCGTCTAGGTTATTCTATCACGTTTTTCTCTCAACCTATTCAGTTTCTACTGAATTCATCCATGCTACCTTTTAGAAAACTTGATTCTGTACAACTTTTGTTCTTCAAGTTTTGGTCAATTTGAATGATTTAAGCATGAAACAATGCGTTTTTATACTGCTTCAGCAATTTACTTATGATTAAATTATGCTAACTCTATTTTTTTTTTGTAGAATGGTAGGTGTTACTAACTTTTTATGCAGGGCTGACCCACCATAATTTTTATGTTTATTTTGTTTATTCTATACTCAATTTATATTTAGTTGTGTACGTGTAAGAAACTAAATGCCACCGTATCTCGAGAAACTACCCATTTGTCTCAGTGTGAGTGGAACTACTTGTCTTGTCCCGTAATAAGAATTAAATGTATTTTTGTTTGTGTCTGGTGGACACGTGGGTATTAAATCTTGTACTCATACCAGTATGCCTGTATACTGACCCGTTTTGTCTCTTGGCATCTCATGTGCGTTCTATTTGAGCGCAGCCGAGTTTCCTTTGCAGGATTAGTTGGGGTTACGGTGGTAACAAGAAATAACTATAGTTGTTAGACATGTCTTTTGGACTTTTTTTGTTTTCTTGAGCTTAGGGTTGATATTAGTTTATGTATTTATTTATTTTTTTATGACCTTAGTATTTTAACAATTTGACATCGTGGGTTATTTTTCAACTTTACATTATTTAAGTTGTTTTGACTAGTTGTTGTCACTTTAATGTTGGAGGTAATGGATAGTTATGAAATTATGGTGAATGATTTGGTTGGCGTTTTGTTAGTTTTGTTAGTTTTTTTTTTTTAATCCCTTATAATCTTTTGAGGATGGAAATTTATTTAAACCCTTTGGAGACGTAAACGTTTAAATTTTGTTTCACCCCTAGGATTTGGATGATGAAATATTGATTGGGGTTTAGTCCTAATTTAATATTTAATTGTCCAAATTTTGGGGCGTGACAGTTTGGTATCAGAGCTCTAGGTTACCCTAGACTTGTGAGAGTTTAGGTGATCCTCGGATTGTGGAAACATGGGTCAGCTGGTTTAGTTTGGTGATTGAATTTATTCTAAGTATTTATGAACGAATTTTTGTATATTTAACTTGAAGGTGATGGTTGGAAGGTATCTTTAACTTTTTTAAGAACCTATTAGAGTAGTTTTTGATACTGGCGCCTCTCATTCTTTCATATCTAGACATTTTGTAGAAAGAAAACACCTTGTAACTACCTCATTGTGTAGACCTATTCGTGTTGAGACCCGTTTAGGAGGGGCAGTTACTCTTTATAACATGTGTAAAGATTTTGAGATTGACTTTACGGGTAGAGTCTTGTATACGGACCTAATTGTGTTAGGGTTTGAGGGGTTTACAATTATTTTAGGTATGGATTGGCTGCAAAAATACTTTGTGACTCTAGATTGTATTGGAAGGACTGTAAATATAGATATTCCCGGTATGCCACGGCTTATCCACACTTCTAGTGATGGAGAAGAGTCGGTGATAACAAGTTTTCTGCGCTCAATAGAAATCCCTAAACAAGATATTAGTGAGGTAGATGTGGTACGTGAGTTTGAGGATATATTTGAGAAGATACCTGGACTTCCACCTCGACAGGTAGTAGAATTTTGCATTGACCTAGTGTCAGGAACTGCACCAATTTTTAAGGCGGCATATAAAATGGTGCCGAAAGAGCTTGTGGAGATGAAGAAGCAGCTGGAAGTGATGCTTCAGAAAGGGTTCATTCGTTCAAATAACTCTCTATAGAAAGCACTCGCGATCTTTGTCTCCAAGAAAGATGGCACTCTCCGCATGTGCATAGATTACAAAGAGCTAAACAAGGTGACTATTAAGAACAAGTATCCGCTACCTAGAATTGATGACTTGTTTGATCAGTTGAAGGGGGCAGCCATGTTCTCTCAATTTGATCTCAGAACGGGTTACCATCAGATGGGTATGTTAGAGAAAAGTATACCTCATACTACTTTTTAGATTCGGTATGGGTTGTACGAATTTCCTGTAATGCCTTTTGGTTTGACCAATGCTCCTGCCTATTTCATGGACTTGATGAACAAAAATTTTCAACTGTATCTAGATAAGTTTGTGTTTATCTTCATAGATGATATCTTGGTGTATTCTAAGAATGAGGAAAAGCACAGAGAACACTTGAAAGTCGTGTTGTAGGCTTTGAGGGAGCAACAGTTATACGCTAAGTTCAGTAAGTGTCACTTTTGGGAGAAAGAAGTTCGGTTTTTGGGAGATGTTGTGTCCAATCAGGGGATAACGGTAGATCCTGAGAAAGTTGTTGCGGTCAAAGAATGGAAGCAGCCCACAAATCCTTAAGAGGCAAGGAGTTTTTTAGGACTAGCAGGTTATTACAGGAGATTTATAGAGAGGTTTTCCACTATTGCAGCACCCATGAACAAGTTGACCCGCAAGAATATGAAGTTCTTATGGTCAGATGATTGTGAGAGAGCTTTGCAAGAGTTAAAGCAGCGTTTGGCTACAGCTCCGATGTTGACTATACTAGTACAAGGGAAAAAGTTAGTAGTGTTTACTGATGCTAGTGGAATTGGGTTGGGATGTGTGTTGATGTAGCATCAGAAGGTTGTATCTTATGCTTCTCGATAGTTAACACCTCATGAGAGACGATACCCTACTTATGACTTAGAGTTGACAGCAATTGTTTTTGCGTTAAAAGTGTGGTGACACTACTTGTTTGGGGAGTGCTTTGAGTTATATTCAGGTCACAAGAGTCTCAAATATATTTTTTCTCAAAAAGAGTTGAACATGAGGCAACAGAGGTTATATTCAGATCACAAGAGTCTCAAATATATTTTTTCTCAAAAAGAGTTGAACATGAGGCAACAAAGGTGGGTTGAATTCATCAGTAGTTATGATTTCGAGATCCTTTACCACCCGAGAAAAGAAAATATGGTTGCAGATGCATTTAGTCGACAACATGAGATTATAGCTTCTTTGATGATTCAGGAATGAAAGTCCTTGGAGTTAATTTCGATGCACGATGTTCAATCAATAGAGAGTGTCGAGATGGCATACATTGGTAGTTTGACTGTGCAGCTGACGTTACTGGGTAAAGTTCGTCAGATGCAGAATTTAGATAGGTTCCTCGTCAGTAAGCTCGATGACCTTGTGGTGGATTTGATTAATGATTATCCTACTGATTGGTCTGTGTACTCAAATGGGGGATTATGATTCGGGGATAGGTTATATGTACCTAACGTTGTTGAATTGAGGAAAAAGATTATAGATAATGCCCATAGGTCTCGATATACCATTCACCCTGGTGGGACGAAGATGTATCATGACTTGAAGAGGACGTTTTGGTGGGAAGGTATGAAGAATGACGTAGGAGAGTATGTTTCTCGATGTTATGTGTGTCAACAGGTTAAGGTAGAACACCAACAATCGTTTGGACTTTTGCAGCCTCTCGAGATCTATACTTGGAAATGAGAGTACATCTCTATGGACTTCGTGGATGGATTGCCGCAGTCTAAGTGAGGTAATGAATCTATTGGGTGATAGTGGATCGACTCACCAAGTCTGCTCATTTTATTCCTATTAATGTTCACCGAACTATGAATAAACTGGTTAGGCTGTATATTCAAGAGGTGGTGCGACTTCATGGCGCGCCAGTTTCTATAGTTTCAGATCGTGATTCGTTATTTGTGGTAGAGTTTGGGGAGAGTTTTCAGCATGCTTTGGGTGCTAGGTTAGACTTGAGCATGGCTTATCATCCTCAAACAGATAGACAAACTGAATAGGTAAATAAGATATTGGAGGATATGTTGAGAGCTTGTGTCCTTGATCTTGGTGGTAGTTGGGAAGAACACTTGCCATTGGTAGAGTTTGCTAATAATAATAGCTATCACTCCAATATTAGGATGGCACCTTTTGAGGCTTTGTATAGGAGGCCATGTCGATCACCAGCTTATTGGATGGAGGTTGGAGATGCGCCGCTGTTAGGGCCAGAGTTGGTGAGAGAGACCACAAAGAAGGTAAATATTATTCGGGAACGTATTAAGATTGCACAGAGTCGTCAGAAGAGTTACGCTGATAGAAAACGTAAGGGGGTTGAGTTGAATGTTGAAGATTTTGTGTTTTTGAAGGTCTCGCTGATGAAAGGTATCATGCGGTTCAGAAAGAAGGGAAAGTTGGCACCAAGATTTGTGGGACCATACGAGATGACTGAGAGGATTAGTAATGTGGCTTACAAATTAGCCCTACCACCTACTTTAGCTTTGATTCACAATGTGTTTCATGTATCTTTATTGTATAAGTGTGTGCAAGACCCTTCCCAAGTAGTATCACCAGAAGTGTTGGAGATTAGTAAAGATCTCACGTATGTGGTGTGACTGGTTACTTTGGGTGTTGATTTTTGACCACACAATCAAATGGGAAACTCAGCTAAAGAGCACCGATAGAATAGATTAAGCCCGAACAACCTGTCACAGAAAGATAAGAATTCGGCAGTGGTTCGTCCACCTGGGGGCACTCCGACGCTCAAGTTAGTAATCAAATATCTCTCAAAGATAATCAATAGTGCTTTACTCACTAGACAGAACATAAAAGCATACCTTACACCCACGAGGGTGTTTTGTTTTTATAGCCAACACTGACTTGATCCCTATAGAAGCCTTACTTCAGTGGACTCAGGCTCAATGCTTATCTTGGATCCTCAGTTAGATGAGGATAAACTCCCTAAGAGCTTTATCTTTATCCAGATTGAGATCCTCCCTTGTCCTAGGACTCTTGTCCCTTATCTACTCATCTTGGATTCCGATATCTTCGCAGATAACCTCGGTCTTGCCAAGATCACCTTGGCATTAGAACCAGGCCACGTGGTACCTCAGCTGACACTCCGGTGGTACCTTGGCCACGTGCTGTCCCTCACAAAATACGTCCCCACAACTGCCCCCTAGGTTCTATTACCTCGGCATCCTAAGATGATGGAACATACATCGTTTGTTCAAATACTATATCAGCTAAAAATTCATTCCTTCCCATCGACTGAGATCATTACTCGTCGGCTTCAAGTATCCTGCACTTAACTGTCCACTTTTATCAGGGATCAAGAACCAAGAACCAAGTTCTTTAAGTATCTTAACTGAGATCGTTCCTCTAGCAGAGGTTTTTGCCTCATTAAATCAAGAACTCCAACAGTTTTATCTGCTTATGAGTTGTCACGCACGGTTTTCTCAACCGTTTCCACCACGCATCCTTCTCTCATTAGTTCGTACCTGACACGCGCTATCAGGGCTCGTTGCTTCTGTGCACGCCGCTTGACAGACACGTCATCCAAGGCACATCATTATGGTTTGCCGCCTTTTCACAATTTTGACAAAACTTCTCCCTCTCTCTCCGTCTTTTCACTTTTGCAAAAAACAATTTCCCTCATTTCGCAAATTTTCTCTTTCTAAACTTCCGCTCTTGAACCAATATTACTGTTTCTTCAAAGCTCTATAACCGTTTCATTTGTCTTTCTCCGGCGAGCTTTCAATTGTCCCGTTCGATTCAAGTTCTTTGACTCCAACGTTCTCGTTCTTGGCCCCATTTGGTAAATTTCTAATTTCTTCTTTCTTTTGGTTCAATCTTTCACTATTCGTATGTGTAATACTTTCATGAATATGTTTGTATGCATCTTGCTGCTTAAATTCCTTATTTCGATGGCCATATTTAGTCATTTGTAAATCAGTTCTTGTGTTTTAAGCTGCTTTACTTTTATTCCATGTACTGTCTTCATATTGCCTATGTTGCCTTTGAATATTTATACTCTGTTTTTCTGCGTTTTTCTCACACTTCTAGATACCATGAATCAGTTTCTTGTTCTTCAATGAAGCTTTGTCTCTGTGTTACTAGAATGTTTTTAGCACTGTTCTTGCCATACTTCTGTTTGGTTTGAGTCTTGATTGTTGTTTTTGACTCCAAATCCTTCTTGGTTCTGAATCATGTTCATCTTTTTGCTTTATCTTGTTTTGTCTTCAGATTCTTGCCTTTGATTCTTATTTTAATATAGACTTAGGTTTGGGATTTGATTTAGAACCTTGTTGTAGACACCCATTTTTGACGGCCTTTTAAGACTTGGATGTTCTTGCAAGTACATCCGATGGCGAGTCTGATTACTTACCGAACGCTCGAAGTCCGCGGCAGAACGCCACAGGTTTGAGTTTTCCCAATCCTAGATCCATTTTGTCTCATCTTTGGACCATGCCTAGGTCTTTTCAGCATGAAGTTTTAGATGACCTGCCGGCCATCCTTGGAGGCTGTCGGCCGCAACTTTTCCTTTACCAGCCATTGATGTGCCCTGCTAACCATTAATGAAGCCTTGCCGGCCATCACTGATGGCAGGCCGGCCATCAGTGTTTCCTGCAGATATTTTGTGATATTTTGTGCCAGCTGTTTGCACAGATTCATGCATCTTTCAACACGTGTATGGCTGGATGTTGGTGAGGGGATTTTGTGTTTTCTATATATTGGACCACTCTCTCTCATGTGTGGGGGTTAGAAAATTTGAAGACATAAAAATTCTCTTTCTCTTTAGATTTCTCTTTCTCTTTCTTACAATTTTATGCTTAGTGCCTGTTTTCTCTACACTTTTACATACACTACCTTAACCAAAGTTGCTAGTCTTTAAGCTGAGGTAACTTGAGACCTTCTTTGAGCTCTAGAAGGTGGTTTTGGCTTGGATTGTTGGCCAATTTGTGCTTTGCTTCAAAGGTATAACACTTGCCTTGTTTATACTTGTTTTGTATACTTGTTTTGCCATCATTTTCAACTGTTTTGGGGCTGGTTTTGAACTGTAAAAAACTCTGTTTTGGTGGCTTAAAAATGGTGGTTTGAACCCCTTTTTAGTTAGGGGGTGGTTCACCCTTCTTGTTTCCTTGTGTGTAAAGCTTTTGTGCCTTTGTTTATCACTTTCAAACCAACTTTGTTAGGCCTTTTAACCACTGAATTTTAGAGGTTTTTTAGTAGTAAAAAACTCATTTTGAAGTCCAAAATTGAAGGGGTTAGCCTCCCTTCCTTGTGTCTTGTTTGCATACCTAGTTAACTCCATGTATTAGTTTATTGTTTTAATTTTTTGTGGCTTAAATTCAGCATGTTTTAGACTATATTTAAGGCTATTTTGCCTATGTTTTTGATTGTTTGTTTCATTTAAGCCTTGCATGGTATGGTTGTAGTATTAATTCTTTCATTAGCTTAGTGTTTTAAGGCTTTAACTATCATTGGTTTGAGTTGGTTGCATGTTTTAGTGCTTTTAGTACACATTTTTAGCATCTAATCATATCTGCAATCTCCCCCCCCCCTTTCTTGGTTTTATTTTTGTTTTGAAAGTGGTTTAAACCATTTGCTTGTTTAAAGCATAAAATTGAGATGTTTGTGCTTAATGATTTAATCCCTTTTGGGGTTCATTACCAACGATATGAGGTCTCTTTCATGCCTAAAACAACCTTTGGTTTGCGTTTTCTTTCCATTTAAAGGACACTCACCAATGGACAATTTATTAATGAATGGTTTGGTAATTAAAATGAGTAAACAAAATTGACAAGTAAAAGAGGCAAGATAAACATTCTTTGTGTTGCATTGCATGTGTTCAAATTGGACGTTAATGTAACAACCCCGACCTCTGATTAACGTTAATTCATTATTAATTATGCCTAATTAACAATTAAGGTGAAATTCTGAATTAAACTGCATGTTTGTGTTGCATTGTTTGTGTCTATATCTATTGGGCGTAGGAAGATTTGTTCACGTTTTAGTTTCGGCTTGCGAATTGGAGGCCTTATCGACATTCGATTACGAAATTGACTTGATTTATGTGTTAATTAGGATTTTTAGAATTTTATGGTAAGTTCAATCGAAATTCGATTCAGAATGATTAAATTATATTAAATTAATGTGCACCAATTAACCTCAATTAATCACATTTGTATCCAAGCCTATTTAACGCACCATTTGAGCCCACTCACTTCTTTTCTTTCATTCCATCACATTTTGAGTCTTTAAAGAGAGAAAACGTGGGAGAGGGAAGAGTGGGGAGAAAATTGAGCTCAAATCAAGGAATTGCTAGGATTGTTGGTGAATTGAGGAGAATTTGGAAGATTAAGCTACCACACTTGAGAATTCAAGACTTAAGGTAGGCATTCACCCTCTTAACTATGAAATTGAATTACTAGTGCTAGAATTCAAGTGAACTAGATGAATTCATGTAAGGTTTGAGCTAGGATTGGAGGGAACTAAATCAATCCATGCATGCATACATAAATTTCCATGTTTTGAGTTTAATGTTCAGAGAATTCCCCCATGCATGTTTTGAATTCACTTTAATTTTGGGAAAACAATGAGTTTCATGTTATTTGGTAGCATTTGATCAAGTTTTGAGGAGCCTTAGTTTAAAGAATTGCATGCATGTTATGTTCATGAATTATTCTTGAGTTTCAAGTTGGATTTTACATAATCGACATGCTTTTGGGCCATGATTTCTTGATATGATCCTTTAAACATGTTGTTTTATGAGTTTTCTTGCATTTTCTCAAGTTTTGGCCCAGAAAAATGAGGTTTGATGTTTTAAAGGTTGAGTCTGAGCTTGAAGATCAAAGCTGGAAATTCCAGAAATTTGATCCACGCTCGAGCGGGGGACTTCACGCTCGAGCGTACACTCTGAGTACATGCACTTTTGCTCGAGCGACATGAGTCACGCTCGAGCGTGAAATGCATATACCCAGAAGTTCTTGTGTTTTACAGTCCGCTTGAGCGGGGGAATTCACGCTCGAGCGAAGGTCTGAGTCTCACGCTTGAGCGGGGGGTCGAGCGTCTGTCGAGCGTGAAATTCATGCATCCAGTACTTTTGTTGAGTTTTGCAATCCGCTCGAGCGGGGAAAGACACGCTCGAGTGAGCCTTCACATCTTGCATGTCCGCTGGAGCGGGGAAAGCCACGCTCGAGCGTGGACCCTGTTTTCAGCAAAATTTGAGAAATGTTTCCAAGTGCATTTTTGCATCCTCTTTCCATCCTAGGCATTCTTAGGCCATGCTTGAGGCACTATAATGAGGATAAAGACTAGAAACACGCCTAGAACAAATAAAGCAAGTTATGAATAATTCAACCAAGTGTTTCAATTGTGTATTTGTATATATGTTCGTGTAGGTCGCGTGCCTCGAATCAATTGATTAGTCTGCTCTGTCTGTCTGCACTCAAAGCTAACTTTGAGTAATAACTTAGTAAAGCTATGTTCAACTTTATCTATTTTTTGTATGATGAATTAAGATCTGTTTCTAGAATAATATGTTTTGAACAATGAATGATTGTCCAATTTCCGACAAGTATGGTGGCATCCTTAGCATCATGTGATATGTTAGTTGTTACCTGGTATTGGAGGTCCCATTTTGGGACTTATTATGTCTGTCATCTGTTACCCGTACCGGAGGCTCCACCATGGGGCTCGGCATGTTTATTCTCTGTTACCCGGATCCGGAGGTTCCTTTATGGAACTGGTTATTCATGACCACTATGTGTCTGTATCTGTTTTGTATCTACTCTATTAGCGCTAATGGATGTACCACGTATGATTAAGCATGACTTATGATTTCTGTATATGATCTGAACATAATTATGAATTTGAACCTGATTTATGATTTTTGAATCTGTATGGACTTTATTCATTAAAACCCCTTTACTCCGTTATTATTCACTGGGCTTCCGCTCACTGTTTATATTATGTATGTAGGTGAGCCGGCACGTGATCAGAGCCAGAGTTGACGGCCTTCGTTTCAGTTTTTGTCAGCCAACCCTTGCGTCTCCCGAAGAGGTTCTGGATGAAGTCTAGTCTTATGGCTTTTTTTTGTAATCATAGTAGGCTGTGTTGGTTGTTAAAGTTATGGGTGAGATTTTGTTATGTGCGTCTAAGTGTGTTATGTAAATACTATACATGTTGGCTACACCCGTAAGTTTATAAAGTTTCAACTATTCTGTTCCATGTATGCTATTACAGCTCATCGGACCTTGTCTATTTTGTATATTTGTTTCCGCAGCCCCTATCTATATGTTAATCTGTCAAGAGGCCTTTGGTAATCCAAGGATTACTGGCCGGTTACGATGCTAAACCCATAGGGGCGGGTTTGAGTCGTGACAGTTAATTTGAACACAAGGCAAATGGGACATTTCATACTCAATAGTGATGAAACGTACCATTTTCCTAGGTCTCCATTGCCCTTGATCATGCATGATAAGGTGATGGACATTTTGAGTCTTGTTTTTGCATTTATTGAACTTGCACAATTGGTTTCACGAGCCATCATGCAATGAAATTGCATGATTGGTGGTTTTGTGAACCAAATCTCTTCCCTCCTTTGATTTCCCCATGAAAAGGAGAGACAGGGTGTGCAGACAATCCTCGGAAAAATCTTATTTTTGCTCTATTTGTGCTCTGTTGTAGCATGGTGATCCAATGCATCAGTGGCCGGTAGTGCCTCATCCATGGCCGGTAGATGGCCGGTAACAACCATCCATGGCCGACAGGCCACTGATACAAGCCTCAGAGAATATTTAGTAAGGTGGAGTAGAAAGGTTTTGGCAATTTTCAACCCTGCAAACAGAGGCCTTCGAGAGCAAAACGGTGGTCTTCCCGAGCAAAAACCGAGCATGTGCATCTTCCACTTCTCGAGGGGGAGCAGTGGCAGCATAGTTTAATATGTTAATTGCTTAGTTTATTCGCATTTGTGTTATAATTTAATTAATTAGTTGCTAATTAGTTAAAGTGTTGTAATAATTAGTCTAAATTAGTTTAGCCTAATTAGTTTAATTAGATTAGCTTAGCTCTTATTGATTCAGACCCTTTTTCGTGAGGGCGTAATGTTTTAATAAGTGTGCCTGCGTGTATGTATGTTTTCCAACCCCACGCCTTTTTCCCTTTTATTTAATCACTTTCGATGGTTAGATTAGGGACATGTTTCAATTAGCATACCTTATGCTTGCATACATTCATCTTGTCTTGCATATATCGAGGCTCGGCGCATCATTCAAACTGCATTGTTATTTCAATACTTATTTGAATACGTGTTTAATCGCATGTTTTCAAATCGATCCATATGCCATATTAGTATTAATTTCATATTGCATGTGTTGCATTAGACATTTTGCATAGTTAGGATCATGCATCTTTCTAACTAGTTTCTATTTTGGCTTGGAGTACTAGGTGAGTTTTTATGCTTTAACATACTCGCATGCATGTGAATGTTGCCATGTCTAGCATGCTTACCATGAGGCTATGTACTTAAATGCTAAACTGTTTGAATGCCTGTAGATGAAGGCTTGTTGTTTGAATTGGAATGATTCAACAAATGTATGTTTTAAGCTCACTATGTTTGGTGGCAAATCCACAATCTTTAAGCCCACTTGAGGTGGCAAATTCAAACTATTTTCTCAAACAAACATGAGTTGAATTGTTCCAAATTGAGAAAACTAGTCTATACTTGCTTGTGAGCATCATATAGTAAAGCTAGTTTAATAACCAGAACAAGAGCACATAATGTTTATAAAAATCATATTATGATTAGTAGAGACTAATCCTTGATCGGGCGAGCGGGGGTGCTCAATTCATGAACTTTCCCTCTTGTACCTAAGTTCCTGAGCTGAGGCAACTTTGGTGATGACAGACATGTGGCCTTTGGCACGAGTCAGGGTTTCCTAAATTTTTCCAAAATAAAAAATATTTAGGTGGCGACTCTGTATCTGGCAAAGCAGTTTAATTTTGGCATTATTTGATTTAAAATCGATTTTCCAAAAATATTTGCCGGATTTGGACTCTTTGGTGTTTATCAGTTTCACATTGCACTTGTGAGACTAAATTCAAAACCATAGGAGTCCGAACTGTGAGACCCTCATTTCAAACCTTCCGAAAGGGGGCGCGAAAAAAGGCGAGTCCACACCTATTCCTTAGAAAAACTGAAATAAGATCCCTTAGATCATCAAAAACCCTAGCTCCAATGCTTGTTTAGGTTTTAGCCGAGGTTTCTTCAATCCCATACCACTCACTTTTTCCCGAAATCCTGCTCTGACTTTACTAAGCCGACATCATGGGGATGTTCAGGTGGAGGGTAGACACCCCAGAAAAACTTGAATATTTTAGGAGAGATTTCTCTATCCCCACCGACGTCCAACTCAGGTTGGCTGGGGAGGAGGACACTATTATGCCTAGTGAGGACTCCATGCCCTTCCCAGTAGTTGTTTTTATAGAGTGTGGACTTAGGTTCCCTCTAGACATTCTTTTTCGAGAAATCCTTCACTATTACAAGCTCAATCCCATGTAACTGACCATAAACTCATATAGGGTTATCAATGGCATAATCAAACTAGCACACTTGGAAAATGCTAGGATAACACTAGCCGACATCTAATTCTGCTATACCATGTGTGGCTTGAAGTCTGAAAAAGGCTACGAATACTACCTTAAACCCAGATCCACCGCCTTCAAACTAATAGCCGACCTACCAGACTCCAACAAGGGTGCTGGAGATGATTACTTCATCGTCTCGGGCAATTGGGAATTCGGGCCTAATGACGACCTTCACCTCTATCCTTTGCGCCGATCAATTTTTAAAGAGGGTGATGGTAAGAACTAAGTCATCCCACAACCTAGTCTAAGACTTGCCAATTTACATATCTGTTCTTTGAAAGTTTCCCTTTTTATTCCCCTTTTTTTGCAACTCTTCCCTAACCAGCAAAAGATTTCCAACAAACTTTCATTCCTAGCAAAGACCTGAAAAAGCTGCTAGGCCTGCCTGTCAATCAGCGCAAAGCCCATCTGCTACTCAATTACATCCCTGCGTACAAGTCGACCCTGCCTGACGTTCTGCGCCGAAGCAAGACTCCCCTTTCTGCCACAACTCTTCCAACAGCTTGATCTCCAAGGCCAGATCGAGCCTCCACTTCTGACCCAGTTAAGCAACCATCCACTTTTGACCCTCAACAAATTCCTCCATCCCAGTGCCAATGCCAACGCCGATGCTGAGCTCCAATTTCTACTCCTGCTGGTAGAACTCACAACTGTAAACGCTGAGATTCAGATACATCGGCTTACGATCCAGCCAATCCCCTAATCGCCCTTCCAGCAATACACTTCGGTACCAGAGTAATAGTCGGTTCCACCGCTGACGAAATGGGCTGCGCAAAAATCATCCTGAACGACTTGCTTGCCGACATTCCTAGTGTGGTATCGGTCCATTCCTCTTCTCCTTCCTAATCGTAGCAAAAACCTAATGTAAAAAAGGTAAAAAGGGCCAAGGCCAAGGCCAAGCCCAGTGCCACTGAGGTGGAGTCAGAAGACACAGTGCCAATTTCAAAATTGGCTGAAGTAGGGGAGTCTGCCGAGAAGAGGCCTGCCGAGGCTAAGGCGTCAGACCCACCGCAATCCAAAAAGCCGAGGTCCGGCGGGTCTTCTAAGCCCTCTGGTTTCTGCACTGATGTTCCATGGACTCTGTCTGTCACAATCGGAGACCGACATCTTCTAGCCGGGACAGCTCGCTCAACAGTCTAGAAGTCGGTGCTGCCATTTCCACCGGCGTTCTACTCCCAACCGATATCAATCGGATGGTCGAGCTTTCTGAGTACAAAAACTATGGGATGATGATGCAGCATTGTGTCTTAGTAAGTCTCAACACTTGTAATTTTTTGGTTTAATTTCAACTTTGGTTTTCATACTTAATGAATTCTCTTCGCATTCTTGCAGGCTATCTAGCAGGGTCACTCCCTTGCAGTCAAGACCGATGTCTTCAAGAAAGAACTGACCCAAAAAACAAAGGAGGCAGCCAAGCTCCTGTCTTCACTGAATAAAGCCCAGGCTCGTATCCGAGGTCTTCTAGATTAGGCCAAGGCTGCTGAGTCTGCCCCGAAGAAAGCCGAAGACCGCGCCAAGACTGCAGAAAATGTTGCCGAGGTTGCTCAGGTCGAGGCAAAATAGGCCAAGGAGAAAGAGGCCCAGGCCTAAACTGAGCACCAAACAGCACTGGCTACAAAGGCGGTCGAAATCAAAGCGACTGATGAGAAGGCCTACGCCGAGGGGGCAGCCGATGTCCGTGATGAAAACAAGAAACAAGTCAAACAGGCATGCAACAGGGATAACGCCCTTGGTTGGATGGCTGCTTTAAAGGAGCTTACTATTCCCGCCGACTCGCCCCTCAGGGACGAAAGCCAACTTGTTATGCTGTTCCCTCCCGCTCCAAGCTAGTCTGAGGACGAGGCTGAGGGAGACGAAGAAGCCGAGGTCGAGACCGGTGGCGAAGGTTTTGCTAGGGTCGAATCCCTAACTCTAAATGAGCAAGTCCTTGACTTGACTTAGGATGAAAAGGATGAGGTTGAAAAGACCACTTCTGAGGCCGAGGTCAAGACTGCTAACAAGAGTCTAGATGACACACTTCATGAGATCGACGTCGAGGTCCAAGCTGAAAGGTCTGCCCAGTTATCTGCCGAGGCTGATACAACGCCAATTGCCCAGGTAGGGCAGACTGTGGAAAATCCATGAACTTTGGTTTTTCCTCCTTTTTGTACTTTTTCTTCTTACCTTTGAACAACTGCAATCAGGCCACAGTGCTTTTTTGTATCTAAACAAGTTTCTTTTCTGAATGCAAGTCTTATATTTTCTTCCAAGTGTTGAATGTATGCATTCTTTTCTTCTATGCATGTCTACTGCTTTCTTTCATGCCTTTCATGCTTCCATGCTTAGAATATTTTTGTATTTCTTCAAAGTATACCTTAACTGTATGATAACTCCAGGATATAATACCTTGGATATAAAGCTTGAATGTTTTCCTCGACCAACCATTAGCATAACTTGGTTAACACTTTAAAAATATCAAAATATTTTTAAAAGTGTTATTTAGTATTGTTTTTTTACCTTCATATGTTATTGTCTATTAAGACTTCACCCTTTCCAAGCTTGGACAACCTGGTTGGTTACCTCGGGTAATATGTATCTCGGATACTTTATTCATAATTACCTCGGCTAGCTCCAACTTGTAAATTTCTCTGAATTTTCAACAAGTGTTAAGCCCATTTTAACTTGTAAATTTTTCTGAAAATTCCCTGAAAATTTTATCAAGTCCCAAGCTCTTAAGTTTATTTACCATTCCTAGCTCCCTGCTCCCTAATATGAACCTAGGTTCCACTTAAGTTCATATTAATCATGTGTCTATGGTCTTTCGCCGAAGTCAGTTTCAAACAAAGACTTCCCGAGGTGTTTCAACCTTGGTTTTTTTGTTAATGAACTTAGTTCCACTTTGAGTTTGACTCTGCCGATATGGCAAATCCAGGTTAATTCAACTCCATTATATGCAAGTATAATTCAACTCTGCCATATAATGAGTCTAAGTTATTCGTCATCTTTCATTCAAAAACATCGCCAACTTAGTTCAACTCTATTATATGCAAGTATAATTCAACTCTGCCATATAATAAGTCTAAGTTACTCGTCATGTTTCATTTGGAAACATCGCCAACTTAGTTCAACTCTATTAAATGCAAGTATAATTTAATTCTGCCATATAATAAATCTAAGTTATTCGTCATGTTTCATTTGGAAACATCGCCAACTTAGTTCAACTCTATTATATGCAAATATAATTCAACTCCACCATATAATAAGTCTAAGTTATTCGTCATGTTTCATTTAGAAACATCGCCAACTTAGTTCAACTCTATTATATGCAAATATAATTCAACTTTGCCATATAATAAGTCTAAGTTATTCGTCATGTTTCATTTAGAAACATCGCCATGGGACTGGTCAGTCCTATCACACAAATTTTAAATTCATCAAACTAAAATTTTATTATTACTTCGGCTAATAAAATTATAACATAAACTTCAAAAGCAAAAATCCAATGATAAAAAAACTTCAAGTTGCAAGTGTTTCAGGGTTTCGGTAACTCTTTGCCATCACTGTCCTCAAGCTGATATGCTCCATTGTCGGTGATCGAGATGATTCTATAAAGCCCCTCCCAATTTAGGCCTAGCTTGCTCTGCCTAGGATCCTTCTTGTTGCCGACCACTTTCCTCAGCACAAGGTCCCCCACTTTGAACTCTCTTGGGTTGACCTTCTTGTTGTAAGCCTTAGCAAGTTGTTGTTAGTATGCCCCTAGCCGAATTGCTGCTCTCTCTATTTTCTCCTCTAGTAAGTCTAGATCTCGGGCTAGAAATGCCTCATTAGTACTATCTTTCACTCCCTGGGTTCTGATCCCTAGAATGTCGACTTCTAGTGGGATAACTGCTTCAGTGTCATAAGCATAGCAACTGAAGACTCTCCAGTTAATCTTCTCGGCGTAATTGGATATGCCCAGAGTACATTGGGCAACTCCTCCACCCATTTTCCTTTTGCTGCTTCCAGCCTCTTTCTGATCCCATCCAAGATACTCTTGTTAGATGCTTCTGCCTGACCATTACTCTGAGGGAAATTTGGAGTAGAGTAGTAGTTCTTGATTTTGTACTTTGCACAGAAGCTTTTGATTAGCTTACTATCAAACTGTGTACCATTGTCTGTTATTATTGTCCTTGGGATCCCAAACCTGGTGATAATGTTCTTTCATATGAAGTTCTTCACATCAATATCTCGAATCTTTGCAAGGGGTTTAGCTTCTACCCACTTTGTGAAGTAATCAGTTGCTACTAGTAGAAACTTCCTTTGCCCAGTTTCTTGGGGCAGTTGTTCAACTAGGTCCATGCCCCACTGGGCAAATGGCCAAGGGCTGGTTACTGGGTTCAAATCTACGACTGGTTGATATATCAAAGGTGCAACCTCTGATATTTCTCGCACTTTTTGACATAGGCTTCAATATCCTTCTGCATGTAGGGCCACCAGTACTCCTGAGTAATGGCCCTATGAGCAAGTGATCTGTCCCCAGCATGGCTTCCACATACCCCTTCATGTATTTCATACAAGAAGTCTTCAACCTGGGAGGGATGCACACACCACAAAAGGGGACTAGTAAACGACCTTCTGTAGAGGTGTCCTTCTGCTATTAGGCTAAACCTTGCCGACTTCAGTCTGGTCTTATGTGCCTCTTTGCGATCATCTGGTAGCTTGTCGTCCCTAAGAAACATTACTATTGCATCCATCCAACTTGGACCCATTTCCACACATATTGCTTCATACACTGTGATTAGTGGTTCCACATTTGGGCCTGACAAATAATCAACCATTATTGTCCTTGTCTCCCCTGATTTCATTGCACTAGCCAGGTTAGCCAAGGCATCGGCATGACTGTTGTCATCTCGGCTAACCTGTTGTAGTCGGTAATCCTGAAACAAGGCTAGTAGTCTAAATACTTCTTTGACATAGGCTATCATTCTTTCATCTCCGGCTGCATACTCACCTGTTGCTTGGTTCACAATAAGTTGGGAGTCACAAAAGACTACCACCTCATCAGCTTCTATTGCTGCTGCTAACTTCAACCCTGCGATTAGAGCCTCATATTCTGCTTCATTGTTTGAGGCTTTGAACCCCAAATGGATCGACTGTTCCAACATTCGCCCATCTGGTGATACCAACACCACTCCTGTCCCCCCGCTCCTTGACGGTTTGAACTCCTATCAACAAATAGGCGGAAGGAGTCGCCGATGTAGATATTGTAGGGCTTGGGTTTTTCTTCTGCTCTACTGTGGGGTTTTTCATTCCCAGCTAGGTCTCTTCTTGTTCCCCTGGACACCCTAAGCCACGGCTCACCAGAGCCCGACGTGGGATGGCACCAGGTGTGAACTTGGCCATAAAGTCGGCCAGAACCTAGCCTTTGATTGCCGTTCTGGGCCTAAACTCTAAGTCATATTGGCCCAATACCACTGCCCATCTGGCTACCCTGCTTGTCAGATCTCCTTACTGCAATAGGGACTTCAAGGGATGCTCAGTTAACACCACAATCTTGTGGGCCTGGAAATAATGATTCAACTTTTTGGAAGCCATCACTAAGGCCAGTATCAATTTCTCTAGGGGTAAGTACCTGATCTTTGCGCCTGCTAGGGTTTTACTAACATAGTATACTACTCTTTGTTCTCACTTCTCTTCTCTGATTATCACTGCACTCGTTGCGTGCTCTGAAATGGCCAAGTATAAGAATAATTCCTCTCCAGGTATTAGATTTGATAGAACTGGAACTGTTGTCAGGTACTTTTTCAAGTTGGCCAAGGCGATTTCGCATTCCTCTGTCCACAAGAAATCTGTGCCCTTTTTCAACAAATTAAAAAATGGTTTACACTTATTTGAGCTTCTGCTTATAAATCTGTTCAGGGCTGTGGCCCTTCCAGTCAACATCTGCACCTGTTTTGCCAATGTCAGTCTTTTTAAGTCCAGGATAGCCTTGATTTGATCTGAGCTTGCCTTAATGCCCCTTCTGGTAACCAAGTATCCTTGGAACTTACCAGACCCAACTCCAAATGCGCATTTCAAAGCATTGAATAGGAACCGATATGTTCTAAGGATATCAAAAACTGCTTTTAAGTCGGCCAGATGATTCTCAGGTTCTTTGGTCTTCATGACCATGTCATCGATGTACACTTCCACTATTTTGCCAATCAGATATCTGAACATCTTGGTCACCAACCTCTAGTAGGTTGCTCCTGCATTTTTCAACCTGAAAAGCATCACTCTGTAGCAATACAACCCTTTTGGGGTGATAAATACAGCCTTCTCCTCGTTAGGGGAATACATTGCTATCTAATGGTATCCCCTGTAAGCGTCCAGAAAGCTCATCTTTCCATGCCCTGAAGTGGCATCCACTAATTGATCCATCTTGGGGAGTGGGAAACTATCTTTGGGACAAGCCTTATTTAGGCTGGTGAAGTCCACACAGACCCTCCACTCCCCATTCTTTTTTTTTTTTTTCATAACAACTGTGTTTGACAACCAAGTTGGGTAGTTTATCTCCCGAATGGCTCTGGCCTCCAATAATTTGTCCATTTCCTCTTCTACTGCGTCCACATGAACTAACGTCGGCCTCCTTGTTCGCTGAATAACAGGTTTAGGTAACCTGTCTACATTTATTCTATGTCAAGTAACCTTGGGATCAATGCCAGGCATCTCGTATGGCATCCAGGCAAACACCTCTATGTTCGCTTGCAAGAATGACTCTAACTCATTTTCCTTCTTTTCGACCAGTCTTGAGCCAAGAAGGAAGAAGCGCTCTTCATCACCTTGTTGGACTAGGATTTTCTTTATGGCTTCCTTACTTTTGTCGGCCGGCTCCTTGCTGACATTATCCAGGATGTCCATGTCCTCGTCCTCGTCCTCAATTTCTACTATTTCTATCTCTCGCACGTTGCAGGTGGATTTCATTGCTGCCATGGAGTAATTCTTTGCCTGCACCTGATCCCCTCTGATCTCCTCAATTCCATGCTCCATTAGAAACCGCAATAGCTGGTGTAGTGTTGAGGGAACCGCCCTCACTGCGTGCAACCATGGCCTTCCCAAGATAACATTGTAAGGGGAGGGGGTGTCAATTACTGTGAACTCTATATTTTCCTTCTTGGTGCCTACCTGCACCTCCAAATTTATTACTCCTAGGGGCCAGGTCGGCATTCCATTGAACCCGACCATTGGGCTGTTGGACTGTTCCAAATCATCTCGAGGGTTACTACTAGGGCATCGTTGTGTGGATGCTGCACCATGTCTAGGTCTGCTTCAGTAAAGGACACCATTGGTCTCTGGCACTCGTCTGTCCTAGGCCTCTTTTGCTGGACCTGACACACATGTTGTAAGTGCCTTACCCTCTAAGTCTCCCCACATACCTCGTTCTCGTTGACCCTCGAGTGAATCACATTGATCACTCGAGGTCCATCTGCTTGCGGTTATAGTGCTGGTGGAGGTGGTGCTACCAATGCCTAGGGCAGCCTTGCCTAATCTTCCCTCGTTCTGGTCTCATCTACTAGGTCCCTTAAGTGACCTTATCTGACCAGATCTTCCAAATGTGCCTTTAGGGCTCTACAACCCTGCGTCAGGTGTCCATCTTCATTGTGGTAGGCACAGTGCTTTCCTAGACTTCTCCTCATAAAGTCGCTAGGGATCCTCTCCGGCGCTCTGTAATACGGCTGGTTCCTGATCCTTTCTAGAACTTTATAAACTGGGATCCGGAATACAGTGGTGACTGCCTGTGCAGCCCTCAGTCCTATTTCTTGCCTGTTATATCTAGTATTACCTCGGCCTCACTTCGACGAGCCGTTTCTCTTCTCCTGTTTCGACGCCTTCGTTCCCGGCGTATCCTTTTATGCTCTGGCATATTTCTCGATCCTTACCATGAGTTCTTCCATACTCTTTGGTAGAGTCTTTGCTAGCGACTTTCGTAACATGAAATTATCCTCCAAGCCATTTTTAAAAGACACGACTGCCAACTCTTGGTTGCATCTTGGTATTCGGTTGAATACCTCATAATACCTTTTGGCATAAGCCCTGAGGCTTTTACCTTCGCCAATATTCAGAGCCATTAAGGAGTTTACCCTCAACGGCTGCAATTTGTTTGTAACAAACCTGGCCACAAACATCTCGGCCAGGCCTTCCCAACTCTTCACAGTTCCTTTCGGCAACTTGTGAAACCAATCTGATGTGATTTCCCCAAAGGATGAGGAGAACACCTTGCAGAGCAACTGTTCATTCTCAGTATATAGTGCCATCGAATTCAAATATAAGCCGACGTGAAAGTTCGGATCAGACTTACCGTCATATATCTGGAACCTCGGCATATGGAACCTTTTTGGGGCCTAAAACTTATCCAACTCTACTGAGAATGGCATTCTCGATTTAACTGGGGATGTTACCTTGGCATTTGTAGACACCCCATTTTTGACCGCCCTTAAGACTTGGACGCCGCTACTGACGGTTTACTTAGTGGTGAAAGTTGTGCAGTGCAAGGGTTCGATTTCTTCGGCAAGGAGAGGGTCAAATCCCAACTTCATACCCCTTTTTGGACCAAAACTATCTTGATCAAAAGATTTTGAGGCCTTGAAACCCTCTCTTTCAAAATATTTTTTGAAATAAAGTTCCTACGATGTTCCGACGCTCGCATTTTGTTAAATGTTGCGTTTTTCGGCAAACCGAGCGAGGACAAAGTGGAAATGAATGAAAGAGAGATGAACTCTTTGAAAAATCTTTCAAAACACCTTGTTTAGGGATTTGGAGTTGAATAAAAGAGGAGAAGAGAGAAGAAACCCAGTTGGGGAAGGAGTTGGGCATGAACCGTTAAGAGAGAGACGAGCAGTCCTCGCTAAATCAGGCCTATCCATTTGTATACTTGGATTTCAGCTATGAGGCCACCACCGTTGGAAATCTTACTTCCAGGGCTTCAATTTTCATTCAAGAATCTCCTCGAGCCGAGTCTGGATGGGAGAGATGTGGTTGTTGGAAGTTGGGCATCAATCCGGTTGGACCGAAACTGGGCAGTCTTCACTAAAAGAGGGATATCTCTTAGCACACATGGAATTTTGAGGTGACACTTCCAAATTTGGAAAGAAGACTTCCAGGGCTATAGTTTAGGCTCAAGAATGACCTGAAAAGGCATCTAGATGAAGGATTTAGGCTTTCTTCAAAACAGGGACTAGGATTGATTTTTGCTTCTGGACTCTATGGGAGTATGCCGGCCATGAATGGCCAATGCCGGCCCTATGCCGGCCAACAATGATAAGGTGCCGGCCATCAATGAGCCACTGCCTGCCAACACTGATGGCCGGCAGAACCACATGTCTCAGCATGTTTCACGCTAGATCTTTTGAGCCAGCTGGATTTTTGTTGTCTGCCCTCCATACACGTGTATGGAGGGATGAAGCCCTTGCCAAAGCTTGTTTGACAAGCTTCTTCTTGCTCTCTTCTATATAAGCAAGAGGCCTAGCTCTATATTAGAGGTTGGATGATATTTGAGAAGATATATATATCTCTCTCTCTCTCTCTATATTGTTGCTAAATTGTGCCTTGAACTTGATTTTTCTTGCACTTTTACACTACAACACATAGATATACACCACCACCATTGGACTAAGCTTCTTGGGAGGGATTCTTGAGGTCTGAAAACTGGTTTCCACCCCCTAAAATTGCTGGTTTCGAAGAGGGTCTTCAAGGGTGAGCATTTCCCCAATTTTTGCATTTTCTTGCACCTTGCTTTAGCCCTCTTTACATATTGTTTTAGGCTTTGCTTATAACTGAAAAAGTCTTGTTTTTAAGTTCTTTTGAAGTTTTCTTAAGGTCTTTTTGTTGTTAGGGGTGTGTAGCCCCCTTGCATGCTTTGTTTGGCTTTGTTTTAAGCCATATTTGGAGGCCTCCAAGCTAGCCTTGGTTTGGCCTTCCTACCACTGAAATCCAGTGGATTTTCAGTGGTAGAGGTGTGGTTTTGAGGTCCTAAATCAGAGGGGATAGTTCCCTCTCTTTGTATTCCTCTTTGCTTGCATTTTTGGCCTTCCAAAGGACCATCCCTCTATGCATTTTTGGGGTTGGTCCAGGCCTCTTTTTTGTGACTTATAGGACCTACCTTGGCCCTGTCCAAGGCTGGTTTGGTCATGCCTTGCTTGCATCTTGCATGTATAGTGTAACTCCATTCATAGCTCATCAAAGTAGCATGTGTGCTTGGCTTTTGTTGAGTCCATTTCAGTCCATTTTTGGTGATGTCTTACCATGCCATGAACCTATTTTGGGTTGGTTTTGTTACTCCATGTTTGCTTGATGCACTTGTAGTGTAAATCCCCTAAACTAGCTTCATATGCTCCATGCCATGCCATGTCATTTTAGCTTGTTTGGTTTACATTCTAGCATGTATTTGGTCATCATTTGGCATGTTATGACCCTATCCATAATTGGTTTGATCATCCTTTGCATGCTCCATATAGGTGTAGAACAAATCTTGTTTACTAGCCTTTTGTGCATGATGTTTTGACTCATCATACTAGCATATTTTGGCTTTGCTCAAACTTGATTTTATGCTTATTTTGAAGTGTTCTAGGACTGTTTTGGGCTGCCATGACCATATCACTCATGCTTTGTATAGCTATAGTGTAAATGTTTAGGCTAGTCTTGGGTTTTGAGGCCTCTATCATGCCATACATGTGATGTTTGCATGCTTTGCCCTCATTCCATATGCTATTTCAGTCCATGAAATGTTGTCATACACTTGCATTTGACATGCCTTGAATGCTTTGTATAGCTTGTGCTTTATGCTTCAAAAATGGACTTTTGTGCATGCCACTTAGCCTAAGCCTTTGGCTCATCATTTCAGTGCATTTTGGGTCCTAATATACCATGATGTAACTCTGTTTTTGGTTGTCCAAGTCATGCCATGATTGGTTTCAATAGGTGTAGTGCATTGCCTCTTTAAAGCCTTGCATGATCCTTGTTTATAGCCTTGTGTTCTAGCCTATGTTGGCTAGCTTTGAGCTTGGTTTTGGTCTTGTTTGGGCCTGCCCTAGGACTGTTTTAGGTCCCCTTGGCCCTTTGGGGCTTGCCTTGTATGGCCATGGCCTAAGTTCCTTTGCTTACTTTGAGCCTTGAGCATCATAACATGCTATGCTTGCATTGTTGAGTTGATTTGGCATCAATTTACATGGTATTTCAGAGCTTACCTCATTTCCATATATCCATGTTCGTTGCTCCTTAAGTGTGCTTAAGAGTTGTCCTCTTTGTGCCTTAATACTTGAGCCATTTGGCATGCATGCTTGCCTTGCCTTTCCATGCTTTTCATGCCATCAATTCCATCACTTTGGCTACTGATCTGGACCTAGTTGAGAGCCGTCCATCTTTGGTATAAGCCCATCTTACCATGTTGTCGCATGCTTGTTTCATTTTGTATGTTGTTGCATACTTGTTTACCTTCGCATGCCTTGCATGATCATGTTGCATTTTGCCATGTTGTCCAAGGTTGTTACCTCACATCATGCTTATATGCTTGTTGCATGCTTGGGTTAGTTGCATGTTTGCACACTTAGGTTATGTTGCATGTTTGCCATGCTTATATGTTGCATTGCTTGGATTAAGTATTAATCCAAGCACGAGGAACGAGGGGCGTTTCATACTTTAAGTGATGGAACGCGTCTCAATTCTCGGTCGCCGAAGCTCTTGATGATTCATGATAGAGTTCTAGGCTTTACTTGCTTTATTTGTGCACTCATTTTCATATTGATTTGCACAAGTTGGATCTTTGGCCATATGCATTGGGATGCGTGATTGATGGTCGTGGATCCGACTTGGCCTCTCCCTTGATGTTTTGAGGTGATTTGGAGTGCCATGGTGCGTACATGTCCTTGGGAAACCCTCCATTTTCTCTATTTTGTGCTTCATTGCAGTTTGGTGTCACAGCACACCAGTGGCTAGCAGTGTGCCACCCTTGGCCGGCAGCTTCTCATCATTGGCCGGCAGTACTCTGTTTTTGGCCGGCAGTACTCCTCTCATGGTCGGCAGGCCACTGGTTGCTTCCCCTGCAGTGTTTTGGTAAGTTTCAGCAACAAGCACTGAAAGACACCCTGCAAACAGAGCCTCTAAAGAGCAACCGGAAGGTGTTTCGAGGCAAAGAACCGAAGCGAGCATGCATGCCTTCCTCTTCTTCAAATAGAGCTGGAGCAACTCTCTTTTATTGCTTACTAGTTGATTAGCATTTGTTATTTGTAATAATTAATTTGTTAATTAATTAAGTTGTGTAATAATTAGTTGTAGCTAGTTATTAATTCGGTTTTGTAATAATTAATTAGCTTGTGAGTTAGTTAATTAGGTGGCTTGTATTATTTATTCGGTCCCTCCGAGTGAGGGCAAATTCGTAATAAGTGTGGGTGCGTGTGTGCATGTCTTCCAACCCCATTTCTTTCTCCCTTTTATTTAACCGCTTATAATGGTTAGATTTAGGGCATATTTCAATTAGCATACCTTATGTTCGCATGTTTGCATCCATTCATCTGTATTGCATGCACCGGGCTCGGCGCATCATACTAACTGCATAGTATTTCAAATCTAACTTGAATATATGCTACTTGTGCATTTCCACATGCCATCCTAGGATTAGCCGAGCCTATTCTAGTTGCATTTCGTATGCGATGCATTAGGCACTTAACATGGACTTGGATCATGCATGATTGCTAACAAGTTTTCTGTTTTGGCTTGGAATATAATGTAAGTATTTATGCTTTAGCATCTCACATGAGTGTGAATGTTAACATGACAGCATGCTTACCATGTGGCTATATGCTTATGTGATAAACTGCCTGAATGCCTGTGGGTGAAGGTTGGATTGTTTGAGTTGGAACAACTCGTTGAAATCCGTGTTTTAGCCTACTTGCGAGTAGCAAATTTCAAAACGTTTCCAAACAAACGGATATGCAATGCTTTGTTCCAAATTAGGCGATCTAGTCTATACTTGTTTTACTGTGCGCATCACATAGTAATTCTAGCTAATAATCGGAATAAGAACACATAACGTTTTCAAAATCAGATATCATGGTTAGTAGAGGCCGATCTTCGGATCGGGCGAGAGGGGGTGCTCATAGCTGATCTTCCCCAATCATACCCAAGTTCTCGAGCCGAGGCAACTTTGGTGATGACGGACACGTAGCCTTTGGCACCGAGTCAGGGTTTCCTAAATTCCCCAATTACAAAATATTTAGGTGGCGACTCTGTATCTGGCAAAGCAGTCCATGTTTGGCACTTCTTTTCTAAAAATCTGTTTTTCTCAAAACGATTTGCCGGATTTGGACTCTTTGGTTCAGATTTAGAACCGTGACAAATTGAGTCCGAACTGTAGTAAACCCAAAAGAACAGAACGTGATTCATCCTCCTGGGGTGTTCGGGGACGTCTACTGTTTCTGGCGACTCTGCTGGGGAATTAGAGAACTTGACTCGAACTCGTGATATCCTGTTTTGATTTCATTTATGTGTCTCTTTGCATTGCATGTACATTGGTGCACCTAGGACACCGTGTTTGCCATCTGCCATTCCTGAACGGTTTGCCGGAGGCTTGTCTTGTCAAGGCATGACCATAAGGCTGACCGGTTATGGGCTCTGACAGTATGGGAACACAAACCCCGGTTTTACCGGGGCACCCTTTTTGACTATTCGACCTAGTGCATATTCGGAATCCATAGTGACCATTCCAAACTAAGACAGGTTACTTACCCGATGATAGGTTGTTTGAAGCCGCTGCGTGCATAGTGAAACCCTAGCTCCTGACAAAATAGGACAGGGAAACCTTAATCCTCCATAGGGGTGTTTTGGCTCTCAATTATCTGTTATGTGCTGTCAGAGTGTGTCCTTACAGGAATGCATGTAACAGTTTGCAAGTCTGGGTATCAGGCCTGCGGGCATCAGTATTTGGGAATCTGTTTTACCTGAGGGTATCAGTTTACAGGGAGAATTTAGTAGCGAGCACAGTCATTCAGCTTTGCTCATTTTGGTTTTGGTGAAATCAAGCTGAGGTACTGTCTGTTTTCTCTTTTGCTAGATAGTCCTGGAACTATAGCTTCAGAAGGCTCCGATATCCCCCAGGTTCATCGGACTCATGTCAATAGACTTTGTCAGGTCAGAGATTCAGTTCAAGGGCAAATTAGTGTTCCTTCGCCAAAGGCAGGGTAAAAAGGCCAGTCAGGCACAGATCATCAGTTCAACAGTCTTCGGATCAGAAGTCATTATCCATCTCACCTGTGTGCAGTTGGGTTGAGATATCTGCTTTTACAATAGAGATAGATATACCAGTCAATCAGCTAGAACAGCAGAACATGGCAGGGATGGAGGAAATGGTGCGCCAACTCCAAGAAAGTATAAAACTCATGCAGGAGGACGCTGCTCGTCAAGCGGAATTTTCCAAACAACAGGCTATGATCATGACCCAGCAGGCAAAGCTAATTACTCGGCTACAGCAGCAAAACGGAGCATCTGCTTCACATCAAGCTCCTCCACCACCAGGGGTTCAGACACCCAGGGAAACACCAAATGTCCAAGAGGGTATCAATGGACTTCAGCATTTTTGGTGCGCTACTCCCGATGTCGTTATGAGTCCTCTTGGATTTCTCTTCATTCACCGTGTCAAAACAAAGTTCTTTCCCTTGAACTTGCCGATGTTCCCTGACATATGTTCCTTTGGGACGAGGCATTCTCTAAGACTCTCATTTCATTGATTTTGCTTGCCCGGCGTCCCATGAAGGTCAGTGTGAGCGCTTCTTCACCTTGTCATGTTGAGGGATTGCTAGGACTACTTTAGGTCCCCCTTTCTGGGCATCGTTCCTGGCCGCTGGAATCGGCGTGTCCTTCAATGGAAACAGTGGTTGCATGATGTTGTTCTGTATCATGAAGTTGACGACCGATTGTAGGTCTGTCAACTTGTTTGCCATTCCTTTCATCTTGCCATCCCTCCTCAGGCATCTATCTTTCCATACCTGGAGGTCGCTTTCGTTATAGTACTCGTCTCGGCTTGCTTTCTTCGGTGGGTCTCCCTCTTGGCCGACGTCCTTTTCCCCGGGATTCTGCTTCTTTGGTCTTTCATTCCACTCCCATTGGAGATGTTATCCTCAACCTTTTCTTTCTGCTCGTCGTTGGCCATCTATTCTCCTTATGTTTCTCACAGACGGCACCAAATTGTGGCTGTTGATTTTCGACCACGCAACCAAATGGGGAACTCAGTTGGAGAGCACCAGCAAAATAGATTAAGCCCAAACAACTTGTCACAGAAAGATAAGAATCCGGTGGTAGTTCATCCACCCGGGGGCACTCCGATACTCAAGTCAATAATCAAATATCTCTCAACGATAATCAATAGTGCTTCACTCATTAGACAAAACATAAAAGCATACCTTAGACCCACGAGGGTGCCTTGTTTTTATAGCTAACATTGACTTGATCCCTGTAGAAGCCTTACTTCAGTGGACTCAGGCTCAATGCTTATCCTGGATCCTCAATTAGATGTGGATAAACTCTCTAAGAGCTTTATCTTTATCCAGACTGAGATCCTCCTTGGTCCTAGGACTCTTATCCCTTATCTGCTCATCTCGGATTCCGATATCTTTGCAGATAACTTCGGTCTTGCCGAGATTACCTCGGCATCAGAACCAGGCCACGTGGCATCTCGGTTGACATTCCGGCATTACCTTGGCCATGTGCTGTCCCTCACAAAATACGTCCCCACAGTTACTATTCTAGGTTGGGATGTAAAGCAGTTGCGATGTAAGAAAATGAACTTGGTGAAAGTGTAATGGAGTGAAGATGAGAATGATATCACTTGGGAATCGGAAGAGAAAGTTCGGCGTATGCACCCCGAGCTTTTTGTTTAGTACTCTTTCCTATCGAATCTCGGAACGAGATTCTTTTGAGGTGTGTATATTGTAGTGACCCTATTTTTTCCTAAGTCTTTATTTGTTATTATTATTATTATTATGATCTTATTTTATTTTTGGCTTTATTAGTTGTGTGGTTACATGAGAATTTAATGTGTTGTTTAGTTAATTTAATGTGATATTTAATTAGTTTAATGTGGTATTTAATTATATATAATTAATCTGAATATTTATCTATATTTATATTATATATATATATATATATATTAATCTATATTATATATATTTATATATACATAAAAAAAGTGTTATATTTATTGATTTTATAAAGCATATTTACGTATGTTGTATTTGTGTTGAATTTGTATAGTATAATATCATATAATGTTGATTAGGTTAAAAGCAAAGGTTGTTGTCACTAAGAAAAGAAAAGAAAAAAAAAAGAAAGAAAAAGAGGGCTTTGTGGCGTGCTGTGGCAAGAGAGAAATTAATCAGCAAGATAGCAGTAGCAAGCCGAGAGAGAGAGAAAGACTGTGATCAAGAAAAGAAAACCAAGAAAGCTAAGAGAGAAGGAAACGGTGAGAGAGAGGTGGAGAAAAAAGGGTTAGGATTTTATTTTGGTGGCTCCATTAATTCTCTAAGTAATTCTTTGATCTTCAAAAATAATATTGAGTACAAAACCCACTTCTCTTGCTTTATGTTTAATTCGTTATTTTTATTTATTTATTTTTATTTATTTGATATTGGTTTGATTTTGTATTTGTATGTAGATGATGAATTGATTTCATTATTTGGTTAGACGTGTATGTAAGACTTAGGGTTTTTATATGTATTTATTTTATGATTGTAATCACACTCATGGATATATGAAATTAAAATAAATTAGGAACTCAAAGATAAATTCCTTACACTTTACCTTGACTTCATGGATTGTTATTTTATTTGAGTGTTGGTGAGAAAAAGTGTATAAAAAAAAGTGAGGATTATGAGATTTATTTGAATGCCTTAGGCTTGGCATTGTTATGTTTGTTCTCATGAGTGAGATATTTTGTATACACATATTGTTGCCTCATTCTCAGGAGTAGACGAGTGCTTTGATTTACGCGCGTACGTATATGCTAACCATCCGGGGAGTGTGAGTCAAACTCGGGACGATATCCCTGTGCAAGTTTGGCTTTAGAGCGGTGATAAGTATACAGGAGGCACATGGGATATACGTGTAGGCCGGAAGTGAAGGGCCGAAGTGGTGGAGTTAAGGTACAAAGAATTAAATATGAGTTTATTGTTATAGTGTGAATTGTATTGATTTGTACATCTTGAAAAAAAGCAAACGACCTCGATAAATTATGAAATTTGAGCAGAGGCATGTATACGTGATTCTAGAAAACTTTTGTGTTTTAACTTTTTATTAAAAAGATCGATTAGAACTTGAAATCGGATGATCTTGGTTACAATAGTTTTTATTCATTTTAGCAGGGTAGACTTTAGATGTTGTTTTAACCCACGAAACACGCTCATTTTTATTGGTTTCGTGTAAATTGAAGTAAAAAATTATTCTGCACACTTTTCATGTTTTGAACTTTTTCCAAAAAAATCATCTTAGGACAGTTTCTGTTCGTTTTCAGCTTCAGATTTTTTGGTTGAATTCCGTCTAGGTTCTTCTATCATGTTTTTCTTTTAACCTGTTCAGTTTTTACTAAATTCGTTTGCATTACCTTTTAGAAAATTTGATTCTGTACAACTTTTGTTCTTTAAGTTTTGGTTAATTAGAATGATTTAAGTATGAAACAATGCGTTTTTATACTGCTTCAACAATTTACTTATGACTAAATTATACTAAGGGGTTGTTTGGGATGATCTAAATAAGTGCACTTTTTGACTTTTTATGAAATATAGATTGGGTTTGAAGTAATATGTTAGAGAGGTGATGTGACTTAAATAAGATGATGTAACTTAGGCCAAGTTTGGCAACCCAAAAATAATCCATCTTTTTATCTTTTTTTTCCATCACATCACCTCTCTACTTTTCTACACATCTTTTCATAAAAAGACAAAAAGTGCACTTATTTAGGTCATCCCAAACAACCCCTAACTCTATTTTTTTTGCAGAATGGTGGGTTTTACTAACTTCTTATGCAAGGCTGACCCACCATAATTTTTATGTTTATTTTGTTTATTCTATACTCAATTTATATTTAGTTGTGTATGTGTAACCACCGTATCTCGGGAAACTACCCCTTCGTCTTAGTGCGGGTGGAACTACTTGTCTTGTCCCATAACAAGAATTAAATGTACTTTTGTTTGTGTCTGGTGGACACGTGGGTATTAAATTTTGTACTCATACCAGTATATCTGTATACTAACCCGTTTTGTCTCTTGGTATATCGAGTGCGTTCTATTTGAGCACAGCCAAGCTTCCTTTGCAGGATTAGTTGGGGCTACAGTGGTGACGAGAAATAACTATAGTTGTTGGACATGTCTTTTGATTTCTTTTGTTTTCTTGAGCTTAGGATTGATATTAGTTTATGTATTTATTATTTTTTTTATGACCTTAGTATTTTGACAATTTGACATTGTGGGTTATTTTTCAACTTTAGATTATTTAAGTTGTTTTGACTAGTTGTTGTCACTTTAATGTTGGAGGTAATGGATAGTTATGAAATTATGGTGGATGGTTTGGTTGGCGTTTTGTTAGTTTTTTTTTTTTAATCCCTTATAATCTTTTGAGGATGAAAATTTACTTAAACCCTTTGGAGACGTGAACGTTTAGATTTTGTTTCACCCATAAGATTTAGATGACGGAATATTGATTGGGGTTTAGTCCTAATTTAATATTTAAATGTCCAAATTTTGGGGCATGACACAAAGTTTAATACATTCTTAATAATTTATTAATATAAAAAAATTAAATTAATTAAATATCAATAATCAAATATATATAAATCATATTTATCTTTAAAAAATAACAATTATTCAATTTCTAATGAATCAAGACAACCATTTAAGGTAAAACACCAATAAATCTAACTTTTAGAATTATGAACCATTTAGTCCCATCATTTTTCTTGTAGACTAACAAGTCCCAATCCAATGTTAAAGATGTCTATGTACATTGATGGGTAGTAAGTTTGTACAAAAGGTAAGGGTATTAGCGGAATTTTGGTGATGTGGATTTTACCAATTTGCCCAGAAAGCACACTATAGGAGTTTTTGGATTTACATATCTTCCAATCAATGTAGAAGATATTAACATTTCCAACCTAACGTCATTTAGGGCAATCACACGTAATGTTTGAACATTTCCAACCGAACATTGCAATTCAAAACAAATACGGAATATTCAGCACAACAACATTGCCAACCCAGAAGTTTTGAAATCCAGTTGCAGATGTTTGTAACATTGAACCGCCGATAGCATTTGACCCTCTGACGTTAGCTGTTGACCCAAATGATGTCGCTGATTTTTCTGATGTTGATGATGTTGCTAATGTTGATGAAAAAAAATCCAAAAATATTTTTTAAAAAAAACAAAAAATAAACAAAATTCAAGGGTGTACCTGTTGCTGATGTTGATAATGTCTAAAAAATAGTTTTTTACTTTTTAAATTCGATTGTGTGTGTACCTATTGGTGGATGGCACAGATGTGAGCAACACAGCCGTAGACAGGGTCTTTATGATGAGCCTGCGCTTCATAACATATGGTGACGACGGCGTCGAGCCGCTTGTGTGCCGGAACATGGTGGAGCAACTTGGAAATGTTGCTCTCAAGAACTTGCATGCGCCGCACGGTCTACCACCACCGCTAGTGGTTGTGGTGGTGGTTTTGGTTCCTCCTGAGCTCGTGATGTTAGGGTTTGAGGTCATTTTTTTAGTCTGTACATCATGGAATTAGGGTTTGTAGGGATTCTTGAATACACGAGAGAGAGAGAGAGAGAGAGAGAGAGAGAGAGAGCGTGTGAGGGGGTGTTCTTGAAGAGGAAAGAGAAGAGGGGAGATTCAACGGTTGGTTTGTTTTGGTTTTGGTTTGAACAGTAAATAATGGAGACTTTAAAGTAATGTTACAACATTCCTTAAACACATACCATGACAAAATCAAAATAAAATCACAATATAGGCAAAAATATAAACTCCATACGCAATATTTTTTTTGATCAGCAAAGAAAATTTTGATTAATGAAGAAACCATACATTACATGTGAGATTACATCAATAAGGATGAGAAAGAAAAAAGGAAAAGAAAGGAAACCAAGCATAGTGTTGGTGAAAAACCAACACTAGCTCACAAGACCACTAACACTTGATGCCACCACCCATAAACTAGCTTAACAAAAGCTCATAACCCACTGAATGCTCCAGCTATGCTTACTTAATGCCATCTTACATCCTTCTTACACCAAACCCTCCTATTTGGATCTCTCTTTGTCTTTTAGGTCTAGTTCATTAATCTTGTTTAGCACATTATCTTCTTTTCCATTAAAATTGATGCCAAAAGATTTACCCAAATGTAAAGTGGCTTTAGCTTCACTGAGGAGAAGATTGTTCAGACTAGTAACACCCTCAGACAGATCTGAACATGCTATCATAGCTGTTGCTGGTCTGAAGATGACAGACCTAGAAGTGTGCTTGCTGACTGTTGCAGCTTTCTGCCCATGAAGTCTAGCAAAATTGGTGAACCCCTCTAGCTGAACCTTCTTCTTTCTTTTTCTCTTCTCATTCCACAGGAGTTTCAGGACAGAAGCAGGTTGCCTAACTAAGCCTAAATGATTTAGGCTCAAGAGACCCTTCCTATTTAAATTCTTACTAAGTGCTTTTGCCAAATCCGCCTCTAGATTGATACTAAGCCCAATTTCATCTCGAGTTCCACTGAAGTTTATGATAAAAACAGGAGTAAAGACTTGCTCAACATTAAATTTTGGGCTGTGCACTGACTCCTCCAGCATGGTCTCCTTGACAACTGTGTTTACCTCCTCACCCAAATGACAATCACTAGGCCCTGTCCTTTGATCTACCTCCTTGGTACATACTTCCTCTTCTCTGTTGAAACCTCCATCCCACTTTGACTCCTCAACAACTGTGTTTACCTTCATCACACTTTCTGCCTCCTTTTCCCTAAAACACTCCTCTAGACTTTTTCCTTTCACAACAATGCCACAGATTTCGTTGGAGCTGCACTCTTCCAAGCCATTGTGCTTCAAGCTACTAAATTCTGCTAAATGATCTTCACACACAAGAATAGGATGTAGTTTACCCTTGCACTCCAAAGATATAGTTTTTTTAATAATCTCCATACAAGATGTAGCCAACTCTGATTCTGGTGTGGGAGAAGAACTTTGGTTGACAAATATCACCATCCAAGCTAAGAACAGTACCCCACATGCTTCCAATGTTGTTGAGTGTGCCCTTATTCTAGAGATTTAAGGGTATGCCATAACACCTCAACCACACACATCTCTCTTGTTCAAGATAAAATCATGGCTTCCATTCCACCACAAACTGACTCCATTCCTTAAACCATTCTTTGATATTGCAAATATTTGATTTCAGCTCCTCTTGAGAATTGAAAGTTAATACTATATCTCGACCTCCCCCTTTTCTGACCATTACCTGATCTAAATCTTTCTCCTCCAAGACATTTTCAATGTTAATAGTAGAGTATTCAGTATTAAGTTTGACTATTCCAAGACCATCTTCATTGGCTTTAATGGTCAAACTTGCTTCCAGCCACAGTGGCTCTAGCCCCTTTTAAAACTTCAACGAATGATCTTAGGCCTGAAAATGGAACTTCATCCCTGTTTCTGTAGTTTCAGGAGGTCTTCTGAATGTAAGGGGTTCTCTCTTACTCTGTTAAACTCTGTTGCACCTATCATTTGTAGCTTTTTTAACTTCTAGCACCCTTTCATCTACCAACAGACCATTCGCTTTTTGGATGGCAATGTCTGCTACTACAGGGAAATCAAATCTCACAAAGCCAAATCTTGAGTTTGTCACAGTCCTTCTTTTGAAGGGTATAAAGACATCTTTTACTATGTCAAACTGTGTGAAAAGTTTGAATAGAGTTTTGGCATCCATAACTGTAGGTAAATTATCCACAAAAATAGTGAACAGTCCATGCTTAGCTTCCTTGCCTTGCGCTCCACTTCTTTTCCTCCGCCTCACTATCGGAATCTAACCTCCATTTCCTCCTTATGCCATTACATTTTCACTGAGGCATATTATCAAACAGGTGGAGTGCGAGAACTAATAACTGGAAAAAACAAGACCAACTCCTACTCTTTGTTTCCTCCAAAATGCAAAACCCAATTGAAAACAGAAAGGAGAGATAGTATGGTAAAAGCCTTACTCGAATGACGATGGATGCTAGAGTTGAAAATGTGATCAGTCGCCGCTAACGATGGTAGCCATTTAACAAAGGTGTGTCTGGGGGATCACTATTGACCGATACGTTACAGATCTTAGGTGATTCAGTCGATTGAGCAAATGTAGCAACCCATGGAGGGAAAGTAGTCGTCCGAGTAGGGAAAGCAGAGCTACTTCGGAAGTAGCCGCTTCGAAAGTAGGTGCTGATGTTCGGTCCTGAGTTTTTGAATATTTCTTCTCCAGTTTGGAAGGAAATGGGAATAGAGGCTTCAAGGGTTTATGAATTTGATAGTCTGGAAGAACATAAATCGCTTTCTTTATATCATGAAGTAGCTCAGTGTTGGAGTCGAATAGATTGATAGAGTAACTCCATACACATAAATCGCTTTCTTTATATCACTTTATGGGTGACCTTGTCGGTCACCAGTCTGTTGGACTGAAGTAGGGGAAGTAACCTTGTTAGGACTAGACTTGGTTCAGGAGACCATTGAGAAGATAAAACTGATCAAACAACGGCTAACCACAGTCCAAAGTCGACAAAAGAGCTATGCGGATCAAACGAGACAACCTTTAACATTTGAAGTAGGGGGATCATGTTTTTCTCAAAGTTTGACCTCGTCGAGGTGCTACGCGATTTGGGAAGAAAGGAAAACTGGCACCTCGATATGTGGGACCCTTCGAAATTCTGAGCAAAGTAGGAGAAGTGGCGTACCGTTTGGCTCTACTACCTCAACTGGCTAGAATACATAATGTTTTCCACATCTCTATGTTACGGAAATACGAGCCACACCCTTCTCACATCATCAATTGGGAGGAAATTAATCTTGATGAAGATGTGACATTTGAAGAGAAGCCTGTCAAAATTTTAGATCGTCGCGAGAAGAAATTACGAGATAAAACCATACCATTGGTTCGAGTTCTTTGGAGACATTGTGGGACGGAAGAGTCAACGTGGGAACGAGAAGATATGATACGTGCCAATTATCTTCAGCTTTTTTAGTCTAAAGGTACGAATTAATTTCAAGGACGAATTTTTTTTTTTTAGGAGGGTAGATTGTGAAAACCCACATTTTATTATTCTTAAAAGAAAATAAATAAATAAATAAATTAATTAATTTTATCCAGAGTCTATTTGAACTATGTATTAGTGTAAAAGTTAGTTTTAAATTAACCTAATTCAATCATTAACAAAGATATTAAAATAATAATAATAATAATAATTTTGTGGGTGTTCAATATTTGTTATTTATAAATTATTTTATTAAGGATTTATTTTAGAATTAGAAATTGAACGTCCAAATAGCCTAAGGAGGTGAAATTGATAAGTTAAATCAGTTTAATTTCAAGTATTGGACCATATGAAAGTGTAATTAAATATTCGATTCAGTTTAGTAAAACTAAGGTTTGATCAATTGGGTCCGAATTGGAGTTAATTAAGTTGTGAGGATTGAGAATTTAGATTATTCTGAACTAAATTTATTTATGAGGTGCTCAATTGAATATGTAATTTATAAATGGAGATTTTGAGTTTGATTTAAAATTGAAGGCCTTAAAGGTTTGAGAAACCAAAATTGATGAGCTCAATAAGTTTAATTTGATATTTGGAGCCTTTTAGGGGTTTGATTTGAGATCTGATTCAGAATGATAAATTAAACAAAATTAATTGGGCCTTAATGGAAGTCAAATTAGACCAATTAAATTATGTGGGATTTGTGATTAGGTTTGATCAATTTAATTATGTGTTAATCAAGATTTATTAAAATTAAGTGTTGCTCAATTAAATTAAGCAAAAATATAAATTGAATTATGTAAGAGTCTAGAAGTGAGAGTGTTTATGGGTGTGGGTGTATTGAGAAATCTGATGTGTGTGTGTGCATGTGAGTGATGTGCTGGAGCCTCAATGAAATGTGTTAGTGTCTATGTGCACACGTGTTGTGTAATGGAAGAATGAGGTGTGTGTATTGTGCATTGTGCATTGTGCTGAGAGTGTATATCACTTGGTGGGAAACTTTTCAAAGTCAAAAAGAGGGTCCATCTTGCTATGTGTATATTGGAGAATTCAAGTACAAAGAGAGAGAAGTGGATGTGTATATGGCTTATCTTTCTGCCGAGAGCATTTCCAAAAAAAACAAAAAAAAAAATCAAACCTTTGCAGAGCAACTTTCCACATGCTTGTTGCATGTTAATATAGGAACCTCAACCCCATCATACCCCTTGGAATTGAGAGAAAGTGGCTAAATAAAATAATGAAAAGAGAGAGAGAGAGAGAGAGAGAGAGTATGTGAAAGCCTCAGGTGAGGAGCTTCTATATATACACATATGGTTTGCATCCTTCTCCTCAACTGATCGGAGAAGAGTTTAAAAAATAAAAAAATAAAAAAATAAATAAAAATAGATCCTTGAGCAAAGTTCAATCAAAATAGGAAGAAGAAGAGTAGAAGATTAGGAAGCTTATAATTTTTCCTACCAATTCATCACGCCATTTCAATTCCACTATTACGTAAGAAAACCCTCGCAACCTTCTCATTTTTTATATTTTCAGATTATATACATATAATAAAATGTCGAAACTTGTAGATAAAATTTTATTCATAATTGTATGAAAATTTATGATGGTATATCAAATATTGGTAGTCTAAAAATCATGATAATGTTGTGAAATTTGGACTTGCATGTGTAGTTTATGCCATTAAAAAGATTATTGAAGATGTTATTTAGCCCTTTAAATCTACCAGAAAGTTGTACGAATTTTTAGATACTTTTATACTCAAAATTTGAAGATTATTTCTTCTACAAAGTTGTTGATAATGATGTCTAGTTCATCTACAAAATTTTTCAAAAATTATTGAGTTTTTTACGAATTTATACAAATTTTTAACCAAATCTGGAGCTATAGGTAGATTCCACTATGTGTTTGAAAAATCATTAAAAATTTTATATTAAACCAAATTTGGTAATTTCTAAGCAAAAAATGAAATTTAAGAAGTCTAGTTTCATAATAAATTTTTAGATTATGGAATTGATTTATAAATTTAAGTATGAAATTAATTTAAGAAAATGTGATAAATCCGTGTCATGAACATTCTTGGAATTTTTAAGAAATATTTATAATTTATTTTTGGAAAATGTTTTCTAAAAACTAACCATAACATGTTTATTGAGTATTTTGTAGATTTATATGAATTTTAGAGTTATATAAGTAACTTATTTATAATTTTATTTGCAAGATATACATTCTGAAAACTTTGGTAGATTAAGGAGGAATCAAAAATTATCTCTTCAATTGTTTTTTTGGACTAAAATTTAATATTGTGCTAATCTAATCTTGTAGATTAAAAATCCATGCATGTGTGTGATTATAATTTATTTCTTCTTTTTGGTATCTACATTATTATTTCATACCATGGTTTAAATAAATTGTTTATTTAAATTTTGTACAATTGTTTATTATTGTGTGACATGTGTAATATTTTATGTTGGGATTTTAATGAGTTGGTATAACATTATTGGTAATTAAATTTTGAATTGTTGTGACTATCTCAACAAGTAAAGAAACACGAAATTTAACCAATGATACATTAAATTTTAAAAGTGATGGGGTAAGCCCGGTCTAGAATCTTGCGCAAGTGAGTTGCGAACCCTAACATGGCACGGGAAGGTATTTCGGCTCTTATCGGTGTAGGCAATATAAGTTTGGTGGTGCGGGTGTCACAACATAGACCATTTCCTTGGGGCAGACCGTGATGTCACGATTCAGGTATGTAACCCTGGTGCGTGGGCATCATTGGTAGTTACAATAAGTAACATTTGAATAATTGACCAAGGGGAGTCAGAATTGCCCGTGGCCATTGCTTAGCGGTTGATTGGAAATAGTGCTCCGCAGAGAGTTACTTAAATTTATCTGATGAACTAAATCTATGAAAATTTAAAAAAAGAAAAGAAAGAAAGGTGGGCATATTCCTCATGATGAAATACTGCTTCCGTTTGTTATAGTTTTATTTTTATTTTTATCTATTGTTATTATTTCAACTGATAACATTCTTTTTATGCTTACTAAATGTTACTTGTTATTCTGTTACTACACATTATTCATAAACTGTGAGTATTATTATTGGGGTGGGTATTTTCGGGTTGTAATATCTTACTGAGCTCGTCGCTCACTGGCATTCCCGTTGCCCTAGCATTTTATGCCAGGTACCGAAGAAACCGAAGGAAACACCGAGGCCTTGCAAGGCGACACTCAGCCTTGGTTAGCTTGAAGAGTGCCCAAGTTCCATGAACCATTTCCTAAAATTTCTAGTTTTTCTCTAGTTTTCTTTTTATATTTGTGTCATTTCTGTTATGTACTAAGACTAAGTTGTGTATAAGAACTTTAAATTCTGGGTTGTTAATTAATGGATGTTAGTAATATTGGTGGCAATATTGATCTTAAGTTTTTAAATCTTATTATGACGTCCTTAAATTTTGGGGCGTCACAAAATAGTTTAAGAAAAAATACTCAGGACTAACTAGAGCAACATTTACCAAAATCACATTTATGAGTAATTTTCCCAACCATTTATTGCTATATAAATAGTCATTGGCGCTGTTTAGGAAAAACATATTGAGGCTATTGTAGCCTCATTTGTGAAATAAGCCAAAAAGCGTGAACAGTGCACGCGTGGGTACAACTGGGTTACAAACAGGGGTGGAATTACCATTTTACCCTTTGACTATTTCAAAGGTATGGGTTATACACACAGCTGAAACAAAAGCGCCTCTGCCTTATTCTCATCTTTTTCGTTCCGTCTCTCACAACCGACTGTAGCAACACGAGTTCGCGACTGATCTCTCTCCAACGGACCTATCTCCAGCGGAGCTCTGCCTTCCACACAACACGACCGACGAAGAACTATGACAGGTAAATCACCTGAACTGATTATACATGTGTTTGTTACCTTTGTCGACTTGGTTATGTTCATTTTCCATTCCGATCTACAAGATCTTGCTGTGTTTTGGCCCATAGTGATGGTATTCGGTGGATATTTACGCCGATCTGGTGATGATCCATCTTTCCCCAAATTTAAATCGCCGACAACATTTTTTTGTTTTTTTTTGTTTCTCGCCTCAGTTAAATGGCTCATAATAATCTAGAATATTGTGTTGAGTTGTTTTTTTTCCCCCCTTGATTTCCATAATTATCATTCACAATCCGAATGTGTAGATGATTAGGTTTGGAGTTGGAAATAATTTTTTTTTTTTTTTGGTTCAAAACGATTACATTCCATATTTTGATCTTCGTACCAGTTGCTTGAAATCTGATTTGTATACTGCGTTTTTTCCCCCCCCCCTTTTTCTGTCAATCTGTGTTTGTGCATCATATATGAGATGGACCAAATTTTTCATAATACTCTGTCAATCTGTGTTTATGAAATGGAGCAAATTTTTCATAATACTCTGTCAATCTGTGTTTGTTAATTAAGATTGCAAGCCATTGAATTAATCTGAATTAAGGGTAGAATAAAAAATTTGTTTGCAAGCCATTGAATTAATCTGTCAATCTTAATTTGTTAATTTGTCAATAATTAACAAATAATCTGTTTGCAAGCCATTGAATTAACAAATTAAGGGTACAAGATTGACAGATTAATATGTTTGTTAATTAGAATTAAGGGTAGAATAAAAACAAATTAAGGAAATAATTAATCTGACTTTCCTGATTGGAAGCCATTGGAATTAAAACAAATAAATTTTCATGATTAAACAAATAAATTAATCTGAATTAAAATAAATTAAAGCCATTGGAAGCCACTGCAAGCCATTTTCATGATTTCGTCAATAAAGGTAGAATAAAAACACTTTAAAATAAATTAATCTGATTTCGTCATTTCCTGGAAAAAAAATTAAGACTGCAAGCGATTGGAAAATATTTTGTATTCTTTACTTGTAATATACCTTGATTACAGCAATCAAAAACAAATTTCATACAACAAACTAAAATGATTGAACTCTTATTTGAAAGTGTCTTTTTTTTTTTTTAGTCAAATATGCAGCTCTATAATTCTGATTTATAGAGATGCATTGTGGAACTTGTCATGCCTCACATGCATCTTAAATTACAAGCAGCCATGGCCCAGTTCATTCTCATAATTTAAACATTTGGAATACATTTGTAGTTTATAAATTCTTGGACAGGACTTGAGATGGGAAATTCTAATTTACTCCGTTAGAAATATTATAAATTATAATTTATAATTACATATATCACAGTTGGGCTTAAAGTAAAATATTTCTGAGAAGACCTTCATTTACTTAACAATGAAGTTTGTTATGTTTCATATTCAAATAATTATGAGAACAGTCTAATTTATTTAATAGCTCTTCAAGATAAATGACAACAACATAGCTGATATGTATTGGTTGAGTGGTTCATTTAAGAGTTAAAATGATAATGTCGGACTACGCCAAACTTTAGATGACGCATGTTTGTTTGGATAGAATCACATCACAAAAGTATTATTTATACTAAAGATGAACATGTATTCTCTGTAAAGTGTACTAGATAAATTTTAAAAATCACTATTTTTACTAAATATTTCTTAGTAAGAAACAGCGGATGGCTTCCTCTATGTCCACTAGCACGTCAACATGGCTACGACAAATGTGTGCTTGTGGCTATGACCATTGTTTTGTTAAGATTTCCAGATCCCACAAAAATCCTGGTCGTGCATATTATGTTTGTCCTCGGCCCGTGGTGAGTTGTGTAAAATATGTTATTTGAATCTCCATTGATTGCCAAAATTGAACTTCCTTAGCTAACCACAGTTATGTTTGTTGCTCATCAGCAATGTATAAATTGGATTGGTTGGTGTGATGAATCAGGGAGACCGAGCCCCGACCATGACTCATCCCCAAGCGAAGTCATGCAGTTACGGGCTAATATCGTGCAAATTTTTAATACCTTGCGTGTCATGAAAACGATTATTTATGTGCTGTGCATAACAGTTATCATATTATTACTGCGCATGTAAAACGTTGTAACAACATCGTGTATGTACGTTGGATGCTTGTTTAACTAGTAGCTGAAGTAACAAAACTGGACTACTGTAAATGCTACTTCCTATTATTAGTTATGTTCTTTTTTTCTCCTACATTCCAGTTTACTTTTGCATATCATATTTGCCTGTGAGATGTTGTCTATTTTCCGTGTCTAATTTATGTAACATGTGTACACTACCTTGTACCGTAATTAGTTCAATGGCGGCAACAAGTTCGTCCCCTCGAACACCGTCCAAACATAAAGGTGTTGGACACTTGCCTAGTGAAGGGTTGGCTGATTACATTGATCTTTCACATAAAGCAACTTGGGACAGTGTATCAACCGAAATATTCTTAGAGTGTGTGCGGGAGGAAATTTTAGCGGGACGTAGGCTAGGTACAACTATCACAGTTGCCGGGTATAAGGAAATTGCTGTGAAATTTGCTCAGTGCATAGGCAGACGTCATGACATAAAACAGTTCAAGAACAAGTACCTTGCTTTGAAAAAGGAGTGGCAGGCTTGGAATAAATTGATGGACAGTAGTAATGGTGTAACTGGGATTGGGTTTGACAGGGCAACCGGGTTGTTCACTGCGTCAGAGGAATGGTGGGAAAATTTGAAATCGGTATGTAATGGAATATATACTTGTAGTGTACTGTTCATTTCATATTCGTAATTAATTTGGTTGTTTGTTACTTTACTACTTTAATTTGGTTTTCTAATTTTTATTCTTCTCATTTGCAGACAAACAAGCTAGCGTACAAATTCAAGACCAAGCCATTGGAGCATGAAGATTTGATGCGGGAAGTTTTCACAGGTGCAACCGCGACTGGGAAACATCATTGGACCCCCGGCGAGCAAGTTGTGGACATTGCGGACGGTGAATCCGATTCAGTTGACTCCCCTGGGTTGCAGCCATTTACTGAGCCATATCAACCGGTAGTGGACTCACCACCACCCTCCCCCATTGTCCAGGTAGATGAAGCGGAGCAAGGGTCAAAGCGCAAGAAGGGGGGTAGTACAAGTGGAAAGTCGAAGAAGCCGTCCATTGGCGCATCAGTGCTTGCAAACAGTTTCAACCATCTCTCCGAGGCTGTTCGTTCACAGAAGCACCTTACGATCAGGCATGGAACTGGTGCATCTCAGAAGTATGGCATTGAGGCATGCATGCAAAGGATTATGGCTACACCCGACTTCCTCAGTACGCCCCTTTTCCACTTTGCCTGCATTGCGTTGGAGAATGCAGATTACCGTGAGATACTAATGTGCATGCCTGATGATGATAATGTGGTCAGTTGGCTTGCGGCTTTGAAGGCCTCCAAAGGACTGTGACTCCTGTGGTTTGTTGTTTTTGGGAAAAATTGAAACTGTTGTGGGTGTTTGCGGACATGACTTGTGCTGTTATGCTTCTTTATTTTTGCTTTTTCCTAGCTTCGCTTATCAGTACTGTTAGTTAATATTAATGTTTTGGGTGAATGGATGCGGACCTGATGTCGAACATTTTATGCAGTATTGCTTCATCGAAGCGTGGTTTGTGTATGCATGGGTGTTGCCATTCTTTTTTATTTTGTGCATTAGTTTATAATATGACATGACTACATGGTCAACGTAATTAACCCTGTGTTGTGTGCATTGTAGGGTTCAACAATTTTGATATGTGGAACGGTGAATGTACCAATCTGTATCGAAATAATGATGATTACATGATCGAACAAGCAGAAGAACAAGAGGACCAACAGAACGATGTAATCGTTGAAGCAGCGCGACATACAATGGAATATTACATGAAGTACATGGACAAGATCCCATGTCGAAATTCAATTTTAACCGGTCGTGCATGGATTCAAGAATTATTTGATGGACACTTGGGTAGGGGCGAAGAAAATTTGCATATGCCTCTGTATGTGTTTAAAGCATTATGTGATACATTACGAAGGGATTTTGGTTTACGAGTACCTAAAAGACCCCATGGATTACACATTGAAGAAAGTGTTGCCATGTTCATCTATACCTTGGCCGGTTACCAAAACCGAAGCATTCAAGAGCGGTTTCAACACTCGGGAGAAATGGTTTCTCGACATTTTCATGCAGTGTTAGATGCAATGAAGTTGTTCACTGAACACCATTGCAAGCCAACCAGAGATCAAAATAGTAGGCATCCCTACTTGCGGACAAGAGGCAAATACATACCGTTCAACGTGAGAATTCATTAATTGCCGTTAAGAACACTTGTGTACAATGCGGTGTCCAATTAAATAGTTGTGATGTGTTCTATTATGGCAGAATTGTATAGGTGCGTTGGATGGAACTCACGTAGAAGCCGTGTTGCCTGCCCGTGATGCGGGCACATATTATGGCCGAAAAGGTTATCCAACCCAAAATATACTAGCAGTCTGCGACTTTGACATGTGCTTCATTTTTATTTCTTGTGGCTGGGATGAAAGCATGCATGACAGTCGCATCTTTAAGGAAATAATTGAAAATCAGCGCGCACCGTTTCCGCACCCACAAGAAGGTAACAAATTTCAGATTCAGTACTAGTTCGGGTTTATGTCACGTGTATATAATTGTTTTTTTATTTTATTTTATTTAACTATAGGTAAATATTACCTTGTGGATGCGGGATATCCAAACAAGAAGGGGTACCTGGCACCATTCAAAGGGTCTCGGTATCATCAAGCACTATTTCGGGAACATGAACGACCCAATAACCCGAGAGAAATGTTTAACGAAGCGCATGCATCACTGAGGAGTGTGGTGGAAAGGACTTTTGGAGTGTGGAAATATCGGTGGAAGTTCTTGTACAACATGCCGGACTATGATTTTGCGACGGTGCAAGTGCCATTGGTTGGTGCATCAATGGCATTACAAAATTTCATTCATAGACACGAGCTAGCTGCCTTGGGCAATAACAGACATTATTTTGTTTCATCAGCGCTAGATGACATGCCCGACGTTCACGCCGGCGGAGCAAATCTCGATGATGGGCTCATGTGGATATGGCAAGAGTTCACGTTCGTATACGCGACCATTTGTTTTATATACGCAGTTTGGGACTATTGTGAATATGCTCTTTTCTATGTGGAAATTTGTTGTGGAATGTGACCCACGTAGCAAGACATTGGACTTATGGAACTATTTGTAATGCATAATATTCGAACTGCAGCTTCCTAAACATTTGTAATGTACTTATAAATTTTATTTGCGTAGATTAACCTTTAGTTTCGTTCAATTTTGCACCTATTGGATGCCTTTGATATTTGACTCCCAGTCCAATTTCATGACAAAGAATTGCATTCTTTTTTTGTTATAGTTCATAAATTTTTTTGGTAATTTTTTTAATTTCTGAAAAATTTAATAATTTTATAAGCTGGTTTTTTTTTTATTTGTAGAAAAGCATAAAAATTTATATTTAATTTTTAACAAATTTGAACAAAATGTTTGAACTTTTTTTGTAAACATCAACTAAAGGAAGAGTTCGCGTTCAAGCAAAAAATATATTTGAATTTAATTTTTATTATTTATGACAATGGGACCATTCACATTATAGTTGGAACAAAATTACTTGAAAAAAAAATTATTAAAAAATAGTTGGAAATTTTTTATTTATTTGGAAAAAAAAATGATTGAAAATCATAGTCTGGCATGTTGTATAGGAACTTCCACTGAGATTTCTACACTCCAAAAGTCCTTTCCACCACACTCCTTAGTGACGCATGCGCTTCGTTAAACATTTCTCTCGGGTTATCGGGTCGTCCATGTTCCCGAAATAGTGCTTGATGATACCGAGACCCTTTGAATGGTGCCAGGTACCCCTTCTTGTTTGGATATCCCGCATCCACAAGGTAATATTTACCTGTAGTTAAATAAAATAAAATAAAAAAACAATTATATACACGTGATATAAACCTGAACTAATATTGAATCTGAAATTTGTTACCTTCTTGTGGGGTGCAGAAACGGTACGCACTGATTTTCAATTATTTCCTTAAAGATGCGACTGTCATGCATGCTTTCATCCCAGCCACAAGAAATAAAAATGAAGCACATGTCAAAGTCGCAGACTGCTAGTATATTTTGGGTTGGATAATCTTTTCGGCCATAATATGTGCCCGCATCACGGGCAGGCAACACGGCTTCTACGTGAGTTCCATCCAACGCACTTATACAATTCTGCCATAATAGAACACATCACAACTATTTAATTGGACACCGCATTGTACACAAGTGTTCTTAATGGCAATTAATGAATTCTCACCTTGAACGGTATGTATTTGCCTCTTGTCCGCAAGTAGGGATGCCTACTATTTTGATCTCTGGTTGGCTTGCAATGGTGTTCAGTGAACAATTTCATTGCATCTAACACTGCATGAAAATGTCGAGAAACCGTTTCTCCCGAGTGTTGAAACCGCTCTTGAATGCTTCGGTTTTGGTAGCCGGCCAAGGTATGGATGAACATGGCAACACTTTCTTCAATGTATAATCCATGGGGTCTTTTAGGTACTCGTAAACCAAAATCCCTTCGTAATGTATCACATAACGCTTTAAACACATACAGAGGCATATGCAAATTTTCTTCGCCCCTACCCAAGTGTCCATCAAATAGTTCTTAAATCCATGCACGACCGGTTAAAATTGAAGTTCGACATGGGATCTTGTCCATGTACTTCACGTAATATTCCATTGCATGTCGCGATGCTTCAACGATTACATCGTTTTGTTGGTCCTCTTGTTCCTCTGCTTGTTTGATTATGTAATCATCATTATTTTGATACAGATTGGTACATTCACCGTTCCACATATCAAAATTGTTGAACCCTACAATGCACACAACATAGGATTAATTACGTTGACCATGTAGTCTTGTCATATTATAAACTAATGCACAAAATAAAAAAGAATGGCAACACCCATGCATACACAAATCACGCTTCGATGAAGCAATACTGCATAAAATGTTCGACATTAGGTCCGCATCCATTCACCCAAAACATTAATATTAACTAACAGTACTGATAAGCGAAGCTAGGAAAAAGCAAAAATAAAGAAGCATAACAGCACAAGTCATGTCCGCAAACACCCACAACAGTTTCAATTTTTCCCAAAAACAACAAACCATAGGAGTCACAGTCCTTTGGAGGCCGTCAAAGCCGCAAGCCAACTGACCACATTATCATCATCAGGCATGCACATTAGTATCTCACGGTAATCTGCATTCTCCAACGCAATGCAGGCAAAGTGGAAAAGGGGCGTACTGAGGAAGTCGAGTGTAGCCATAATCCTTTGCATGCATGCCTCAATGCCATACTTCTGAGATGCACTAGTTCCATGCCTGATCATAAGGTGCTTCTGTGAACGAACAGCCTCGAAGAGATGGCTGAAACTGTTTGCAAGCACTGATGCGCCAGTGGACGACTTCTTCGACTTTCCACTTGTACTACCCCCCTTCTTGCGCTTTGACCCTTGCTCCGCTTCATCTACCTGGACAATGGGGGAGGGTGGTGGTGAGTCCACTACCGGTTGATATGGCTCAGTAAATGGCTGCAACCCAGGGGAGTTAACTGAATCGGATTCACCGTCCGCAATGTCCACAACTTGCTCGCCGGGGGTCCAATGATGTTTCCCAGTCGCGGTTGCACCTGTGAAAACTTCTCGCATCAAATCTTCATGCTCCAATGGCTTGGTCTTGACTTTGTATGCTAGCTTGTTTGTCTGCAAATGAGAAGAATAAAAATTAGAAAACCAAATTAAAGTAGTAAAGTAACAAACAACCAAATTAATTACGAATATGAAATGAACAGTACACTACAAGTATATATTCCATTACATACCGATTTCAAATTTTCCCACCATTCCTCTGACGCGGTGAACAACCCGGTTGCCCTGTCAAACCCAATCCCAGTTACACCATTACTACTGTCCATCAATTTATTCCAAGCCTGCCACTCCTTTTTCAAAGCAAGGTACTTGTTCTTGAACTGTTTCTTGTCATGACGTCTGTTTATGCGCTGAGCAAATTTCACAGCAATTTCCTTATACCCGGCAACTGTGATAGTTGTACCTAGCCTACGTCCCGCTAAAATTTGCTCCCGCACACACTCTAAGAATATTTCGGTTGATACACTGTCCCAAGTTGCTTTATGTGAAAGATCAATATAATCAGCCAACCCTTCACTAGGCAAGTGTCCAACACCTTTATGTTTGGACGGTGTTCGAGGGAACGAACGTGTTGCCACCATTGAACTAATTACGGTACAAGGTAGTGTACACATGTTACATAAATTAGACACGGAAAATAGACAACATCTCACAAGCAAATATGATATGCAAAAGTAAACTGGAATGTAGGAGAAAAGAAGAACATAACTAATAATAGGAAGTAGCATTTACAGTAGTCCAGTTTTGTTACTTCAGCTACTAGTTAAACAAGCATCCAACATACATACACGATGTTGTTACAACGTTTTACATGCGCAGTAATAATATGATAACCGTTATGCACAACACATAAATAATCGTTTTCATGACACGCAAGGTATTAAAAATTTGCACGATATCAGCCCGTAACTGCATGACTTCGCTTGGGGATGAGTCATGGTCGGGGCTCGGTCTCCCTGATTCATCACACCAACCAATCCAATTTACACATTGCTGATGAGCAACAAACATAACTGTGGTTAGCTAAGGAAGTTCAATTTTGGCAATCAATGGAGATTCAAATAACATATTTTACACAACTCACCACGGGCTGAGGACAAACATAATATGCATGACCAGGATTTTTGTGGGATCTGGAAATCTTAACAAAACAATGGCCATAGCTACAAGCACACATTCGTCGTGGCCATGTTGACGTGCTAGTGGACATAGAGGAAGCCATCCGCTGTTTCTTACTAAGAAATATTTAGTAAAAATAGTGATTTTTAAAATTTATCTAGTACACTTTACAGAGAATACATGTTCATCTTTAGTATAAATAATACTTTTGTGATGTGATTCTATCCAAACAAACATGCGTCATCTAAAGTTTGGCGTAGTCCAACATTATCATTTTAACTCTTAAATGAACCACTCAACCAATACATATCAGCTATGTTGTTGTCATTTATCTTGAAGAGCTATTAAATAAATTAGACTGTTCTCATAATTATTTGAATATGAAACATAACAAACTTCATTGTTAAGTAAATGTAGGTCATCTCAGAAATATTTTACTTTAAGCCCAACTGTGATATATGTAATTATAAATTATAATTTATAATATTTCTAACGGAGTAAATTAGAATTTCCCATCTCAAGTCCTGTCCAAGAATTTATAAACTACAAATGTATTCCAAATGTTTAAATTATGAGAATGAACTGGGCCATGGCTGCTTGTAATTTAAGAGGCATGTGAGGCATGACAAGTTCCACAATGCATCTCTATAAATCAGAATTATAGAGCTACATATTTGACTAAAAAAAAAAAGACACTTTCAAATAAGAGTTCAATCATTTTAGTTTGTTGTATGAAATTTGTTTTTGATTGCTGTAATCAAGGTATATTACAAGTAAAGAACACAAAATATTTTCCAATCGCTTGCAGTCTTAATTTATTTTTCCAGGAAATGACGAAATCAGATTAATTTATTTTAAAGTGTTTTTATTCTACCTTTATTGACGAAATCATGAAAATGGCTTGCAGTGGCTTCCAATGGCTTTAATTTGTTTTAATTCAGATTAATTTATTTGTTTATTTGTTTAATCATGAAAATTTATTTGTTTTAATGCCAATGGCTTCCAATAAGGAAAGTCAGATTAATTATTTCCTTAATTTGTTTTTATTCTACCCTTAAATCTAATTAACAAACATATTAATCTGTCAATCTTGTACCCTTAATTTGTTAATTCAATGGCTTGCAAACAGATTATTTGTTAATTATTGACAAATTAACAAATTAAGATTGACAGATTAATTCAATGGCTTGCAAACAAATTTTTTATTCTACCCTTAATTCAGATTAATTCAATGGCTTGCAATCTTAATTAACAAACACAGATTGACAGAGTATTATGAAAAATTTGGTCCATCTCATATATGATGCACAAACACAGATTGACAGAAAAAAAAAAAAAAAAAAAAAAAAAAAAAAAAGGGAAAAACACAGCATACAAATCAGATTTCAAGCAACTGGTACGAAGATCAAAATATGGAATGTAATCATTTTGAACAAAAAAAAAAAAAAATTATTTCCAACTCCAAACCTAATCATCTGCACATTCGGATTGTGAATGATAATTATGGAAATCAAGGGGGGAAAAAAAAACAGCTCAACACAATATTCTAGATTATTATGAGCCATTTAACTGAGGCGAGAAACAAAAAAAAAAAACAAAAAAATGTTGTCGGCGATTTAAATTTGGGGAAAGACAGATCATTACCAAATCGGCATAAATATCCACCGAATACCATCACTATGGGCCAAAACACAACAAGATCTTGTAGATCGGAATGGAAAATGAACATAACCGAGTCGACAAAGGTAACAAACACATGTATAATCAGTTCAGGTGATTTACGTGTCGTAGTTCTTCGTCGGTCGTGTTGTGTGGAAGGCAGAGCTCCGCCGAAGAGAGATCAGTCGCGAACTCGTGTTGCTACAGTCGGTTGTGAGAGACGGAACATAAGAGATGAGAATAGGGCAGATGCGCTTTTGTTTCAACTGTGTGTATAACCCATACCTTTGAAATAGTCAAAGGGTAAAATGGTAATTCCATCCCCGTTTGTAACCTGGCTGTACCCACTCGTGCACTGTTTACGCTTTTTGGCTTATTTCACAAATGAGGCTACAATAGCCTCAATTTGTTTTTCCCAAACAGCGCCAATGAATCCCCCATAATCAAAAGCAATGGCGTATTTATTTTCTTTCACTGATAGAAGTTTTCTTTGTGGCATTAGATTAGGAGTAAGAGGTTTCTAGAAAAGAAGTTCCAAGAATCCAAAGTCAAATCTAAAGTAGATATCTGAAACTAATTTGAAAGTAATAAAATGATGAATCGTGAGTAGAACAAATCTCTAACAATAATGGCCCAAAAAGTAATAGAGCTATGATACCCAGATGAAGGGCGGCCAAGAACGAGTTGCAACTCGGCAGAGGAACGATTGACTTTGGAGTTTAATGGAGTTACACTTTAATTTTAAGAGCTGAACATGTGACCATACAAGAATAATCAACTTAGAAGATTGGGACAGACAAATAGGACAGGTGATCTAAACATAGATTACATAGACAAATAGATCAAAGAAATTTCCATGGTTCTCAGCCTTGTTATGATAGAAATGAACAAAAATAAATCAGTTTTAGTTAATGTAATAAATACTAATTATTCTTTTTAAAAATAAATTTTATGTAAGTATTAGTGATATCTGATTAATCTAATTTTTGATTGATTAACTTAATTTTTTTACATAAATGATCTATTAAGGATGTGTTAAACCTTAAACGATTTCAATTACCGAGACAGAGTTGAAATGGACTCGAAAAGTCCAAAACTACATCAAGGTGAGAGTCCTTTATACAAGTCTTGTGCGGTCACATTATTTTGGTGATAAATATTATTGCGATCATCAGTTTTTCATGATTATAATAATATAGTAAAATAAAAGAGTAATGATATACAATCAAATAATTATACATAACATAAAGATGTAATAAATTTGTATAAATTTTAACGTCAAAGGACCCTTGAAAAGTGATTTATTACTTCAATTGCTAATCTTACATAATTCTGGTGGGCTTTTCGTTATGAAATTTTTACTTGTGAATGATTTTTGAAAACAAAAATGTGTTGCCATTTTATGATACCACTCTTGACACAAGCAAGTATATTTAACTTAGAAATATGTTCATTACTTTTTTTTTTTGGGGGGGGGGGGGGGGGGGGGGGGGAAGAAAGAGAAATTTTATTCTTTGTGCACATCAACCTTGATCTTTATTATGGAACCCTAGTGCTATAAAAATCAACATTCCTTTTCGTAGTTTTTCATAACTATACTAAAATGTGAATAAAATATTTGGATAAATTAAATTGATGCATCGCGTATCCCCCTCTTTTCAATAACAGATATAATAATTGTGTTAATTTCGATAATTAATTTACATTTGAATCCTCCTACTTTATTTGTAAAAACAACCATTTCTTATCAAAATTAATTAAATTATATCTCAAAAAATAAACAAGTAATTTTCTATTAGTAAATCATTTTCTTTGAAGCAATCCTGTTGTAGCTAACAATACTAAACTTTTATTGTGTACATAATCTACTAATTAAGCCAAACTCATTGATGAATTTTAGATGGATTTCTAAAAATGTTTAGTGGACTAATGGCTATTAGCTAGTTTATTATGTGTAGAATCTAATAAGTGGGACTCATTTATGGTTAAAAGTAGATTAAATTAATTACTAAATTTGAGAGATTTGATTAACTCTGAACCCTTTTCAATCTTTGGACATTTATTAGCTAGGTTTAAAGAAGTAAAATAATTTACAAATAAAATTTTTGTATATAGATGGAGTCCACTATGTAGCAAGTATGGTCAATGTGGTGGCAGATGGAGTCCACTGCCAGTGGAGTCAGGGGGGGTTTCTGTTTTGTGGAAGGATATTTTGTCCTTAGCTTCACGTAATCCATTATTGAGGGAGTTCTTCTTCTCTAATTTCAAAATTGTGATTGGGAATGGTATTAGGACAAAATTTTGGGTGGATGTGTGGTGCAATAATCAAAGCATCTCTCTTGCTTTCCCTAGACTTTTTTCCTTATCAGTTCATAAAGATGGTTCAGTGTTTGATTTCTTTCAAAGGAAAAATGAGGGTGATGACTGGAACCTCTTGTTTAGAAGACAACTCTTTGCTTGGGAAGAGAAGGATCTATCTAACTTGTATGAGTACCTTCAAGCTACACCCAGTTTAAGGAGTCACGAGGAGGATCAGTGCACCTGGCTGGCCAATTCATCTGGTGCCTTTTCTATAGCCTCTGTGTTGAATTGGATGGCTTCGCGTAAGGGGTGTAATTTCAGATTTGTAATGAATATCTGGAATAATATTGCTTCCCCAAAGGTCCAATTCATGACATGGTTAGCATGGAGGGGTAGGATGAAGTCTGTTGCCTTTACGCAAAGGGTTGAGGTGTTGAAGCATAATGTAAACATTCTCTGTGTTTTTTGTAAGACAGAGGTGGAGACATAGAATTATGTTTTGTTGCATTGTAGTTGTATCTGGAAAGTGTGGTTTGGGATTATGGACTGGTGGGGATTGTGTTGGGCCACTCCTGGATCAGTCCAGTCCCTGCTGAGTTGGTGGGCTGGTTCTAAGGAGTTAGTCGAAGGTGAGGATGATGTGGCGAATTGTTCATTTGGCTGTGTTATGGTTAGTTTGGAAATTAAGGAATGATTGTTTGTTTTGATAATGCTCAACCTAATTTTGCGAATTTGGAAGAATTGGTGAAAGTTAGAGTGGCATTGTAGGTAAAGTCTAGTATGAAGGATTTGCATTATTCTGTGCATGATATTATTTCAAACGTATAGTAGATCTGCTATTTAGTGTAATGGGGTTGTGGCTAGTGTGTTGGCTGTAAAAATCTGAATTTCATTGGTTGAGGGTAGGGCTATTAGTGTTTATTGATGAGTTGTGACTTTAGGATGTTCTGAGTGTGGGTGTCTGTTTACTGATACATGTCCTACTATTTGACTAGTTTTTGTGCTCCAGAGTTATCTCTCAGGTGAGGTTCAAGTAGTAGTGGCTTTGGAAATAGAGTGTTAAGGATATACCAGCTAGCTCAGTTAGCTTAGGTTGCAGAAGTAGCTCCAAGCTACAGCTCCAACCACAGCTTCAAACTCAGCTTTGCTAAGTCATCAGCTTAGATATTTTAAATAGATATTTGTAGAATTAGTTAGGAGTTAGTCGTAGTGTTTGTTAGTTTGTTAGATCCATTATATTGTATATAAGTATGAGTGATATATGCAAAACATATTCATTTTGAGAATGAAATAGATTTGATTACAAACTTCTTTATGGTATCAGAGCTTACTAAGCTCTATCGAGCAATTGATCCTTGACAACATCACTTTCTTCTTATCTTCTTTCGAATTTGACTTTACTGATCCCTAATCTGTCATCCTTTGTCACAGTCAAGCTTAATGGAACGAATTTCATCATCTGGCAATCTTAACTCTTGAATATTCTTCAAGCAACCAATCTTCTTGGTTACCTTGATGGCTCAATCACATGTCCTTCATCTACAATCATTGATTCAACAGGGAGTTTAGTGCCTAATCCCGAATTTCTTCAATGGACTATGATTGATGAACATTTGTTAAGTTGCATCACTACAACTCTTACACCATCGATCTAAGCATCTGTTCTTCACTTTTATCACTGTTTAGAGGTATGGACATCTCTGCAAAAGCGATTTACGACTTTATCTCGTTTGCATGTTCATCAATTAAAAAATAAACTGAATAGTGTTGCTAAGAAATCAGATACAATGGAAGAATATTTGTCCAAAATCAAGGTCATAGTTAGTTAGTTAGCTTTGGCCTCTGTTATCATTGATGATGAAGATCTGGTCCTCATTACTCTGAATGGTCTTCATTCAGAGTATGATGCTTTTTCCATTATAATTCGTGCTTGACTAGAAATTATTACTATGGATAATCTCTTATCCTTGCTATGTTCTGAGGCTCTTCATTTAGATTCAAAGAATAAAAAATCTACAGAACTAACTGTAGCTTTTTCTATAGTTAAGGGATCTGACAATTCACGAGCTCAGAATTTTAATCAACCTCATGGTTGATCTTATTCTAGAGGAGGAAGAGGTGGTCGTAATCAAGGATCCTACAGAGGATATGGATACCAATGATATGGAGGATCTTACAGAAGTTCTGGTAGTGGTAGATTTCGAGGCCAAGGAGGGAGAGTTTCTAATCAATTTTGTCAGATTTGTAGAGGCTCTAGTCATTCTGCATTAAACTGCTGGCATCGTATGGATCCACAATTTCAATCTCCATTTCAGTCTCAGTCTTCACAAACAAGTAATTTCAGTTCACAATCACCATCAAGAGTTTTTGTCACTGCTTCAAATGCTTCTATGTCTCCATCCTCATCATCTACTCCAAGTCCATGGTACTTGGACTCTGTAGCTACAGATCATATGACCAATGATCTTAGCTATCTCAGTTGTTATTAGCCCTATCAAGGATCAGATCAGATTACTATAGGAGATGGTAATTCTATTCCTATACAACATACTGGTAAAGGTCTTCTTCCCACTTCTCATCATCTTTTTAAGCTTAGCAATATGCTTCATACAGATTCTTTATCATCTAATCTAGTCTCTGTTCAAAAATTGGCTCAAGATAATAATTGCATTATCAGTTTTGATGATACTCATTTTGTGATTCAAGACAAGGTTACGAAGAGAATTCTTCACAAAGGCTCTAATCTGCATGGCTTGTACCATTTCTTTTCCACTACTACCTCACATGCTCTTACTCTTGATTTTGCAGCACATCTCAAGTGCATTCTACTTTGTTAGGTCCCTTAGTCTTGTCAATCCCGCGAACAAACTTGAGTTATTAAGTTGTAATTTTCCATTCTGTTTTGTATTGCTCGCTCGAGCGAATGAGTCCTCGCTCGAGCGAAGAGTGCATCTATGTGAAAACTTGAAAGAGATAAATGTACGCTCGAGCGTAGGTTTATTGGCTCGAGCGAAGAAATGCGTCTGTACAAAAACCTAAAAGTGATGAATGTACGCTCGAGCGCAGGGTGCATGGCTCGAGCGAAGCCACTTATGGAAATCACACGAGATAAGCTCCTCGCTCGAGCGAGAGAGTCTTCGCTCGAGCGAGCTTCACAATTCCAGATTTCTATAAGTACCTGTTTTAATCCTAAACTAGGATTAGGTTTTTGGAGATTTACTTTAAGGTTTTCTAAGGTTTTCTTTCAGAATAGTTTTTCTAGTTTTCCTTGATATTTTTGAGTGGGTTTTAAACCTATTATCTGAGATACATACATCAAGGAGTTTGTTTCTTCATAATTAAGAGTGTTTTTCTTCGGTGGAATCCGGAGATTCAAGCGTAGAGCATCAAAGGAGTTTGATACTGTACGATGGTCGTTTGAATCTCGACTTCAGATTGGTTGTGGATTCGCTTTACACAATTGAAGGTGCTGTGGTGAAAGAGTTACGAAGTTTGAAACAAAATTATGCGTTTGTAATCTTGTTGATTTGTATTGTGTCTTTTGAATATTTGGCATTTCGCCCGTGGTTTTTTACCACCATTGAAGGTGCTTCAATTGTGGTTTTTCCACTTAAAAATCGTTTGTGTCGATTTATTGTTTTTCGAAAACAACAATCTAAACCACTGTCGTAAATGCTTGTTGATTTAGATTGTGTGTTTTGAATATTTGGGAATTGGTGGAATTAAATCTTAATCTAATCACAAATCACAAATCACTTAGGATTTTCAATTTGGTATCAGAGCAGGTCACTCTTTGTTTTTATCAAAACCATAGGAGTGTGATTTTGTGTGATTGGTGATATGGATTCAATTCATGAAGGTAACTCGACCCATAGACCTCCGTTACTTGATGGTACAAACTATTCTTATTGGAAAGCTCGTATGAGAGCGTTTTTAAAATCCATCGATGAGAAAGTTTGGCACTGTGTGATCTATGGGTGGAGTGAACCTACTGTCACCATTGATGGTATTGAGATTCCCAAACCCCTTGATAAATGGGACACAACCGATTATCAAAACTCGAGTTGGAACAGTAAGGCTCTCAATTCCCTTTTTTGCTCCATCACACCTGAAGAGTTTCGTCGTATCTGCACGTGTGAGGTAGCAAAAGAGGCTTGGGACATTCTTGAAACGATTCACGAAGGTACTACTTCTGTTAAAAGGTCAAAATTTCAATGTCTCACCTCTGCCTTTGAAACCCTTTTTATGCGTGATGATGAGATGTTTGATGATTTTATGCTAAACTTAGTGACATCGTGAATTCCTGTTTCACACTCGGTGAAAAAATCCCTGAAGCTAAAGTTGTTGGAAAAATTTTGAGGTCATTACCCGAGAGGTTCCAATCAAAAGTGACAGCCATTGAGGAGGCTCAGAATGTTGATACCCTCAAGCTTGATCAGTTGGTTGGAAACCTGCAGACTTATGAAGCCCACCAGATTTCTAAGAAAAACAAAAAGATAGTGTGGCTTTTACTAGTGCTCATGACACTGTAAAAACTCCTGAGACTGAGTTTGATTTAGAGTCTGAGATGACGGCCATGTTTACTAAACAATTCAAAAAAAAAAATTAAAGAAAAAGAAGCCTAATTTCAGAGACCCTATTTCAAAAGACAAGAGTAATGATAAACCCACAACTTTTCCACCAAAACTTGCTCCAAAAACTGAAAAGAAGATTGTAAAGGGGCAAGGGGTCAAGTGTTATGAATGTCAAGGGTTTGGTCATATTGCCCTTGAATGTCCTTCGAAAAAGAATCGGAAGAAAGTCTACACAGTAACTTGGGATGATGAAAGCGGGTCGGAGCAAGAACCCGAAGAAACTGAATCTGGTGAAGACAGGGATAGTGCTTTCATGGCATTTTGGTCCACTTTCACACAACCTCTTCCGAAGCCAGTGGAATTTGCTCATGGTCAGAATTTGCATCATGCTCCCACCTTTGATGGGAGTAATTACTTGTATTGGAAGATCAGAATGAGGGCATTTCTGAGAGCTTTTGACCCAGAAGGCTGGCAAGCCATTGAAGAGGATGTTGAAAGTGCTGACAATCCGAGTAATCAGAGAGTCCTGATTACTATTCGTGGAGCAATTTCTGATGAAGAACAACAACGGGTTGCTCACTGCACAAAGGCTAAAGATACATGGGACATTCTGAGCCAATTTCATGAAAGTGGAGATTCATCTTCACCACCATCTATCACTTTTCTTGCCTTAGTTGCTCGACTGGATGAGGTCAAGGAGAATGAGGAGCAAAAAGAAGATGATGAAACATCAGAAGACAATGATGAGATTAATGGTGATGATCTACAACAAGCTTACGAAAAGCTTTACGAGGAATCTCTGAATTTGTCCAAAATCAATGACAAACTCACTCTCAAGCTCAAAGCATGTGAAAGCGAGAATGTCAAGCTAAAAGGAGAACTTGTAATAGCAAAGCAGAATGTCATCAAGATCTCTATTGACAGGCAAGACCTATGTGAGAAACTTCTATCCTGTGAAACTGAAAGGAATGAACTCCTGAAAGTGTATTCCACATATGAAGAGAAGCTTGAAAGTCTTGAGATGTCACAAGCTACATTGGAAGAGATGGTCAGTCATAAAGATGAAGAACTCCGAATTGCTAGAGCCACAATTGCCATGTGGAACAAAGGTTCAAAATCATTAGAAGACATCCTCGGTTCTCAACAAATGGGTTGTGACAAAAGTGGGCTAGGCTATGGTAATGCAACAGCTCACAAGGAACAGGCCTCTACATCACATGACCTGAAGACTCAAGCAAAGGGAAAGCTGAAGGTACACCAGGGTGATCCCTCTCTTCATCTACCTAACAGAGGTAAGATCAACAAAAATGAGGTAAAACCTGTTTTTATTTGTCATCATTGTGGTAGGTATGGCCACATTCGTCCTTATTGCTTTAAATTGTTTGGTAAGGTGTCTCAAAAGGGTAGAAATTCGAATACTTTTTGGGTTAGGAGACAACCTTACATGTCTAGGCGGAATACCAAGATTCATGAGGGTGTTCACAACGCCAAGACATTCACCAAGTCCGCCAGACCTGATTTTGTTAAGACCAAAAAGATTTGGGTGAGAAAAGATGATTTGACTTATTTAGTTGTTCACACTGCCCTAAAAGCACGTGACTCACACATGTGGTATCTTGATAGTGGGTGCTCTCGTCACATGTCAGGTAATAAATCCTACTTCACTTCCCTTGAAAAATATGAAGGTGGAATTGTTATCTTTGGAGATGGTGGCACCTCTAGAGTCATTGGTAAGGGCTCTATAAGTGTTGTTGGTCTTCCCAAGCTTGAAAATGCTTTACTTGTTGATGGTCTTAAAGCAAATCTTTTGAGCATTAGTCAAATGTGTGATTCCCACCATGAAGTATTGTTTTCAAAAAATAAATGTGAAATTTTGGATAAAAAAGGAAATACTGTCTTGCATGGGGTTCGCACATCTGATAACTGCTATGGGATTGTTACTACTAATGATCTCACTTGTCACTCAGCCATCATAAGTAACATTGATTTGTGGCATCAAAGATTAGGTCACATGAATTTCAAAGACCTAACTAAGATAGCCAACAAAGAGCTTGTGAGAGGAGTACCTAAACTGGGTAAGAATCTAAATCATGTGTGTGGACCACGTCAACTTGGGAAACAAACCCGTGCCCCTCATAAAAAGGTGAACAGCTTTACAACCAAACGTCTTTTGAATTGGTTCACATGGACTTAATGGGACCTACTCGCACTGAAAGCATTGGAGGTAAAAGATATATTTTTTTAACTGCTGATGATTTTACTTGTTTTTCATGGGTAAATTTTTTAAGGGAAAAATCTGATTCGTTTGATGCTTTCCAAGCCTTAGTCCTTAAAATCCAAAATGAACAGGGTGTTTCCATTGGGCGTATCATAAGAATCCGAACTGATCATGGTCGTGAGTTTGAAAACAGTTCTTTTTCGGATTTTTGTGATATGCATGGAATTAAGCATGAATTTTCTGCACCTATTACCCCACAACAAAATGGGGGTTTGAGAGGAAGAATAGGGTTGTTCAAGAGATGGCTAGGGTCATGCTCCTTAGTAAGAAACTTCCTTCAAAGTTTTGGGCTGAAGCCCTAAATACTGTTGTTTATGTCATAAATCGCGTATATTTAAGACCCGACACCTTACAAACTCCATATGAATTGTGGAAAGGATTGAAACCTAATGTAAAATACTTCAAAACTTTTGGGAGTAAGTGTTACATTTTCAAAGATAGAGAGCCTTTGGGCAAATTTGACTCCCGAAGTGATGAAGGTATTTTTCTAGGGTATTCAACCACCAGTAGGGCTTTTCGAGTCTATAACTTGTGTACCTCTTCTTTAATGGAATCGATCAATGTGGTTATCGATGACACAGGTTCTCCTACTCCAGCAACAAATGAGGATGAATATGGTGAGTCTCCAATCTTGGATAATGTACCATAAAGTCAAAAAGAAGCTAAGGTCCAAGCACAAGAAGTTGAGAAAGCACCATCTTCACAGGTAAGTCAGAGTCCAAAGAGTGCACAGAGAGACACCACTTCTGATGCTTCTGTCACCACAAGTCCTGAATACAAACCATCAGCAAGGGTGAAACTGAATCATCCAGCTCAACAGGTGATTGGAAGTGTATCGGATCGAATAAAAACCCGAAGACAAATTCGGGATGAGGTATCACATATGTGTTATGTTTCATTAATTGAACCTAAAAATATTAAAGAGGCTTTACTAGATGATAGTTGGGTGAATGCTATGCATGAAGAATTAGGTCAATTTGAACGAAACAATGTTTGGACTTTAGTACCTAGGCCTAGAGACATGAATGTGATAGGTACCAAGTGGATCTTTAAAAATAAATCTGATGAGAATGGTACTGTGGTTAGAAATAAAGCCAGGTTGGTTGCTCAAGGCTACACATAAGTAGAGGGTGTTGACTATGATGAGACGTTTGCCCCAGTTGCACGTCTCGAATCTATTCGTATTTTACTTGGTGTTGCATGTTTTCTTGGTTTCAAATTATATCAAATGGATGTGAAAAGTGCCTTTCTGAATGGGTACTTGAAAGAAGAGGCTTATGTTGAGCAACCAAAAGGGTTTGAGGACCCTAAATGTCCAAATCATGTCTACAAGTTAGACAAGGCTTTGTATGGATTGAAACAAGCCCCTCGGGCTTGGTATGATAGACTTACTACCTTTCTTCTTGATAATGACTTTCAAAGGGGTAGTGTGGATAAGACTTTATTTGTGAAACATACTAAGTCTCATATTCTTGTTGCTCAAATTTATGTTGATGATATTGTGTTTGGATCCACTGCTGATCATCTTGTGAAATATTTTTCGGATTGCATGACACATGAGTTTGAGATGAGCATGATGGGAGAGTTGTCTTATTTTTTGGGTCTACAAATTAAACAGTCTCCTTCGGGTATGTTTGTTTCTCAGACTAAGTATGCCAAAAATCTTGTGTCAAAGTTTGGTCTTGAGTCTGCCAAACATGCACGCACTCCCATGAGCACTAGTCTTCACCTTTCCAAAATTCCTCTGGTATTGATGTTGATCCTACCCTTTATAGGAGTATGATAGGGAGTCTTCTTTACCTCACAGCCAGTCGTCCTGATATTGCTTTCAGTGTAGGTGTTTGTGCCCGTTACCAAGCCAGTCCTAAAGAGTCTCATCTTCTTGCTGTAAAACGCATCATTAAATATGTTAATGGGACATTGGGGTTGGGGTTTGGTTTTCTACTGATACTACAGCTAAAATTACTAGTTTTTCTGATGCCGACTAGGCAGGGTGTGCTGATGATAGGAAAAGTACATCCGGGGGTGTTTTTTACCTTGGGAATAATTTGGTTTCCTGGCATAGTAAAAAGCAAAATGACATCTCTCTTTCGACTGCTGAGGCAGAGTACATTGCTGCAGGGAGTTGTTATGCACAAATGTTGTGGATGAAGCAAATGCTTCATGATTATGGAATAGAACAGAACACTCTCACTCTTTTTTGTGATAATACAAGTGCCATAAACATTTCAAAAAATCCTGTCCAACACTCTCGCACCAAACACATTGACATTCGTCATCATTTTATTCGAGAGTTAGTGGAAGAAGGCCTTATTGTTCTTGAACATATACCTACTGAGCATCAAAAAACTGATATTTTTACAAAACCCCTTGATCTTCTTTGGTTTGAGTTCCTTAGAAAGACCTTGGGTGTCATGCTCGATCACTAGAGTGTTTCTTGTTTATTGAGTGGGTGTGAGTGTTTGGCTTTATGTGTGCTTGGATGCTATAATCTCATTGTCATTGATTCCTGTCATCTTTGCATCTAGAAATATATGAACACTGCTCATGTTGCTTACAAGATCTCATTCGTCTTTGTTCATAGCTGAATGTCCATGCTCATTTACTTCATGATCTCATTCTGTACACATCCTTGAAATAAACTGTTGCAGGGGTTTCCGCACAAGTGATCAAAGTTCTCTATGGACCACTAACAGTGTTTCTTGTACTTTTTCAGAGGAATTGACCTATACTAGTATATCATGGGTGATGTTGAGTCTCTTAACCATCTACCATCATTTTTCACTTCCACGGTTTCTCCCTCAGTTCATTGAAGTCCAGGCATTAGGAAAAGGCTACCTCAGAGGCACCAACCAGGCCATCCTTTTTTATTTTATTCTTCTCTGTCCATACTCTTGAGCGTGCATGCCACCAGTGAGTGCCCACAAGAAAGAAAAGTAAAAAAATAAAAATAAAAATAAAAAGGGATTCATTGATTGAGGGGGAGCATTCGCTTTTACTCAACAAATATCCCGTGATTCCTAGTGGTTTGACTTTTCTCTGTGATGTTCAGTTACTCTTGCCGGAGGTCCAGCCATCTGATCACTACGAGGATTAACTCTAGCTCTGTGATCTCTCATAGATTGCACACACACACATCATTTTTGTGAGCTCTCATGTTGGTTTCTGAGTTGTACATTCTCTTGTGGTTCATGATCATTAATTATATTTTATCTGATTTGCGCATGATTATATGCTTTATATTGTCAAAATTGCAAGTTAGCAGGCCTCATGGTTTGTAGATTATTTCATCTTAGTATAACCTTCATGCTATTGTGCGCATTCACTTGTGTTTCAAGTTCCACTTCATAGTGTGAGTATTGGATTTTTGTTTTTTACAAAAAAAAAAATGTTTTTTTGATATCTTTTGTTTTTTTTTTCTCTTCGCTCGAGCGAATGAGTGCTCGCTTGAGCGTGCTTCTGCTACTAAGTTAAACCTAAGAGCGTGATTTTTAGGCTCGAGCGACCCTTTGTGCATTAGTGTCTTCGCTCGAGCGAGAGAGTCTTCGCTTGAGCGATCTGTCGAGGCTTAAGTTCTGATGCTGTGTCTTTTCAGTTCATTTTTTTTCCCTCCTTCTTCGTGTTCTCTCTCTCTCTCTCACCTAGGGTTTTCTTGGTCTCCATTGCTGGCATCTTCTTTGGTTTAATCTTTTTTTTTTTAGCATCACTTCTTCATTCATCTAGCTTTATCATTGTTTGGTAAGTTTTTTTTTCTTTTCCTTTATTGGTTTTTTTTCGTACTCTGTTTTTTTTTTGTTGTCTGATCTGCTATGTTGATACTGCTAGGGTTCTTCATTGTGCCTTTTGGTTTTCTATCTCTCTATTGCATCTAGGTTTAGTGGTATTGGACCATTTTTGCTAGGTTTTCTCAGTTAGGGGTAAAATTGGGGCTTTATTTTTCTTTATTTAAATATACTGTCTTGTGTTTCATATGTTCAGTTATGTGGACTATTTGATTTGTATGAATGTTGCTGCTACTAATCATTTCTATCATTCATGGCTATCTCTGTGCTTATTGATTTTAACCTAGCTCTGTTTTTTCATGTCATTTATATTATGCTAAGGTTATAAGTTTTATTTTTTTTACACTAATGGATTACTAATACCGTGGCTGTGCTCTGTTGTTTGGATTTGGGGATTTCTAATATTTTCCTTGGGTATCTTGTGTTGTGGGTTGCTGGGTTTTCCATGTGCTTGTCTTGCTCTTGTGGGTTGTTTAGTCATGGCTAAGCCCTCAAAGCGTCGCAAAACCACTGTGTCTCGCCCAAGTTTCAACACTGAAAAATTTGAGTCCAAAGAAAAGTCCAAACGGTTTAAGGAATTTTATGCTTCCAGGAAAGTTCATCTTGAAAGGAATGTCGTCTCTAGTGCATTTGAGTTGCTCCCTATCCGCTCTTTGTTTGACTCTTTAGGGGGTGATCAAGTTTTGGTTTTTTTCGGGCCTCAAAATCTGAGTTTAGTCTGTGAATTTTATTGCAACATACATTCTATTCGCAAAGAAATTCCTTCCTCCTTCCGCACTTGGGTTAGGAAGAAACCTTTAGACATCACTAGCGATGTTTTTCGGTTATTTCTTGATCTTCCCGAAGTTCCGGATTTTCATTTTCTTCTCCTTACTCGTTCTAGTATTGATTTTGATCAAGTTGCATCTGAGCTTTGTGGTTGTACTCGGACTTGGATTGCCGGGGCGCTCATTCAACAAAATGAGCTTCTTCCTAGGTTTCGTCTTCTTAATATCATTGTTTGTGCTAATCTTCATGTGACCACTCATTCTTCACACATTACCCAAGATCAGGGGTATGTGTTGTATTGCATCGATCACAGGCTTCCCATTGACCTACCGGCCATGATAGTTTCCAAAATGATTGCAGTTTATGAGGGTCGCAAGTCCTTGGGTCTTCCGTATGGGTGTTTTCTCACTCGCTTTCTCTCTTCTCTTGGTGTTCCCACTTTTGATGATGATGAGTTTGGCCATCCTATTAAACCCATCACCAAGTTAACAGTTTTTCAGAGTCAAGCACATGTTAGGAGGGGTGTGTCGGGAGTTGGAATGTCTGATACGGGTGATGATCCCCTTGCTGAGGAGGAGGAGTTTGATGCAGCCCTTGCTGGAGCACCTGATCCGCTTGAGATGCGTCCTAGGTCATTCCGTGGCCAGTTGCAGCAGTTTGAGCAGTCAGTCACTCATCGCCTTGCTTAGTTGGATGCCCGACTCGATACCCTTGACGGCCGACTTGATCAACATAGCACCATGCTTGCTCAGATTCTATCTATGCTTCAGATGCAGCAGCCACCACCTCTATCCGGTTCCTAGTTTTTGGCCTATGGTTGTTTTTTTGGACAGTTTTTGTTCTTTACTTGGATAGTTTATTATGGTGTATATAACTGTTTCTTTTGTCTCTACCCGGACAAAAAGGGGGAGTATTTAGGGTCATCATTTCATTGGGCTATATATATTTTTGGGGGTAATGTATATGGGCTAGCATGATGTTAATGTATATGGGATAACATGATGTTTTTTTTTGCAGGCAGCACTTGATGTTTTTTGCAGGCAGCACTTGGACAAGTTTTGATGGGCAACATGTTATATTGTTATATTGGGATCTATAGTTGTTAAATATTGATAATGGGCTTCTGTCTTTTTTTATGTATTGATGGTTTCTCTTTACGTTTGTTTTGTACAGATTTTTTTTCCCATCAAGATTGGTTTGGTCGTTGGTTTGTTTGTTTTTTTTTTTTTTTTTTTTTTTTTTTGAGATGGTTTGCTTAGATTAGTTCATTTGTTTTTTTTGGAAATTGTGTTAGAAAGTTTTGTCTAGGAATTGACAAAGGGAGAGATTGTTAGGTCCCTTAGTCTTGTCAATCCTGCGAACAAACTTGAGTTGTTGAGTTGTAATTTTCCATTCTGTTTTGTATTGCTCGCTCGAGCGAAGAGTGCGTCTGTGTGAAAACCTAAAAGAGATGAATGTACGCTCGAGCGCAGGTTTATTGGCTTGAGCGAAGAAGTGCATCTGTACAAAAACCTGAAAGTGATGAATGTACGCTCGAGCGCAGGGTGCGTGGCTCGAGCGAAGCCACTTATGGAAATCACGCGAGATAGGCTCCTCGCTCAAGCGAGAGAGTCTTCGCTCGAACGAGCTTCACAGTTCCAGATTTCTATAAGTACCTGTTTTAATCCTAAACTAGGATTAGGTTTTTGGGGATCTACTTTAAGGTTTTCTTTGAGAATAGTTTTTCTAGTTTTCCTTGATATTTTTGAGTGGGTTTTAAACCTATGATCTGAGATACATACATCAAGAAGTTTGTTTCTTCATAATTAAGAGTGTTTCTTCTTCGGTGGAATCCGGAAATTCAAGCGTGGAGCATCAAAGGAGTTTGATACTATACGTGGTCGTTGATTCGACATTAGAGGTTGTGGATTCAACTTCATACTGATCAATTCCGAGATGAAGGCTGTGGTGAAAGAGTTACAGAAGGTTTGAAGACAAATTTGATGCGTTTGGTAATTTGTTGGTTGACTTTGTAATCTTTCTTTCTTCAGTAGTGGATTGGTTAGTGGCGTTTCGCCTGTGGTTTTTTTATCACAATTGGAGATGCTTTAATTGTGGTTTTTCCACGTAAAAATCGTTTGTGTCGATTTATTATTTTTCGAAAACAACAATCTAAACCACTTTCGTAAGTGCTTGTTAATTTAGATTGTGTGTTTTGAATATTTGGGAATTGGTGGAATTAAATCTTAATCTAATCACGAATCACATAGGATTTTCATAGTTCTTCTTCTGCTATTAGTACTATATGGCATAATAGGTTAGGCCATTCTAGTAGTTTGAAATTCAAGCATCTTAGGCCCCATTTGCATCTTAAAAATTCTGCTTCTGTTTAGGTTCACGAATGTGTTGATTGTTGTGTTGCCAAGAGTCATAGATTACCTTTTTCATTGTCTAATTCCACTGTCAATAACCTCTTGCTTTAATACACAGTGATGTTTGGGGCCCCTTTTCTTCCATTTCTGGCTACAAATACTATGTTCTCTTTGTGGATGATTTTAGTAGATTCACATGGTTGTATCCATTAGCTTACAAGAGTGAAGTATATGATATGTTTCTTGAATTCAAAACTTATGCAGAAAAACAATTTTCTACATCTCTTCAAATCCTTAGAACTGATGGTGGCACAGAGTTTTTTAATAATAAAATGAAGCAGTTCACTGTGTCTCAAGGTATTGTTCATCGACACTCATGTCCCTATACACCATCTCAGATTGGTGTGGCTGAAAGGAAGTACAAACACCTCATTGAAGTTGCAGTTGCTTTAATTCATCACTCATTTGTTCCCCTCCATTACTGGTTTGGTGCCATTGCTTCTGCCACTTATCTTGTAAATAGACTACCCTCTTCCAAATTGGCATACAAAACTCCTTTTGAAACTCTCTTTCGAAGCATCCCAGATTTTTCTATTCTTAAGGTGTTTGGTTGTCAGTGTTTCCCTTGGCTTAAACCTTACCTTTCTACCAAATTGCAACCTAAACCTATTGAGCGTGTTTTCTTAGAGAATCTCCAATGGTTGTTGTTTGCTATTGCTATAATTTGACGATGAATAGTACTATTTTTCAAAATTATAGTAATGGTACTCCAATGGTCACTTGTTATTTTGGCAATTCTCAACCAACTTTCCCTTCAAATTTGTAGATGTCGTTTGGATATAAGTTTTTTTGTGATTTTATTTTTGTTTATTTTTTGTCTTTTATGACCTTTTTTTAACTATTTGTAAAAAAAAATTATATATTTATATTATTCCCGATTAGGCAAATATAAAAAATGAAAAAAATTAGAAAAATTAGAAAAAATCTGTTTATATTTGCTGATATGGCATGTTTGGCAGTTGCTATTTTACTTGCCAAATTTGAGAACAAAAATGGCATATGCCATCTTTAGCAAGTAAAATAGCATGCCATTGGAGACCCACTTTGTATCACTATTGCTAAATTATAGCTTTGACAAGTATTTTGAGAGCTCTATTGGAGATGCTCTTAGGCTATCATTCTTTTGCTAAGGTTTATAGGTGTCTTGATCCCAAATCTGGTACCATTTATCTTTCCAGACATGTGTTGTTCAATGAACAAGTTTTTCTTTTTGCTCACTTGCCTTCTTCTTCTTCTTCATCATCTCAGTTACCTTCTCTTCAGTCCTTTTTCTGGGCTTCTCTTTCTCCATCTTCTTCTCCAGTTCAACCCAATCTTCTTCTCTCAGCAATCCTAATCCTTCTGCTGCTTCTCTTAGTCCTTCTTCATCGCAGTCTCAGGTTTCTCTACCTTTTCTTACTTCTTCTCCTCAACCTTCTATTCCTATTAACTCTATTTCTATTCAATTACCTATCCCTGCTCCTCTTCTTCCATTCCTTCTGTTCCTTCTATTTCTAACTACCATCCTATGGTTACTAGATCCAAAGCTGCAAGCTGCCTTGTCCACTGTTAAGACTCCTGCATCTTCTTCATATATTGATATTGAGCCTTATACTCATAAAGAAGCCTTACTTACCCCTATTTGGAAACAAGCTATGCTTAAGGAGTTTCAAGCTTTGCAAAACTACACACCTGGTCTCTGGTTTCTCTTCCTCAAGGCAAGATTGCCATACGTTGCAAGTGGGTGTTCAAGATCAAACGTAATTCAGATGAGACAGTGGCTAGGCATAAAGCTAAATTGGTCGCTAAAGGTTATCTCCAATAGAAGTGGATTGATTTTTAGGAAACCTTTAGCCCAGTTGCTAAATTACCAATAATTCGAGTTCTGTTATGTCTTACTCTTGATCACAATTAGCCTATTAAGCAATTAGATATCTCTAATGCTTTTCTTCATGGGATCTTAGAAGAGGAGGTCTACATGTTGCAATCACCAGGGTTTGAACATCAGTCTCCTAATCAGCCTCCTAATTCTTAGTTTGTTTGCAAGCTCCATAAGGCCTTGTATGGTTTTAAACGAGCCCCAAGAGCTTAATACTCTACATTCTCCTCTTTTTTGTTGTCTTAAGGGTTCAAGAACAACAAATGTGACTCTTCTCTTTTTATTAAAAAGGCTAGTTCTGTCTTTCTTGCTTTACTTGTTTATGTTGATCATATATTGATCACTAGTAATGCTGATACACATATTCAAGCTTTTGTTACTCAAACGCATCAAGCTTTTTCTATAAAAGAGCTTGGTTCTATTTTCTATTTTATTGGCATCTCCATTGACACCTCTGGTTCCATCATTGTCCTATCTCAAAAGAAGTATGCTCAGGACATTCTTCTTAAAGCTGGTATGTTGGATTGCAAAGCTTACTCCTCTCCTATCTCTGTCAAGCCTGGTCTCCCTCCACATTCAGATGAGCCCTTTGCCAATCCATCTGTCTATAGAAGCATAGTTGGAGCCTTACAATATTTGACCAATACCAGACCTGATATCTCATTTGCAGTGAATCAATTGTGTCAACATATGCATAATCCTACTATTGGTCACTATGTTGGTGTCAAAAGATTACTCAAGTTCATTAAGGGCACCATTTCTCATGGTCTTACCTATACCCCCAGCTCATTTGATCTTCATACGTACTCAGATTCCAATTGGGCTGGAGATTCTGTTGACAGAAAATCTACCTCAGGCTATTGTGTATTTTTAGGTTCTAACCTCATTTCTTGGTCAGCTAAAAAGCAAGCTACTGTTTCTTGATCCTCTACTGAAACAAAGTACAGATCTTTAGCTCATACAATTGCAGAGCTTGCTTGGCTTGGTATGTTGCTTTAGGATTTTTACATTGTCCCTCCTACAGTTCCTCTTCTCTGGTGTGACAATGTTTCTGCCATTGCTCTGGCTTCTAATCCTGTATTCCATTCCAAATCTAAACATATCGAAGTCGATTGCCATTTTGTTAGAGATCGAGTTCTTGCTAAATAGCTTGTATTGCACTATATTCCTACCATTGATCAGATGACAGACATCTTCACTAAACCTTTATCCATCTCCAGATTTTCCTTTTTTAAAGACAAGCTCATGTCAGTTTCTCCCTCCATTAGCTTCCAAGGGAATGTTGAGGATACACCAGCTAGCTCAGCTAGCTAGGTTGCAGAAGCAACTCCAAGCTACAACTCCAACCACAGCTTCAAACTCAGCTTAGATATTTTGAATAGATATTTGTAGTGTTTGTTTGTTAGATCCATTATATTGTATAAAAGTATGAGTGATGTATGCAAAACAGATTCATTTTGAGAATGAAATAGATTTGATTACAAACTTCTTTATAGAGGATTGCTGGATGTTGCTATTGGTGTTTGGTTGCTGTGATGGCTTTTGTTGTTTGATGTTGTGCTGGCTTTTGTTGTTTGTTTGTTATTTTTTGAGTTGTTTTGCTTATGGTTGGTTGCTCGCCAACTTGATAGTGTGCTTGTGTGGGATTGGGCGGCCATATTGGTGCCAACCTAGTTGGGATTGATATGGTCGCTATAATGCTTTTGCACCCATCTTTCCTTTTTGATGTAAGTTTCTTCATTCGTCAATAAAGGTTCTTTAGCTGATCAAAAAAAAAAAAAAAATTGTTATAAAAACCAAGTAATTTGATAGCATCTTTTTTAAAATTTTTGAGACACTCACTACAAAAATTTAGGTTTTAGAGAAATTTAGGGACAAAATTTATTTTTTAGGTACCAATATTTTTTGTTGTGAAAAGGATTGTTATTATATTTTTAGCAACAAAAATTGAATATTAGTGATTAATTATTATCCTTTTGGGACCAAATTTTTTGTCTCAAAAAATAAACCATTTTGAGACTTTATTTTGTCCCTAAAAGTCTATTTATTAGTGACATTTTCAAAATTTTGTCGCTAAAAGCCTTGTTTTTTACTTTTCGGAATGACTTTTTAGGGACTAGCCTCACGACAATAAAAATTGGTCCCTAAATGTCTTTTGCAACAAAATTTGGACTTTTAGAGACTAAAAAATGTGGTCTCTAAAACTCTTATATGTTATAGTGACTAATAGATTGGATTTGATTTAACATGAAATGATCGCTGAACACTATATATACTAATTTTTTTTGTACAAAAATTCTATTTATATGGCCTTACTCTTCCATGGAACATATTTTTTCCCCCAATTCTAATTACTTTTGAGCTTCCATTTTTAGGGAGAATTAATAACTTTGAGACTATACTAATCGCTAACGAAAATGAATATATCAATAAAAATTATATATATATATATATAGAATAATGTGTCAATGTCACATTTGTATTAATTCATTGGAATTAAATGTCTATTACTATGATTCGTAATTGTAAGAGCATTATTGTCACATCATAAATTAATTTTAAATTTTGTATGAAAATTACTTATGAATATTATTTTTTTTTCTTTTTTTATTAGTCCAAACATATCTTAAGCATATGCTAACTCTAAATAAATGAAAGGCATTATATCATTAAAGATGGTCTCACCCATCTCAGATATTTTCATCTTCCCAATCCTATCTACCATTAGATGAAGATTAGTCTCTCTCTCTCTCACTCTCTCCCTCTCTCTCAAATTTGTCCCTCTACTTAAAGGGTCATTGTTAATGAAGTGAACAAGTGTTAGCTAGAAAGAAACCCTAGTGAGTGAGTGATGGATTTGAAGAATTCAAATGAGTTCTCAGCAGAAGAAGAAGCATCTTCAACCCCACAACGAGGACAAATGCACAACTTCATGTCCATGCCTTCTTACTCTTTACCTCGCAACCTTCCTCCCCATCAAGCATTTCTTCAGGTCAACTTCTAATCTCATATACACTTTTTATGTTACATATTCTTCTTCTTCTCCATGTTTATACCATGTGCATTATATATCATTAGATAAATTTTGTTGCTTTTTTTTTTATTATGTAATAAATATCAGATATATACGTGTCATATATATGCGATTTTTCTTTGTGTGTGTTATACGTGTAATGATGTAGTTGTAAATTATTGCCATTACGATTTAAATGAAGGAATCACAAATAACATTTTTGTACAATTTCTAGTTGTATGATACTGCTAATTAATAATCCAGAAAATAATTGTAAATTGTCTTCTATTTTTTTTAAAATAAAAATAAAGATACATCATCTTTTCTTAAGTATGAGTTTTGTTTCTTTGTAGTCCCTAATATTTCGGTTGTTTCAAATTGGTCTACAACTTATCCAATTTATGACTAAACAGTTATATTACCATCCAAATTGGCGATGGGACTATTTAAACACAAAATTGAATAAGTTTTTTTTTTTTTTAACAGCAAAAAACAATCATTTATTGATGATAAGTAACATATGAATTACATCAAAGAAAGGATGAGGAAATGTAAAAAGCATCAAAGCATAACCACACGATCCCAACTAGGTTGGCACCGCAAGGAATGCCCAACAAAATTGAATAAGTTAAGAGATCAAATTGATACAATTAAAAAAATGAGTTGCCAACTTTAGCAATAACAAATATTATATTTTTTTTATTTTTTTTTATTTTTTTATTTTTACTTTTGATCAGCAAAAAGAAGACTTTATTCATTAAACACATACAAAGGACGATAAATTACATCAATAAAAAGTAACTTTGAGCTATACGAAGCTTCAACCTCCTAGTTGGTGAGAGACCAACAAACAAAGCAAAGGAACAACAAGTTACAAGCTACAAGCTTATTATATTTGTTAATGTATATTAACAAATATGAAATTTCTTTTGAAGGATGGAAGAGAGGGTAGGGATAATGGTTTCATGCAATTGCTGAAGCACAATATTGATTTATTGTGGGCCCAATGTATGATCGACATTCATAATATTACAGGTTCCATTCTTCTTCTTCACTACTATCTTTCAATAGGGACCAACGTAAAATTTGAGTGGAATTATATTAGTGAAAAGTGTAATTAATCAATCAGGATATAAGTGGAGTGAGAAGGTATTCATTGTTATTACTTTAAGTTTTAGTTTATGTCGAAGGTTATCAATTTTGTTGATCATGCTTCTTTTTTTTTTGAACAGCAAAAAAAACCCTTTATTGATGAAAATTGTCAAAATGAAATTATATCAAAAAAGGAAGAGGCAGTGCAAAAGGCATCAAAGCCAACCTCACGATCCCAACTAGGTTGGCGCCGTGAGGACAGCCCAATCATTTGCCAGCACACCACAAGGTTGAAGAGAAAACAACCACAAGAATACATAGAAAAAACCAAAAACAATCCACCAAGACAAACTCCCCTCTGCAGACAGACTCCCACTGCAATACTGCAATAGTCCACCTACATACACCATCACAGCAGCTGGCCTAGCAGCAGACCATTCTCAACAGCTGATCATGCTTCTTTACAGACTTCAAGAGCCAACAGCAGCTACCTCTTGCAAGGATCAACAAGATAATGAAATCTGATGAACAAGTGAAGGTAAAAAAAATCATTTTTGTTTTCACATACTTGTAAAGAATCATATATCAGCAGGACTAAATTTTTGTTGGCATATTTAATGCTTATAAATGGATTACCTAGAGGTAGCAAAGTCAATCTGAAACAGTGAACTCATTCAATTACACATTTAAAACCTGTTAAAATTTGTCTAAATCCATAAACAAATTTAAATGAGTTGTATTTTACAAACTAAATTAAAGTTAGATTTAAATCAGGTAGACACCAATTTGAACCAGTTTAAACAGGTAGCCACCTCTTCACCGCACCACAACCGCCACCTCTAGTTTGACTTGGGCTTGTTTTAAATGTATAACTCCTCATTATGACTCGTCCAATATACATGTTTGCCACATCTACTTACACCTCATTATGCAATGTCATTAATTTTCAATGTGTCTTCCTTCTTCTTCTTTTTTTATCAGAATTTAATTACTTTTGTATTTTAAAGGGCGAATTACACTAATAGTCTCTATAGTTGGGGACTCGTGTCACTTTAGTTCTTGACTTTTCAATTGTAACACATTTGACCCTGAATTTTTAATCTTGTTCAAAATAAAGACAATTGAAGATACTATTGCTTAATTTCAATGGCAAAATCGTCAATTTGATAAATAAAAACTAATTTGACAAAAATAAATGTCAAAAAAATATTTTTAAATTTTTAAAATTATTTCTGCTCACCAAAGATAAAATTATGTAAAATTGATAAATCTTTTAAACATTTATTTATTTATTTATTTTACCAAATTAATTTATTATATGTTTGGATGATAATCATGTAATGGGTAATCTATATATTTATGAAATATTTTTAGTTTTGGATTTTTCGATTTAATGGATTGGTTTAATAATGATATCAAAATTGTTGTCATGTTTGACTTTGAAAAATAAAAACTATTTAAATGAAAACAAAACAACCATCATTACATGATTATCATCCAAACGCATAATAAAAATTAATTTAGTAAAATAAATAAATAAATGTCTAAAATATTTATCAATTTTACATAATTTTATCTTTAGTTGGTAGAAAAAAAATTTAAAAATTCAAAAATATTTTTTTTGAAATTTATTTTTGTTAAATTAGTTTATATTTTATCAAATTGACATTTTTTCCCTTGAAAAATCCAATGGTATCATTGATTGTCCTTATTTGAAACAATATTCAAAATTCAGAGTTAAATGTGTCACAATTGAAAAGTCAGGGACCAAAATGACACAAGTTTCAAATTATAGGGACCGTTAGTGTAATTTACCCTATTTTAAAAATGTGAAAATCAGATGATAAGTGCAGATACACCAATATTGTTCTCAAAAGCTTGTGAGCTATTCATTCTAAAGCTTACTATTAGGGCATGGTTGCACACTCAAGAAAATACGCATCGCACGCTACAGCGCTGTGACATTGCCAGAGCCATTAGGAACAGCAGCCTTCTTGATTTCTTGGTTGATGTTGTTCGTGAGCTTGATGATGATCACCCTCATTAGGTGTTCATTTTTCTTTTCTTCTTCACTCTTGCATTTTTACTCAATTTGTTGAATTTTGAATTTTAGTGATGTGTTATAACTTTAAATTATGTTAGTGCGTAAGATCTTTAATCCAATTTATAAGAAACATTTATTTGGTTACATAATTTTAAATCTAGTTAAAATTGTATTTAGAATGTTGTGAACTTGTGATGGCCTCACTCATTTCTAAATAAATGCAGTGCGTTCACGAGTTATCGGTTAGATATGATCTACCTCGTGTCTGTGTACGCAGAGACAGAACTATGTGTAGACATATAGGGGCCCTGGCCCCCCTCTTTGCTCAAAATATTCTGCTATATTGTGTATAAATTTGGCTCAACATACTTGCAACTTCTCTTATGTGACCCCCCTCCCATTTAATGCTCAAGTTTTTACTCTTCTCTTTAATAGTTCTTTATTATACAATAATAACAATATCTGTATAATATATTGGCGAATGCTACATGTACACTCATATCATAAAAAATGTATGAATTTTTGTGATGAAAGTTAAAAATAGTTATGGTGTTATTTTGTGATAAATTTATTTATAGTGAATTTATGGTGTGCACATCTAAAGTGAATATGAAAATTATGAGTCATTGTAATTATTTATGAATTGTGTAAATGTTATAAATTATTTGTGATGTAAAATGTTACGAACTATTTTGGTAGAAAAAAAAATTATGGTTATATTACGTATATTGTGATAACGTGTATATGGTATGCACATTTCTAAGGGTGCACACCATAACAACTCTCTAATATATTGTTCTAAAATATTTTATAAAGAGTGGAATACATAAGGGTAATAGTGACACAATTGTTATGTGGTGTCTCAGCCAATAAAAAATTATAAATGAAATAAGATTGACAATCATTGTCTTACACCAACTCAGTTATTATTTCTCACTATAACAATGTAAAAATTCTCAAGGATAAATGATACTACCACATATTATTACCGTTATATAAATTTTTTAACAAAAATAAGAGTTTATCTACTTCCAATTAATAGCATGAAAAATAACAAGGATTAATTGCATGAACATCCATCACTTTTAAATTTAACCTCACTTATCTTCCTGTTAAAATATGTCTTTATATTTTTTTTGGCCCTTCCGATAATCGAATCCTAAGGCCATCCCTGTGTGTACACCCACCCACCTAACAATAGTGAACACGACCTCTAAACATAAACAAATAAAGTAGTCAAGTCGCTCCTTATAATTAAAAAGACACATTACTTGCGTTCATAGGCCAAGATCAAGACATAATATAAGGGATAAGGACTAGAAACACACTAAGAGTGACATGAAATAAGCTAAGTACAACCCGAGCATGTGCTTCAAAATGTGTATCTATTACGTTTGTGTAGGTCACGCGTCGTGAGCTATTAACCCATTGACTGCTATCAAAGTTATCTGTGCAATAATCTATAAGTAATAACTCTATAAAGTTATGTTTAACTTTAATTATTTTCTGATGATATGAAATGATCAATTTTTTGAAATACTATGTTTTGTATGAATGAATGATTGTCCAAGTTTCTAAAATATACTCGTGGCATCCACAGCATCATGTGATATTTTGAGTCCCTTATGGGTTATCAGGTCCCTTTATGGGTCATCGGTATGCTTTTATGGCCGTCCCTTTATGGGTCATCAAAAACGTCTTTGTGCACATAAGTCATCGGAATGCCTTTATGACCGTCCCTTTATAGGTCATCAGAAACGTCTCTGTGCACATGAGTCATCAGAATGCCTTCATGGCCGTCCCTTCATGGGTCATCAGGTTTGTTAATGCTAATGGATGTGCCACGCACTATAATGTGAAATGTATGAACTTTGAACATGAAGACGACTTGTATATGAATCTGTTTCTACTTTGACATCTAATCATGTATAAGACTCTATTTCTGCATAGATATCATTCAGTAAAATCTTTACTCTGTTATTATTCACTAGACTTCCGCTCATTATTTATATTATGTATGTAGGTGAACAGGCACGTGACCAGGCCCAGAGTTGATGGCCTAAGATTCTCTTCTATCAGCCAACCACCGTGTCTCCTGAGGAGGTTCCTTTTGAGAGGTCCAAGTCAAGGCTTTAATTGGTTTTGTTTTGTTTAACTATACTTGGGCTAAGTCCCCTTTTTACTTTATCTGTGTAAGTGGGTGACGTAAGACTTTTGTATTTAAGACATCACACTTATATGTATATATAAGTTTGTTTTGAAAACTTTGTCTCATATACGTCAGCGCAGCTCAATGGACTTTGTATATTTAGTATATTTGTTTCCGTAGCCCCTTATTATATGATATTCAGGTCAGATGGCTTGGTAATCCCAGGATTACTAGCCGGTTACGACACTAAACCTATAGAGACGGGTTTGGGATGTGACAATAAGGGTGAAGGTGTTCATAAGGTCTCAAACCCCAACAATGCTAGTCAAAGGAACAAAGAAAGAAAAAAAAAGTTATTGAAAGCATCAATGGTATTTTCTAAATTCAAGAGATGGGGTATTGGTTTAAGGTGATTGTTTGTTATGAGGGTCCGAATTGGAAGTGGTTTTGTTTGGTACAAGGTGTCAATGGACTGTTAAGGTCAGTGTTTTTAGTGTTGGGGATGGTTTTTATTTCCTTTATTTTCTTGTTTGTTCAGTTGGTTTCTCTCAAGCCATGATATAGTGCTAGTAGATGATTGGCTTGCTTTTTGGTCCCAACCTAGTGGGAATCGTCTAGTTTGCTTTGATGCTTAGGCACTCGCCTCCCTTTATTGATGTTCATCTTTGTATTCTGTACATCTGATTTTTATCAATAAAGTTTCTTTTGTTGATTAAAATAAAATAAAAAAAAAAAAAAAAAGTATATTGTTTTCAATCCAAAATTTAATCGAAGATCTCTGTTTGAGTCCGTAGAGCGCATTACAAGTCTCGTTTCAATGATTGGAATCATTCATTTTGTAAGACTATTTGTGTATATATATCATGCGTGAAAAAAATTAAGTTGATCTGATAAACCATCCATATCCTTTTTGTGATAACCATGTTCCGTATTACGCTAATTAATCTTAATTATGATTATGAATATGTGTTTGATATGATTTTGAGTACCATTTATATGATTATACGTGATTTTGAATTTCTATCTGTCCACCGTAGGAAAACCTGTTCAACTTACTGTTATAAACTAAAAATTGAAGGCCTTATCGGCCACAGAAATCGAAATTGACTACGCCATTGTGATTGGTTGTAATTTTTAGTGCCTATGGTGAAATTTAATTGAAAACTGATTCGGAACGAAATAATTAGATTCAGAACAATTAAATTAGGCTCGATTACTTAGCCTTAATCAATTTGATTAGCCAAGCCTATAAATAGGCTTATATACACTCAATTCCTCTCCTTTGAACTCATTTTGGCTGAGATTACACTCTAGAGAGAGAGAGTGTGCCGATTAGAGAGAGAGAGGAAGCTCAAGTTGGAGAATTGGTCAAGGAGCTTGAAGATCTTGAAGATCAACTCAAGAATTAACCATAATTTGGAAGATTTGAGCTTCTAGGTGAGTAATTAGACATGAATTCATGAGTTTGAGTTTGAGATTTTGTAAATTCAAAATTAAATGGTGATCAAGAACATGAATTGAGTTGATTATGGTGAGATTGGAGTCCACATGCACATGCAAGTTTAGAATTGCCATGAATTTGCATAAGTTAGCATGTAACATGTTAATTATGAAAAATTGAGCATTGAAACACACATGCAAGCATGGTTTTGTTGAGTTTCATGATTATAAGCATCATTGGTGTCATTTGAAATAAAATTGGAGTAAAAAATTAACATGCATGCTTGATTGATGGAGATATGAGGCTTGTATGAAGTTTGAATGCATGGGTTTTGACCATACAAGAGAAATGTTGATTAATTTGAGAATTAAATCATAATTTTGAACAATTGGCCTCATATTGGGTATGTTCTCATATTATGTAATGTATTTCTATGTTTTTGTGTCCAAAACTTGAGTTTTGAACCTTTGAACATCAAGTTTGAGCTTCAAGAACAATTCTGGAAATTCCAGAATTTGGCATATCCGCTCGAGCGGGGAAAGCGCCGCTCGAGCGTGAAATGTTAGTTCCCAGAACTTTTGTAGACATTGTTGTCCGCTCGAGCAAAGAGAATCACGCTCGAGCGCCAGCCACGTAGTTTGAATTCCAGCTCAAGCGTCCGAAGTCACGCTCGAGCATAAAAATGAGGGAACCAGTACTTTTGCAAACCAAAAGGGTCCGCTTGAGCGGCGGAAACCACGCTCGAGCGGGAAGCCCTATTTCAGAAATTTTGTAAAGTTGATTTAAGTTTTGTTTTCCATTCTCTTTCATTTCTAAGCACTCTTAGGCATGCATTGAACATTATAAATGAGTTAAAAAGGATAAAAAAGAAACCTAAGAGGGATATATGAATTTAGAATGGATTGAATGGTTTGTGACCCATATATGTGTTATGTATTATGTAGGGTCGAGCACAAGGACGAATCCACCAGCAGAACACTGTGAGTAATATCTTAATAAAGATATGATGAAGTATACTATTTGTCCAACTATTTACTTCTATTTGAGTTTCGTAAGCTTGTTAATCTGAAAGGTGGACAATACTTGTTATGCCATACAATTGGGCCAAAGGTCATTTGACACGAATGATTGGGCCAAAGGCCGTTGGATATGAACGATTGGGCCAAAGGCCATCGGACATGAATGATTGGACCAAAGGCCATCGGACATGGATGATTGGGCCAAAGGCCGTTTGATATGAATAAATGGGCCAAATGCCGTTTGATACGAATGAATTGGGCCCGAGGCCGTTTGATACGAATGAATTGGGCCCGAGGCCGTTTGATACGTCTGGATTTGTAGTCATTGATACACTAGATAGAAACATGAACTGGGCCTAAGGCCATCTGATGCGTTTGTTTCAAATTCCGCTCATGTATCTTCTTTATTTGATATTATTCACTAAGCTTTCGCTCACTCTCATTCATGTGTCTGTAGGTGAGCCAAGAGATGTCCAAACCCAGCCCTAGTGAAGTATGTGAGAAACAGTCAAAGTTTTGAGGAGTCAGCCCATACGTCTCACGCACGAGACTTGTTTTCGCCCTTTTGTTCTTTTGTTATATTTTGCTATGTTGGCGAAAACTTTGGATCACCTTTGTATTTAAGCTTTTGGTTTGGCTGACTATGACTTGAATGATCTTGTTGTGTAAAGCTTATATGTTAACTTCCTTTGATGTGAGTTATTAACGAATATATGTGAAATGTTATGATGTGCCATGTAAGCATAGCTCTATGGACAAAAGTTTTAAGTTTGCTTCCATTTTAGCTTCTTAACTCTGTTTAAATATCCAATCTGGTTTGAGGCCGTAAGTAATCTCTTGATTACTGGCCAGTTATAACCTTAATCCATGGGGGCAGGTTCGAGTCATGACACTTTTTTTTGAACAGCAAAAAAACACAGCCTTTTATTAATGTTAATTACCATACATACATATGAAATTACATCAAAGAAAGGACAGGGGCATGCAAAACACATCAAAGCATAACCACACGATCCCAACTAGGTTGGCACCGCAAGGAATGCCCAATCATTTGCTAGCACACCTCAAGGTTGAAGAGAAAACAACCACAAAAGACATAGGAAAAAAACCCTAAATAGTCATACAAAAACAGGACAACAGCAGAACCATCAAAGACCAGACAGAGGTACATGCAATGCCCAAATTCTAAATCTATAATCCACCCCGAACATGACAAAACAGTCATGCACCCCTGCATATAGCTTTCCCAAAGTTTCAATGCTAGTTTTAATATTTTGAGCTTCTGTAGACACTTGAAACCAGCCCAGCCCTCCGCATTAGCTTTTGTCCACGTAATCTCCACAAAAGATTTGAACTTTAGATGTAGAGTCCAAGCATTTAGAAATCTAAATGGTTTAGGACTCCAATCTCTCTCATCCTCCATCAACAGAATAGGACAATGATCTAAGACCTTCCTTGGCAGCCCCCAAAGCTTAAAATTAAACATTTGTAGCCATTCTGGATTAAGCAAAAATCTGTCAATTCTACTCCACTTCTCCCCCTCCTAAGAATTGCACCAGGTAAATTTTCTTCCCATCATTGGTAAATCGGCCACTTCAAGTTTATCAATCAACCCATTAAACTCCCGCATACCTTTCTCTCTCCTTGAACACCCCTTCATTTCTGATATATTTTTGATCTCATTAAAATCCCCTCCTAAGCACCAAGGTTTATTGTATAACAATTTTAATCGAACCAAGCTATCCTACACCTTCTTTCTCCTTCCAATATCATTTGGACCATAAATGTTTAATATTGCACAATCGAAACTGTTATAGAGAGCACCTGATAAGATTATAAAGTTCCTATTACTGCAGCAATCCACTAGTTAAAACACTTCTGGGTTCTATATGCATAACAAACCACCAGCAGCTCTTTCTGAATCAACTGCCATGAAATCCATTTGGTCTCAGCCCCAGATTGATCTGACAAACTTTTCATCAATTGTTGATCTCTTGGTTTCTTGTAATAACACCATATCAATCCTTCTTTCACAAAAAAAACTTTTCTAATCTTCCTCCTTTTCTCAGGCCTTCCTAACCCTCTTGCATTCCAAGATAAAAACTTCATTAAAAAAACACTTATCAGCTCCTACTCACCCAGGTCTGCTGCTTAACTAGCATCCCCACCATTTTTCCGCATTTTTTCCTTGTCCTATGCTTCCAAATCCATTAATTTGCTGAGAACTTCTTCATCTTTACCTTCACAATTCACCTCAAGAATGTGCCCAATTTGGAGTGATGCTTCAACCTCATTGAGTAACATTCTCCTATTACTTGATTCATTTGCTGTTGAGAGGGATATTTCAGCCACTGCCGACCTAAACACAACTCCTTTCTTCAAATTTAAAGAAGTTCCTCCAAGTTTTTGACCCCTTTGGAGACTTCATTTCTTCTTGTGATGTTTGCTTGAGGTTTCTTTGGCTTTCTCCTTCTTGCTTGTTACTCTCATCAGAATTGATTCTGCAAAAGGACCCATGATCTCACTACTTTCCTCTCTTACATTATGGGTTTGTGCTTCTTCTCCACTGCAAGGTTGAATAGAATCTTCTATGTTGGACTGGGCCCCCAATTTGCTACTTTCAGGTGCTCTGTGGGTTTGGGTTTGCACACACTTCAATTCATGTGCTTTATTTAGGACAACCTCAATATTGAGCCCAAGCCTTATTAATTCAGATCCACTTAGACTTTTCATGAAGCCTAGGGTAATGATTTCATCCTCAACAGTTCTGTTCCCCCCATTTTGAACGTTTATAGGGCTCATCACCAATGCTACCTCCCTACCCACGCATGCACCCTCAAAAATTTCTTTCCCCCATACCGCTGACAGTTTTAACCACCACAGACGTGCTCGTGTAGGTAGCCTCCCCTCCCTTGACATTTAATCAGTATTCCTTGTTTCACTGACCTTTACCTCCAGGTCACCATTTCCATCTACCCCATTGCCAGCTTGCGCCTCCACGTCATCATCATCATCTTCTTGCTTGCTTGCTACTTCAGTCGTCTAGACATCTCCATCACCATCAGAGCTATGGTTGGCACTATTACCATGTTGGTGATGGCACATGCATTGTTTATTCACCACCTTCGCAGTAACAATCTAATCTTCACATACTTTTATCGGATACAACACCCCTTTGCAGTCCAAATTTATAGTTTTTTTAATGGATTCCATGCATTTTGTGCCTATTCTTACCTTCCCACAGATCAAGTTTTTCATATTAGAAGTATCATCATCCAGACCAATCACTTCTTTACATAATCTGCCTATTGCATAAAAAGTGTTGTTGTTCCATAAGTTTAAGGGAACACCATAACAACTCAGCCAGACAACTTTTTCTTGTTCAATGGCCATTCCCTATTTCCATTCCGTGACCGATTTAGACCATTCCTTTACCCAAACCCCCATTTGCTTGAGTTTTTCTCTCATGCGTTCCACCGATTGAAATGATAGAACTATGTCCCTATCCTCTCCATCTCAAACCTCAATGTCCTCCATGCCTCTAGTCCTTAACTCTTTTTGGAAATCTGCCCCATAGCACAGCGGTTTTAATCGCACGATCGCACTATTGTACAACCATCCATTCCCTACTTCATATACTTTGACAGTTAAGTTTGCACTAGCGACAGATCCTTTTCCACTTACAACCTGAGCATAAGATTCCTTGCCTTTTATCTTCCAAGAAACCTGTCCAACACCTCTCATTTCCTGTCTTTGAGTTGGTAGATGTAGAGGCCTTTTCTGTGCTTCTTTACATCTAACAAACTTTGTGGCTTTCACTTTCAAAGCTCTGTTATCACATCACAATCATTTGCTTTCTAGACTGCCATGCATGCTGCAATTGAACAATTATATCTCACAAATCCAAACCTTGAGCACGTCATCTTCCTTCTTTTGTGTGGTATGAATACATCTTGCACCACTCTGAAGTTGGTGAACAAAGTATACAACCCTTTGGGTTCCATTGACTCTAGTAGGTTGTCAACAAAAACAATGTGGATGCCTAACTTCGATATTTGATACTTACTCCCTGCACCTCCGTGCTTGCGTATCACTGGCTTCCAACCTCCTTCCTCCATTAATATGAATTCCTTGAAATAGAAGGTCTTTAATGGTATTGTCAATGGAAGGTCTTCAATCTAAAACAAAAAAATGTGTCACCCAACTTTAATAATTTGACAACCACCCATATCCTTTAATATGTTATTATTGTTATTTATGGTAATATTTGAGTTAATTATTTCAGGAAGAGCCAAATGGGAACAATCTTGAAGTGCCTGAGTCTGTTCCTTTAATGCAAATGCATTTACCCCTTATGAACAACATGAATGGAGTGAGTGATTTTATATAGAAGTAAAGCTATATATGTAGTTCTTCAATTTATTTATTATATTATAATTAATAAGAAATTAATATTTATAATTATTCTTCTATCGATTAAAAAGAAACCCTCATGTTACAAACTGATGGTGTTCGAGCAAATTTTAGACTAGATAATGAAGAATTTAAACCGTGGCAACCTAAAAAATAACTACTCACTCTTTTCATTAAATAAATCACTGGTTTCTTTGGTGAGAAGATAAATTACTTACCCCCTCTTTTTTTATCTAGGCCTTATGTTATTTGACAAATGACTAAAATTCTCTAAGTTGGAATTTCAAATTCAACGATAAGGGAAATTAAAGAAATGGACTAATTAACTTTATTAATCGATACAATTTATTTCCATAAAAAGTAAATTCCAATGTTTTGTTTCTCTAATCTCACCCATTCTTGGATGAGTTAAATAGGTTAAATTGAAAATGTAAAACATGCTTTGTTTTTCGCAATGAAGAAAGCTCATGAGGAAAGAGAAAGAGTTAGGGCAACAAAGCAAAGGAAATGGGTGGTGGTAGAACCAATCTCTGTCTATCATGTTTAAGTTTAATGGTTTAAATTTTTTAATTATATGGAATATGTTTTGAATATTTGGATGCTTAGTATGATATTAATTGTGCTTACAACTTTGTTTTCATAATTAATAAGATATTTTTGTAGTAAATTCGCCATTTGATCATGCCTTCGAAGTTTGAAAAAGGGGGTATGTTTGGCATTGTTTTTGTTTTCTTCGTTTTTGTATTTTTGAAAATAAAAACAATAAAACGCAGGAAATTTTCATATGTTTTCATTTATGTACAAGAATGGAAAATTTTAAAAACAAATTTTTTAATATTTTCTTAAAAGGTAGATTATTCATCATAGACAATGGCCCAATTTGGTAGAGTTATGGGAAAGTGATTATAGATTATAGATTATAGTTTAACAGATTATAGCTTACAACTGTGAGCATAAGCTGATAACCTGTTTGGTGTAGCTATGAGATTATAGATTTAAACAGCAAAGTAGTGTTTGGTAAATAAGCTGTAAAATAGCGTTTTGCTGTGTAATTGTCATTTTTGCCCTTATGAACATAAAAATTATAATTTTGTCATTTTCTTTACTTTAAATTTTGAAAAAGTTATTTCATTAATAGAAGTTGATTAATTGGTACCTAATTTGGTACATTTTTACATTACCTCAATTTTTTTTATTATTATTATTTTTTTATTGAGTTCACAAGAGAACAAAAAAAAAATCATTGCAATAAAAATACAATAAATTACTATTAAGGCAATAAAAATAAATCTTCCTAGATATTTAAAGAACTCCTAATTTCGTCTGCAAATTGGCATATAAATATTATGTCTCCTCACTTCCATCTCGTTGTCATCACATGCAACATCATTTCCATGGAGTGCTTGTTGAGACGAAGATCCTTCCTCTTTATTAGGCACATAATCCGTGAATCTATCATAAGAGTCAAATGCAATATCGCGAAACTCACTTCGTCGGATGAAATTATGAATTTCCATTGTTGCACAAACAAGTTTGACTTGGGTTGGCCACTTATAGTTTGATGGGATATCCTTTATCATCGGTCATCTTGTTTTTCAAACCCCAATCGTTCTTTCTATTACACTTCTAAGTGATGAATGTGCTTGGTTGAATTTTTCTTGTGCATTTTGGGGGGGTTGACCATGTTCAAATTGAGCTAGATGGTATCTCTCTCCTTTGTAAGGTGCAAGATATCCTTTCATGTTTGGATACCCAGCATCCACCAAGTAAAACTCATCTATTTTAAAATTCCAAAATGAAATTAAAGTAAGCAATTATAAATGTAAAAATAAATATGAAGATGTGAGTGTGGTGCATCTACTGTAGCAATCAAATATAAAATAGTTACTTCCTTGTGGTTTTGGAAAATTATAATTAAGATTCCTAATTGTATCTAAGAAGATCCGAGTATTGTGTGCACTTCTTTCCCATCCTAGTAAGCAAAATGTGAAACACATATCAAAGTCACATGCGGCCATTATGTTTTGAATCGCATACCCCTTTCTACCTATTAAACGATGTTACTTATCTGGAGATATATATGCTTTGATGTGTGTTCCTTCAATTGCTCCAATACAATCCTATTACAAAATAGTGAATAAAAATATTTTTAGTCACAGATTATTAGAAATATCCTACCAACATTAATTATATGTAACACCCAAGTTCCACTTGTAGTTAATTATTTACCATGAAATGAGGATAATATTTGCAGTTGTGTCGAATATATGGATGCATACCATTTCTCGATTGAGGCCTTACCCAATTAATGGATATCATTGTAACAGCTTTTAACACCTTCTTAAAGTATTTTGAAATAGTCTTGCCGGAATGTTGAAAACTTTCTTGGATATTTCTATTTCGAATGTCACCGCCAACAATATACAAAAACATTGCAACCTACTCTTGAACCGAGACTTTTCGTCCAGTTTCAAGGCCATACTTTGTCTATAACAAATCACATAATTGATAAAATACTTCTCTTTCCATTCGAAAATTTTCAAATATTCTTGTCCGATTCTCTTCTTGTAATTCTACCATCCACTTCCACCCTGTTAAACTAGATATCCTACATGGTTCTTTTATCAAATAAATTGTTGCATATGTCACTATAACTGTAGCCACCATAGCTAAGAGCATATTATTATTTTGTTAGGTTTGCGATGTGCTGCCTTCATCTTCAGTATCTTCATCATCATAATCATCATTCCATTCATCTTCATCACTGTTACTCATCTCCAAAACACCTACTCATTTAAAGGCTTAGTTACTATTACAAGAATGATTCATGATATCATTAAATTATCAACCCCCATGACATTGTGTTTTTACCACTGGCATGAATGTTTTTTTGTATTTGTATTTAAATTATTTTTTAAACCGTAATCCCATTAACAAAGCATGTGGACAACAAAAGATGCAATCCAAGAATAAAGCTCACATAATAAGTACGCACATGTTTCCAGTAATGGATGCACCATGACTCATGTGCTTTCTTTGCACATTAGGAAGCACTGAAAGACATTGGGGTATATAAGATAAGATACTTGGAAATAGGAAATTTTAGTTGCAAACAAATGAAAGATTTGTAATTAGTTTTTTTTTTTTTTTTCTATTTGTCAGATATTTCCCTAAATACATTTGATCCTTGATGCTCACATTGTGAGTTGTTTAGTTCTAAGATTTGTTGAGGAAAATGAAACAGTTAAGGTTCAAAAATGAAGGAAAATGATGGAAAAACTAATTCCTTGCTCTTGCTTGTTGACTAAGAAAATGAGAGTGAATAGTACTTCACAAAAATTATTTTGTTGTTTGGTCATTAAAAAATATGGCAAATACAAGTTATTTCTTTTCCTTTCCAATCTTAGATCTAAACATAACCAGAATTGGGTTGCCCATATATATACATATATATATATATATATATATATTTGTAACATATAAATTAGAACTAACAACAACAACATGCAAATGTAAAGGAAAAAAATTATACCTTCAACTTCAAACAACGCAGCAATACAGCAACAAATACAGTAGAATATATGCAGAAAAAAATACAACACAGAACCAGATGGAAATTCAACCCAGAAACAGCAACAGATGGAAATTCAACACAGCAACAGATGGAAATTCAGTACAAAAAATAAATACAGCACAACAATCAGAAGGAAATTCAACCTCTCTCATAACAACACCTGCTGGAGAACATCTACATATATAGAAAATTCTTAACCATTCACCTACCATTCATATTCAAGATTGAAATCAACCATCCAATCATTTAACTAACATTAAACCAGTCAACCATTCACCTACCATTTAATTGAGAAAATGCCACCTACCTACCAACCATTCAACCACTCAACTAACAAAGTCCAACATACAATCAATGTCCAACAAAATATTAATAAAAGTCCAAATAATGAGTCCAACATAAAAGTCCAACATACTCAATATTAATAAAAGAAAAAATAATGAGTCTAACACAACAGCCCACAATTAATAATAAAAGTCTTAATAAAGGTCTTAAACATGAAATAATTAGGAAATTTAGAAACACCCAACTTCAAAAACAAGTAGTCACGATAACCTGTAGCGGTCTTCTCCATCTCAATCTTCAACTTCAGAAACCTCAGCCGAACTTCATCCATAGGAAGAGTCATGAAGCACTCATGACGCTTGTCTCTTAAGAACAATCTGGCAACCCATACATACAGCTCATCATCCAGGGACACACCAGGGATGCTTTCCAATTTTGCCAAACATTCTGCAATTGAAGGATATCTTGATGAGGTCTGTGTTGAAGTTGCTGAAGATGACTCAACCACATTGACCATACGATCAAGTGTCTTGTTAAGTAGAGCTACACCAATAAATTTCTTCTTTGTCTTGCTCTTGGTTAATGAACCATCAGTGTTTGATGGACGTTTTTTGTTAAACTCGGAAGGATGAACCACCTCCAAATCAGTATCATCATGAAATTCAGCATCATGTGGGGTATGAAATTCATCCAGAGTCTCATCAGTATGAGGCATAACCCTGAGATAGGAGTGTATACCCATTCTCTTATAGCAGCTGCATCTGAGAATAGTATGTCTAAGTCTTTAGTGAATTGTAACGGCATACGCCGGAATTTAGCAGCATTAGGATACCTCTGCAACAATTACAAAGGCAAAATTTAACAATTTCAAGTAACAAAATTTGGTCTGTTTAAACAAAAAAAACAAACAGAATATGTACATTAAGCAATTCACTTACCTCCAATTTCTTGGTCCACCACTCATCAGATGCAGATATTGCTCCAGTCAATGTATCACGGCCTAAGCCTGTCTCACCCGTTAACAAATTATTCCATAAAAGCCAATCTTTTTTCAACACATCCCAATGATTTTTCATTTGTATTCGTTGGTATGCTTTTCCAATCATACTTTTAAACTTAGTTATCACATATTCCCACCCGACCCTATCTAAGTGTGTACCAGGTCTATGTCCAACCTTCACTTGCTCAACACAAAACTTAATAAAAATTTCATTTGATTTTGCATCCCAGTGAGCTTTAACGGATGGTACTTGACTTGATTTTCCCTTGTTCTTCTTATTTTCAAATTGTGTTTCCTCTTGGGTACTCATTCTATGAAAGAAAAAAAAAATTAAAACAAACTTATTCATCACTGTTTGCATTACAACAACTAGATTAGTACAAAATAACCATACATGGCAATTACGTCAACATTCATTGGGTACAAAGCTTAGTACAATAGTTCATGGTAAATTACATTAGCACAAAAACACCAGGTAACTCTAAATGGCACCTGTCATTATTTGAAGAGTAATGGAACTGACATAACAATACAAATTGTGAGCAAACCCACAACAAGCTGCTTCATGAAAGCATTGGATTGCTCAAGCATTTGGTTTTTCACTTTTAGTCCTACAGTCTCCATATTTTGATTTTGATCAAGCATTCTCTTGTTTCTCAGCCTCTCTACCATCGTCACAGATTTTGGGATACACCACCTCCAAAATTGACAATTTTTCTTCTCATAAATGAAATACAGTCTCCCTTTAGATGACTTGTCAGACTCGGTAACCCTTATGGCAGCTCTTAGCCCACAATCACATTTCAAAGCCTCATACCTCAAGTCAAAGTTCTCACCACTAGAATAATAGTTACTAGAGGATGACATGCCTCTGCATTAATTAAGAAGAATTGAATCCAAATCCTCTAAAATTGATTAGGAAGTTAATTGTAAATACATTGCACCCAAGAAGTATTGATTGAATAAAGTGTTTCTAACATATTGATAATTCATTTGTACCCATTTGTTCCTAATCTGAAAGTGATTTTTGAAACTAGTTTTTTTTTTTTTTTTTTGTAAGGTGGTTAGGGAACCACTTTCGCATCCATCAAAGACTTGTCAGTTTCACCATGTTCAAAGGAGGCCAAATGCTCAGAGCACTTTTCTTATCTTTAAGAACATGCCACAAAAAATAAAAAATAAATAAGAAAAGGATCTATTGGAATTCCATCCAACTCATTACTAATAGAAGCCCAAAAAGGAATTGAGAACAAAAGACATTAATCATATGCTAAACAACCTTACAAAATGAGAAAACTTGGCAGGCAAACATTAATACATGGTAGCATGTCACCACACTTCTTATGCTGAAGGACCAAAAAAACAGGATAATTATAATTAAAATAATAACAGTAACAATACAACTAAATAATAAAAATTACAGATAGAAAACTTTACTATGCCGCATTTAGAGAATTTTAACAGCTTTAATCTTTGCATAAGTGCCATGAGATTCAAGGTGCAATTTTCTCCTATAGTAAGCTTATGATTGTCCACAAAGAGAACCACAAAAACAGCATGCATAAAAATCAGTACATGGTTGAAAAGACCAACATCTCAAATCAACTCCAACTTGACAATGTAATTGCCATTTGGATGTCTAGAGAGGAAGAAGCTAAATAATCTATTGGCCAATAAGATTTCATAAGAAATAGAAAGTGTAATTTTAAAATATTATTCTAAAATCAAGAACAGCTTCATTTTAATAGAAACTTGAAACAGAAAATTTTAAATATAAATGATAATTCAACCGCATATTCGGCAAAGACAAATAATCAAGCTAAAAGAAAGTTCAATGAAACCAGACCTGTTTTATATCATAACTTATGCTACTTCAAATTTAAACAACATTTTGGAAAGTAAAACCAGACCTATTTCATTTGTAACAACCCTCGTCACTGTTTACTGATTACTTACTGATTACTGCTAAACCGAGACCGATTATGATTGATAATTGGATTGATTAAAATACTGAACTGACTGACTGAGATTCGAGACTGATTGATTGACTGTGACCGTTTAAATGCATAATCTATCTGTTTGACTGCCAAATTATCTGTTCTTGTCTTATGCATTAAACTGCAAATTGAAGGCCTTATCGGCGGCCAAATCGAAAATTTATTGATGTTCTGTAATCATCATAATTTATGTGATTTTATGGTATATTTAATTGAAAATCGATTTGGTATGATTAAATTAGATAAAATAAGCTAAATCAAAGAGTTGGCCTTATTTACCATTTTGCCACCTAGTGGCCCTTTTCATATAAAACATTCTTGAGCCTTTTTCATCCAAACAAAACATTTGGCTCAGCCATTTCTTACTCCCAACCGACCAAGAGAGAGAGGAAGTGAGAGAATTGAGTTCCTTCTTGAGTTTTGCTTGGAGAATTGAAGAAATTGAAGGATAATTGTCTAATTGAGCTTCTAGTCTTGTGATTGAAGACCTAAGGTAGATCATTGACCTTCTTTATTGTGCATTTGAGTTTATTCTTGCATGATTCATGGGTCTTTAGTAATCTAAGGCATGAATTGGTTCAATAGTGTTGAGTTGAAGCTCATTTTTGCATGATTCATGGGTCTTTAGTAATCTAAGGCATGAATTGGTTCAATAGTGTTGAGTTGAAGCTCATTCCATGCATGCATGCTTGTATTGATAAGTTTGAAGTTGTTTTCATGGCAAATGTCACATGCATGCTCATATTTATGTTTAAGTCCATGATTTCATCTTGTTTTGAAAAGAATTGGCTCATTAGAGCATGAATTTGAGGCTTGAGGGTTGTTGTAGTACATGCATGTTCAATTGGAATCATGTTCATGAAATTGATTTGAAAATGGTGTTTAATGGAACTACCTTTGGGCTTTGATTTCTCAAATTGATCTTTGAAACATGTTGTACATTGAGTTTTAAAGTGTTTTCCGGAAAATTAGCCCAAAAGGATCGAATTTGATACATTGAAAGTTGATTTTGATCTTGGAGTTCAAATCTGGAATTTCCAGATTTTGGTCGTCCGCTCGAGCGGGGAAATCGAGCTCCCAGCATCTCTCACTGCTTTACAGTCCGCTCGAGCGGGTATTGTACGCTCGAGCGGAGGCTTGTGTCACACGCTCGAGCGAGGGAGTTACGCCGAGCGGGGACCTTTGTTGCATGTCCGCTCGAGCGGGGAAACCTGCGCTCGAGTGGGGAACTGTTTTTCTGAAAATTCTGAAACTATTTTCTGAGTGCATCTTTGCATCCTCATTCCATTCTAGGCATTCTTAGGCCTAGTTTAAGACATTTTAATGAGGATATGGATGTAGAACCACACCGAGACAAATTAGGGATTAAGTTATTATCTTTCCCAACTGTGTAGCTTAGTGTGTGTTTAATCTGTTAACTGTGTAGGATTGGCTTACCGAGGAGACGCTCTAGCTTACTGTAGCCCAGAACTCTGTGAGTAACAATTGTGTAAAGATATGTTCAAAAATGATTATCTTCTAAACTGGTTACTGAACTGAACTGTTTACCGAGTTGAACTATTTTATAAACTGTTTACTGTTAACTGAATGAATGTATGTCATATATTCTGAACTGTATTGTGGCATCTTTAACAACTACTGTTTACTATTACTGCTACTGTTACAGAGACCTCTGTCGGTTCCCTCGTGGAACCACTACTGTTTACTGATTGATGGCCATCAATTGACTGTTCAGTCTTTTAAGACCTACTGTTTACTGTACTGCTACTGTCACGGATATCTCTGGAGCAAAGTGCTGCACAGACCTAAGTGCTACAGTGTGAGCCACCTCTAGAATCTGTGCGAGACACCTCTTGAGTCCATACTGGGCTTTTAGCCAATCTGTGAAATCTGGAGCAAAGTGCTGCACGGACCTAAATGCTACAGTGTGAGCCACCTCTAGAATCTGTGCGAGACACCTCTTGAGTCCATAAGAACTGTACTGTTACTGTTACTGTTATTGTTACATTTACTGTTACTGTACTGTTACTGTCACTGCAACTGCTACTGCACTGTTACTGTTACTGTTATTGTTACCGTTACTGTTACTGTACTGTTACTGTTACCGCTACTGCACTGTTACTGTACTGTACTGTTACCGTTACTACTACTGTACTGACACTGCTACTACCACCGTACTATTTTGCTATCGGTTGTGCCACGTACGATTACTATGATTTCTAAATGACTGATATGACATGAAGTATAAGCCACCGACTGTATAACTGATCTACCGAGGCAAACGACTGTTTAAAATACTAAAAGGACATTCTTTCTTAACCCCTTTACGCATTGTGTTATTCGCTGGGCTTTAGCTCACTGCTCATATATATATGTAGGTGTACAGGCACCAGACCGCGGCTAGGAGCGTCAGGCAAGCTTTAGTTTCGTCAAGCCAACCACTGTGCCTCACTGCGAGGTTCCGAGCCTTTCAAGCTATGGCTTAGGGGTGTTTTAATCTCCCCGTCTGTCCCTGTATTTGATTGGTATTACTGTATAGACTGACAGCACTGTACTGTACTATTATTAGGGATTAAGTCCCTGTACTGAATGATTGTAAATATTGTGCATACTGTTCTGTACTGAATGTCTATATGTATGAAAAATCTTTTTGCATACAGACTGTCACAGCTCATTGGACATTGTTTATTTACTGTTCTGGCTTCCGCCATGCCCCTGTACTCCGTACTACTGTATTACTGTTAAACAGGCCTTCGGTAATCTCGGATTACAGGCCGGTTACGGTGCTAAACCCATAGGGGCGGGTTTGGGTTGTGACATCATTAATATGATAGATATCAATTTTAAAAAAATTATAAACTTTATTAATTTATATAACATTTCTCTATATTAAGAAATGTGATGAATGTTTTACTCTATTTTTTTTTTTTTATGTTTGACAGATAAGTTACAATGTGTGAATGTAAAATGTTGAGTTGTTTATATGTATAAATTGCATTAAATTAGATATCATAAATGGACATACCAAACAACCACATTGACATTGTAAATTAAACAGAAATGAAATTACAAAATTTCTTAGTCTACCACTCATCAAACAGAAATGAAATTAAAGCAAAATTTCTTGTAATTAACTTCTCCTCAGAACAATTAACAACAAAACATTGAACTACCCACTTAGTTACTGAAAAAATTAAGACAATTGCAGTGCAAAATTGTCAAGATTTCCTTCAAATTCTCGCCAACCAAATAGAAAATAAACAAATTCAAACTTAGACAAGAAGAAATACCAAAGAAATAAAAGAAAATTAACCTGAATTCCTGAAGAAGAATAGGGATTCCGAGAAGGTTAAGCAGGAACCCTATAATTTTTTTTCTTTTGTTGTTTTGTTTTATTTAAATTTTTGCAAAATATGGAGGGGTATTTGGGGGGTGGGTGAGAATTGGAAGAGCAAGTAATCAGAGATGGATGCACTATTTCACAGTAAGCAAGACCCCTAAATTCTTTCACAGTAATCGGATGCACCATTTCACAGTAATTAGAGAAAGAAGGGAGAGAGAGAGAGAGAGAGAGAGAGAGAGGTCAGTAACAACTCGCACACACAGAGCAACCAAAAACAAAAACCCTAACTCGATGTGTATATATATATAACAAACAAAGGGCATGAATTTTTACCTTTTTGGTGCAGATCAACAGAAAATAGGGAGGAAAGAAGTTCGATAAGCTGATGTTGGAGATATGGAGGAGTTCAATCGGCTGATCTTGGAGGATGTGGAGGATCGTCGTCGGTCGCCAGAGAGGAAATGAGAAGAGGAGAGGAAAGTGTAAGATGAGAGAAGCGTGCTAGGGCAACATAAAAGAGGGTTTATATAGTGGCAATTTCGTAATTGCTAAAGTTTTGGAGGGGCATTTAAGTCATTTAAGCCCCCTCCCCTCCCCCTCCTCCCCCCCACCAACCCCAGCTACGCGCTTAAGCTGTTCAATTAAGCATCCCCCAAGCAATTTTAGAATTTAAGCTGAAAATAGCTTTAAATAAGTTATAATCTGATAATTTAAGTTTCACCAAACACAACATTATAGCTTAAATTAAGTCAAAAGTTGAAATAAGGAGCTTTTAAGTACTACCAAATAGGCACAATGTGTTGTTAAAATAATTGAGAATGGACAAGTGATGTAGTGAAAATGTGTAATAGAGAAAATTAAGGTAATGACATTGAATATGTTGATGCGAAGCTGAATGCTAAAAACAAAGTTCTAATCCCTAAATTCATTTATTCACAAATAATAATGTCATGAATAAAAACTCAACAATAATTAATTCACAAGCAAGGTCAAAAGTTGGAAAAATTAATATATCAACTTGAAATATTTGGAATCACCAATTGTTTTTCAACATTGCAATACTTGGCTTATATAGAAAAACCAATTTTAAAACCCTAGATTAATGAAAGAAGAAAAGGAATTCAAACAAAGTGAGAAAAAAAAAAAGAAAAAGAAATCCTAATCAAAGGCTTAAATTGAGTCTTGAATAAAAATAAAACAAGAAAAATTAGCAAGGAAGTTTATTAAAACAAAAATATATCAAAAATATGATCAAAATGATCAGATCTATAACTCTCATCAAGAGTTTTTCAAAATATAAATTTAAAAATTTTCTGACCTCGAAGTCAAAACAGCTTGAATAATAGTAGTTTCGGGCAGTCATTTACTCCTTTGTTATGCACATACTACAACAACAAAATATACTTGGTCTTCTATATTTGTAATAGTCATCTCACTGAGTTTATCCAAGTCCTGAGATTTTTTTTTTTTCAAAAAAAAAAAAAAGAAGAAGTTTTGAATAACAATAATCCCAATTTGAGATTTAAGATACCTTTTTTTTTCAATTCCCTTGTCTCTTCCCTGACCCAAAAATAATAATGTGGAATTTTCTGTGAGATGATTTATCTTTGTGAATATTGGAGATGAATTGACTGAAGAAGTGTGTCAAAGTCCCCACAGACATGCAAGTGCATGTTGAGAGAGCGGTCTAAAAGAGAGGTCAAAAAGAGTCTGCATATCACCAATAAATCTAATATATGAAAATTAAAATTAATAAAAAAAATAAAAGGAATAAAGGTTTCCCAATCAACAAAATTGATGCTTTCCAAACCATTCCTAAAAGAGTCAACTCTGGGAGATATACTATTCCTTCCCATTCCCTATTCTACCACTATTTCTCAGCACTTGTTTGAACCAAAATGTTTTATTTAATTTTGCTATTTTATTGTTGAAATGAAAGAAACTATAACTCGTTTTTAAGTTATCCATTATGTTTTGATTTCACTAGCCATCACACGGCGTGAGGAATATTCATATAATGCTCATCATCAATATTTTTTAGAGTAAATTACACTTATCACCCCTGATATTTTTGACAAATACAGAGACCTTTCATGTGATTTGAATAATTACACAAACCTTCCTTACTTTAACTGACATTGTCTAGATTCTCCCATTTCGTTAAATTAGAACAAACGGTGTTACTTGCATATAATAAAGGATCTTATTACCTTTTATTTTGAGCACAAAAAGATGATAAAACCCATGTCCCCTCTGTTTACATTATACAGTAATTAAATTATGAATTATTTTTTAGGATTTATTACTCTTATTACCCTTGCTTTTTTGGATTTATTTTTTTAAAATATTAAAAAATGTTTAAGAAAATTTTATTTTTTCATTTTAAATATATATTTTTTATTTAAATATTTTAATTTTTTTAATTTTAATATTTTAAACTCAAAACACAATTTCACACTCAAATCGTAACCAAACACATAACTCAAAACTCAATTCAAAAATTATTTTCAAACCTCACAACCAAACACATAACTCGAAATTCCACACTACTTTCAAAACTCTACACTCAAATCGTAACCAAACATATAACAAAAAAATTAAAATATTAAAAATATATTTATAAAAATAAAATAAAATATTTAAAATAAAATTATATATTTAAAATAAAAAAATATTTTTTAATATTTAAAAAATATATTAAAAATAATAAAAAAAAATACAGCACATAAATGTATGAAATATAGTACACATTAAAATAAATAAATAAATATTTAAAATATAAAATATTTACCCTAAAAAAATAAATCCAAAAAATTTCAAAACACAACTCAAAACTCTTTTCAAAACTTATAATCAAACAAGTTTTCTCTTTTCAAAACTCATAACTCAAAATACAACTTCACAATCAAATCATGATTCTAAAAATAATTTTAAAAAATATTTTTTAAATGTTTTCTTTTAAAATAGAGTTTTGAAAAAAGTTTAGTTTTGAGTTTTAAATTGAGTTTTGAGTTGTGTGTTTGGTTATGAGTTTTGAAAATAATTTTTGAATTGAGTTTTGAATAGTTTTGAGTTGTGTATCTGGTTATAAGTTTTGAAAAGATTTTTGAAAATTTTTAATTGGAATTGTGATTCTAGAAGAGAACCAAACATGTTTCTTTTTTATTGTTTGCCTAATTAATTGTTTATGCTTCTAGTGTTCACCTCACTGTTAATTGAAATTTTGATTGGAGTAATACTATAAAATAAATAAATAATAATAAATTTTAAGATAAATTTTAATAGTTATGGATAATCTACCTGTTATTGTGTTTTTAAATAAAAAGTTCCAATTGCAAAAAAAAAAAAAAAAGAAAGAAAGGCATTGTTCCAGACGTCCAGGTGGACGACCAGCCAACATTTGGTATTGGTATATATAGATGGGTTGAGGATACTTGAGGGCAATATGGATATTTTAGTGTTTAACTTTGATGACATCAACAGGTTCTATAAAATGTACAAACGACAGTCAAAAAATGAGATAATCTTGACATTGTCAAGTAAAATAGGAAAAGTTACTGTAATTATTAAAACTATAAAAAATGTTCTTGTATTTATCAAAAGCCTCATAGAGGCAAGTGTAATTTACCTTATTTTTTTAATTTCATGTGGGACAAATCTTAACGTTAAAATTATAGTGATTTTCATATTGAATGAAGTGGAGACGCTAAAAACAAATCAAAATCACATATTAACCTTTTTTTTCCCCACAAGTCTTATAAACAGAACTTGTTTTCTATTAAATCCTATTGATAATATGTTAATTGATTAGTCTTGTTATGGTTCGAAAGACCAGAAAGAACCCAAAATAAGAAGGGACTAACACGTTTTGAAAACAAAAAACGTAAATCACTTCAAATCTCCTCAATTGTATGAACTATCATTTTTGTTCCAAAAACCTTCACAATTGCCGATCTGATTTTCTGAAGCAATTATCGTCGCTCCGCATACATCATTCATCATCTTTGTCTCGTAAGCAATGACTTGAAAATAAGTTTTCCCATTGTATTAGATTTTTGATATAATATGACGGAAAAAAAGAAAAAAAGAAAAAAAAAAGTCAAAGATAAAATTGATATAATTATAATTACACTGATTAAATTGAAATAAAAAATAAATTACAAAGACTATAAATAAATGTAATTTTCTATAAATAAAAAAAAAGAAGGTAAATTACATTTTGCCCCTTTTATGTTTGGTTTCTTTCCCACTTGGCCCTTAAAGTGTTTTTTTTTTTTTTTTTTTTTTTTTCACTTTGGCCATTCATGTTTTAAGTTTTTCCACTTTACTTCTAAATTTGTGTTAAAAATTAGACATAAAATGACATATTGATAATCACTTGACATAAAAATATTTTATTATTATATGACTCACACTTCTGACATAAACTTAAATTTTAATATAATAATATATTTTTTATATCATGTGATAGTTACTGTAGCATTTGTTGCTTAATTTTGAACATAAGTTAATTTTAAAAATAAATTAAGAAAAACTTAAAATATAAAGGGTCAAAAAAAAATTAAAAAAATTTAAAGATTAAAATAAGAAAATGATCAAATATAAACAATATAAAATATAATTTACCAAAAAAAATGTGAAGATTGTTGTGGAAACTTGATTCATCCGGATAATACTACTTTGGAAAGATTCTCAAAGTGGTTGGAAGGTGAGTTAAAACAGGACAAGAAAAGGGTGAAGCACTGAAGCTATTGGGGGTGATGACAAGTGGAAAGATGATTCCACATTTCTGCTTTTGTTTTTGGAAAGAAAATTCCTTTGGGTTTGGGAGGCAGGTTTGTTTGGTAATAACCTTTTTAGTTGATTTTTTATTTTTTTAATTTGAGATTTTTTTTATTTGTTTAGTTAGTTTTTTTTTGGCTTTTTTGTATTGGAAATGATGTTCCCAAAGTGAAATGACAAAATTATCCTCCACTTGGAAATAATGTTTTTTTGACTTTTTGTTTGTATATGAGTCAGTTTGATAATTTTACATCCCAACTCAAGTGTTTTGACATTTTATGATTTTGCAATTGTTTTTTTGTCCATATGTGATTATTTAGCCCCACAACAAATGCCAAATCAAGGCTTACTATAAATTTTATTTTAATAATCTGATCGTTAGTTTTTAAATTACAACATATGAATTATTTATATAAAAATCAAATCGATTGAATAACTATGGTCACATTAATTTATGATATTATTTGAAATTAGATCATTTGTATTTTAAGAAATAAATATTATAAATTAACAAGATTTTTTGGTAGATAATATATTCATTATGATATAAAAAATAAACAATACAGATTTATACGAGATAAGAGGACCCATAAACACAAACAAGGAACATCGTACAATTTTAATAGATTAGAGTGCTCCCTATCAATATACTTTTTATACAAACTATTTTTATATATTGATATGTCAAATTTTAGTATTTGAAATGATACATTCCAAAATTAAATGATACAAATAACTTAATTATTAGTTTTTTGAAAAAGCAACACCATGTAATATTATGAGAGAGAGAGAGAGCAGCAGCCGCCGCAGTAGCAGCATAATAAGGATAAGGCACTTGTCAATGGGGAGATTCTCCATGCTTCTATGGCAACTTGCATGCATGCCTAATCCACATCTCTCTCCCTCTCTCTCTTTCTCTCTCTAATAACATGTAGTCATGTTGTTCTCCGCATGCTCTGAGAGATATTGAAGCATATTGTTTGTCCTCCACAAATGCCAATCATCTGTTTATATCAAAAATGATGATATGACTACACAATTATCTTTACAGATTCATTTATCTCTATCTCTATACCAACCTTCCTCATTTTATTCAGGCTAATTTGAGACTTAGAGTAACTTTTTTTTTTTTTTTTTTTTTAAACAACTAAAAAGATATTTTATTGATAATGATCGAGTAATAATACAATGACAATTATCAATAAAGAGTGAGGGTGCAAAAAGTATCATAACAAAACGACCCAATCCTAACTATGTTGGTACCGAGAAGTCTGTCCATTCGTTTGAGACTCAGTTTGCTTGCAAAAACACTTTTCAGAAAATTCTACTTTTTTGTTTTTCGTATTTTTTTGTTTTTACTAAATTTTTTTTAATATTTTAAGCAATTTTTAAAATTTTTAAACACACTTAACATAAACACACATAAAAAGTATAATTTTTGTGAAAAAAATCTTTTAAAAATTTGCTAAATACCAAAAATATAAAAAAAAAAAATTACGAGAATTCAGTATATTTTCATATTTTTATGTATTTATTAATTTTTAAAAATATTTTTTCACAAATTTTTTATTTTTTAGATACATCTAAGTAAGGTGCATCTAAAAAAGTAAAAAAATATGCTTAAAATTTTAAAAATATTCACTAAAAATAAAAAAAAAATTCAATTTTTAAAAAACTTAATCCAAAAATCTCAAACTCAAAAAACTCTAACTATACTAGTTATATTTGCTAGCTAAAGGAGATAAAAAAAAAAAAAGTATAATTTTTAATTTAGTTAGTCACTTTATCTTGTAATTATTATGATTCCATATGCGAGATTGAGAGCAAAAAGATAGAATGACTCTAAATATAGAGAGCAAAAAACGAGAAAGTTAAATTAACTAAGCATTTAAAAAGTCCTTTAGAACAATAAAAAAAATAATTAGTTACTTTATGCGACAAAGTCCTGTTTAAATACTACATCAACTAGAGTTTCTCTTAGAAACAAAAGCTTCAGAAAATAATAATCAAACACCTAATTAAACCAGGGAGACCTATATAACTACACATTTTTAGTTTTGGTTTTTAGTACTAAAAGTCAATAAATTGAATGTCAAATGAAAAAAAAAAAAAAAACCCACAAAAAACTGAAAGTCAGCTAAAAAAATTATATATATATGAGGATTTCTATGAAATTATATATATATATCTAGACAAGACCAAAGTTTCTTTGATTTGCCTTATCTAAGATTAACAAGACCAAAAGTTTCTTGACGTTCCATGGTCTTCCATATTACACGTCTATCGTGCTTTATGAACTTCTCGATGCATAAAGAAATTATTCCCAAAAATGCATCAATCAGCTTACTATTTTGCTAGGTTCTTATTCTAAGTTCAAAAGTTTTTTGAATTTTACATCCTCTACTGTTGGTCAATAAAAAAAAAAAAATCAGCCAGATGCACTTTTTTATTTAGTAATTACACTTTTATTTAGCTAAATTACTATTTTAATCAAATAATGTAATAGTTAGAGATTTGGATCCTCGATTATTATTTCTCTGCAATAATGGACATAATCCCATGGTTCAAAAACCAAAAGAATATTAAAATAAAGTGTTTAAACTACACATTCTAAACTACATCGTTTGTCGTTTTGTTTCTAACTTTAAACATTAACTGTTAAATTATCACAGAAAGATCATTGTAGACAAAAGGATGACAAAGGATTCTAATCTGATAGATAGTTCCCGTAGACCATGAGCAAGCTGGTCATTCTCACTAGCTGTAATAATGCTTGAAAGTGTAAATGTAGATAAGTTTGAATTTCCAGATGGGATTGGAAAACAATCACAAGTAGATATACATGGCAATAGGGGCAGATATTTTCCCTATAAATAGAGGTATTGACAAATCAATATAGGTCATTCAGAGTTAGCCCTCTCTCATGATATCATTTAGTGTCTACAATAGAGAGAGGAGGCATTGGTGATGATGTTGACAGAAGAGAGAGAGCACAGATGATGGAAAGTGCATGGAGTATGCACTTCTCACTCTTTGTGCTCTCTACTCTTTTGTCATCACCTTCTACCCCTCGCTCCATTGGATATACTCATGCTAGCTAGTAATGCTACTGCCCTATTATAACAGGAGAAAAACTACCATACATGGATTAGAAGCCTTTTGGATGCGTGTTTTTTTCTCTCTCTCTTATATGATATATTTTTCGTATCTATACTGGGAAGGGGAGGCAATGGTGACGTTGTTGATAGAAGATAGAGAGCACAAATGTTGCGTATGTGTAACCCTTCGTGTCTCACTCCTTTGTGCTTTTTATTCTTCTGTCATAATCACTTTCAGCTCCTCTCTTTGCAGCACATGCATGAAACCATGATTTCTAATTTTCTATCATTATGCAGAGAAAGAACTGTTTCGTTGATGTTGTTCTTGCATCTTCTTTCTTTTTCTTGTTCTATATACTACTATTACTATCATATATATTAGTATTACCATAGGGTAACATATGTGAGCTTGTGTTTACATTTCTCTGCTCATAAAAACAAATATTATGCACATCACATGCTGTTTAGTTGTTAAATAACCTTATTTTTATTGTCTAATTGTTGCACTTAAATTGTTTCTTTTGTTCATTAATTCTTCTATTTTCCCCATAGTTAATTTGGTGTGTGGGAATTGCCACGCAATTTTATTTTGTTATGTAATGAAATAACCATTTTTTTATTAATTTTTTATCATTGAGTATAGACATTATTAAGTTTAATGATTATAATATTTACTTTTCCATCAATTTTTATCATTAAATTTAATGACTAAAATACTTTTTTTTTTGTTGATTTTTCTTTAACTAAAATAGGTAAATAGTTAGGTTGAAAATAAATTAAAATTTTAAAGTTTAAGTTGACAAAATCAAAAATTTAGAATTTATTTTATTATAATATTTAAATTCTGAGACTTTTTTTTTATATAATGTTATGAGATTTTTAATTTTAATATAGTAAAACGGTAGATTGTCGGACTTAAAAAATATATGAAACGTATCCTTGAAATAATTAAGAAGTGGAATATTGAGAGGAAATTTTAGAAGGGGTAAGGTAAGACTATTTAGATTTTGGGGGTCAAATTAATATTTTATCTCATAAATACAAAAGAGTATAGGGACTAAAGAGTAAAATGTTTTGAGGTTTTGGAATGGCCCCTTCCTAGAGAAGCCCTAACTCAGAAAACCTAATTCAACTAATTTGATTATCATTGAAACCCTACATAATTGCTTTGCAACTCCCTATCAACTGGCTGGCCGATCACTTATTTGGGTTTCTTTCTCTAACAATGATTGACACCTCATTTTTTTGGAGACCCCCACAATCTCTTTAGATTTTAACCATTGATGGTGTAGACCCTATACATACATGAGTGGGTCTTACACATATATAAATGGTTGGGATTCAAAGAGTTATGGGAGTCAAAAAATGTGGATCCCAAGCATTTTTCTTCTTTCTCTTGCTCTCTCCACACAGTCATTCAGAAGCTTACATGAGCTTTGAGCTTTGTATATGTATATATGGTGATTGTATTGATGGGTTAATGCTTCACCAGCATTAACTTTGGCTACCAATATTAATTTTGGCTACTAATATTAATTCTATTTCTTTCGTTTCATCACATTGAATCCCATTTAATTTATGTTGTTTGATCATTTTAGCATTCACTATGTTTGGATATTGTGGAGGGTTAGAAAAGATTTTTTTTAAAAAAAGTGAAAAACTTTCTCTTGACAAATCCAATATCCAACACTTCTGCAAAGTAAAAGATGTGATATTTACCGCATTTTATATGTATGTGGGTTCAAATTGTTCAATAGTTGCGAGCAATCCACTTAAATCCCCTGAAGAACCTTAGACACGATTCTACAGCTTGTATGAAAAATTTTGTACAAATTGTTTAGTTTAAATAAAATAAAAAAATAGATTCATATTTAATTAAATTGATTTACATAATAAGAAATCTTATATCTAACTCATATTAGAGATTACATTTTGATGAATAGAAATATTTAACAAAACTTAACACTGAAATAAAATAGTTAAAGGAAATAAACCGAAACATGTGTGATACTATAGTCTCCTTAAAACAAATTCGCCCCCTTATCGTGGGTGCTGAAAGTATGTCGACGTCTATTTCTTATGATACGATGATATAGATTCGTTAACGCAAAAGCACATTCTGTTTAGTTACAGCGAACTGATAATGGCCATGGCAACACTCTCACACAAAAAGAAAAGTATAGGAGCAGACTGACTGCATTGTATAGAAGCAAAAAATTATGTGTTGAAACCAAGGAAGATGGCCTCCTTTTATACACAATGGGGGATAGAGAATGAGTCTCCCAACCATGAAGGCTAGCAGTAAATGCACCTATTACTCCTGCAAAATTGATGAAGTAATGCACAAAATTAGTAAAGAGTAAGTGTGTGAGTTACACATTCTATATACACATGGGCTTATATCTGCAGCCACCAAACAAGCCTGGCCCAAAAAGATTAGATTGGTAGACCACCAATCTGCCCTAACCCAAACATAATCCATTCCAGCAAGCCTCGAGCTCAAGCCTAAGATCCACGGATCACGGACCAAGATGGGTTCGGCGGGCGGTGTATGCGCATGTGGCAATTTTTGTATAACTAATTTGGATCATAGTTTTTGCCCAAGCTCATCCTTAAAATATCCAAACTCCCTTCCTTCGAAAAATTTGGATACCCAAAGGACTCATGCGCTTATCAAAATTTTGAAGTTTAAATACCCATCAATATTTTCCTCTACAATCAATGTAGGATTGGTAGTTATACATAATTCCTAATACCTCATTCATGAGGCTAACTTTATGAGACAATTTATCATTCAATTCTTAATGATTTTTAATCATTCTTTTTATGGTGTAAAGATCTTGTTACAAAAAATCTAAACCTATTTAATCTCACCTCAACCAATGATTCAGACTTACTTTAATTTCACATTAAAGTTACTATAAAACTATTTTTTTCTAACAAAAAATTATAGAATATACTTTAGATAGTTCTAAGAAGGTTGTGGAAGGCCCTAAGAGGACACACAAAATTAATTGTACATTCTACATTATTTGTAAGAAGGCTAGATTGCCTATATAAAAGGGAGATCTCATTTGGTCGAATTATCCACTGAAGTGTAATCCAAGTTGGTGCGCCAACGATAATTACAGCGACCGCATGTGTTGCAGCAAATATGTCGGAGAGAAATTCGATGAAGAATTGTGTAATAATTTTGAAGGATACAAATAAATATAGACGCAATTGATCTCCTTAGTTAAATCCAACACACGAACAATGAATTTATGGTAGTTTGAATCGTGAGTCAATAAAGATTTGACGATCTTCGTAATTTTGTCCAGTCCGTCGATGAAACCTTCAATTTCTAGAATGGTGTACAATATTTGGTGTTTCGAATTCTCTGTTGGTCCCAACCAAATTTTTAAAAAAAGATCTGTCGAGGAAGCACTCTCCAAGCAACATTGGAAATCTCAAATTTTTGGATTCGATTACGGGTGAGAATTAATTAATGAGTCCAACAAAACACGAGTATGGCATCCCTGAATGGTCCTCAGTGCAAATTCAATTACCGTACCTACTACAATAGCATAACAAGTTTTTTTAATTGCGTTTTTTTATATTGTTTATTATACCAACAACATTCACTTGTTGGGTTCATCCGGATTTCCCAATGTACTGAACTTTTCTTGATGATATGCGCAGTGGCGGCTCCAGGAATTTTAATCAGGGTATTCATTAACTAACTTAAAATCTAACAACTGTATTAAAAAAACAAATATAAAAGAGAACTCTAATATATTAATATTAAAGTTTTGACAAAAAAAAAAAAAAACTTGCAATTAGATAAAATATTAAAAAAACTTGCATAACTCCACTAATATCTCTTTGAGGGAAATTGTGGCTAAGATGTTGACAGGGTCCTTTTTGTAAATATAATCTTCTTATTTCGTCCCTATCATTAGGATGATATGACAAATTTTTTTATCGTAATCCTGGATCAGAAGGAAGGTTGTTCAAGTCAACACGAATTCGCTTCGAAGAATCTTGAATGTGACTATCACCACAAGTTTCTTGGGATTGAGATGAATCTTGTACAATAGTTGATTTTCTTTTCAGAAATTTTTCCATAATTCGAGAACTAAACAAAAGAGTAGGATGCACCTAAAAATATCCACACAAAAAATAGAGCTATTTAAATAAACCATAGAAAAAAAAAATAACTACACAAGAATATAAATAAATTGATTATAAAATTTCAGCTCCTATTTAATTTTTAAAACAAATAAAGTGATTATTGCCAAATATGATTATTGCCAGAACTCGATACAGTCCTATCAAACTCTGCTCAACAACCAACAATTAAACTCCATCATTAAAGTTCTCAAATGGGAATTTAAGCAATACCCATTAACACAAAACAATCAGAAAATCCAAGAGACTAGAATTCTAAACAATTTCAAAAGAAAATTCTGAGTTCCACCATGAATTAAAAATTCAACAAGACTCACAAGACACAAAAACCCACCTAAAGTTTGAATCCATTTGTCATTCAAACCCATTGTTTGACTTTAAAAATTGAAATTGCATTGATCATCACCAAACCTCATGGCAGCAGCAACAAATTAACAGCCTATTTTATACATCAACAGCCTATTATTTTCAACAAATTAACAGCCTATTTTATACATCAACAAATTGTTTGACTAGAATAGAAAATTACCTTCTTCCCTCTTTCTATGTATTTGACTGCTAGAAGCTCCTTTGTCTTCTTATCCCTCACCAATCTTGCAGCACTGGTACACGGCACTCAGATCAGATGATCTGAGATGGATGAGAATGTGAGAGAGAGCTCAGCCCTAGTTATTTGTTTTGGCAAATGGGCTTAGTAGCTAAGTGGCCTAGATGTTTCATTATTTGTTTAGACAAATGGGCCAAGTGGGTTAGAGGGGTATTCAACCATCTTGGATTGGGTATTCAAATTTTGGATTGGGTATTCAAAACTAAACTAAACCTAAAAAAAAAAAAAAAAAAAATATTAAAATTTCAAAGTTGAGGGTATTCACCTGCATACCCTCAGGATGCTGTGGAGCCGCCCCTGGATATGCGAAACTTCTTGTGACACCTATGGCTTGGTTTGGAAATTTGGTTGTCTTTTTAATTTTTTCACTTTTTTCAATTTTTTAGTCTGGGGTTAAAAAATTTAGTTTGGAGCTTTTGACTTTCTAAATTTTTTTATAAAAGAAATAATGTAATGAATATGAATTAAATGTGATGTTTTGTCTTATTAAAATAAAAAAATTTATTTTATTTTTTGTGATTATTTTAAAACCAAACTCACTTTCCAAACCTAACCTATGAGAATTAATAATAAATTCAATGAGTGGAAAGGAAATGGAATTTATTATGGAAATCGAAAACAACTAGGGGTGAGCAGCGGATATACCGATCCGTCAAAACCGACCGAACCGAACCGATCCGCCACATTTTGGATGGATGCGTTATGACGAGCGGACGGTTGCGGATTGATTTTCTCCAATCCGCCAATTTGGCGGACGGATGGCGGATTTGAGATTCCTTTGGCCGCAACCGAACCGCCAAACCGCGAACACCCTTAATAATTTATAAGACTTTATGTTTTCAATTTGTTTAAATATTTTGTTTGTGTTTTCAATTGAAAAAGAGTTTAAATATTCAGTTGAAAAAAAGTTTTCAACTTAAATATATTTTTGTGAATTGAAAAAAATAAACGTATTGTTTATCTATATTTTTTGGTTTTTAAATTTAACTCTAAAAATAATAAATAGAAAATATGATATATGCTGGTTGGTTTTTATTTTCAAAAACATATATAGATGTAACAATACAGAGACATACAATCTCTACTACTGCCATGTTCATAGTTTTGATGGTCTGAATTGTTATTATATGTTAAGAATCACAGATTGTAATACTTTATGTGGATGAATCATGCTGTTATTGTAATATATGGATGAGCCATGCAATGATTGTGATATTCTAAAGTTTCAAACTTTCTTTTTTTGGATGACTCGTTGACTGTAATATTTTTATTTTTTTTTTTGAGAAAGTGCACAAGTTGAATTATGTTGAAAATTTATAAAATCTTAAACCGCCAAACCAATTCGCATCCATCCGCCAAATCGCCAATCCGCTCAATCCACATCCGCCGGATTGGCGGACGGATGCGGATTGATTTTCTCCAATCCGCCAATCTGGCGGACGGATGGCGGACTGGAGGTTCCGTGGCCGCAACCAACCCGCGCCCACCCCTAAAAACAACGATGTTACACCTAATGGTAATCATTGAATCTGCCTATTAGCATTAGGGGTTGTTTGGGGTGTCCTAAATAAGTGTACTTTTTATCTTTTTAGACTAAAAAGTTGAGGAAGAAAATATGGTTGTTTGGGTTAACTTTTTGACTTTTTATGAAAAAATGTGTATTAAAAAATTATATAAATTAGTGTGTAGGGAAAAATTAGAATTGGGAGTTGTGCAGCCTTAATTTTTGACTTTTGGTGAATAGTGATAACTTTTTAACTTTTTGAGTAACTTTTTGACTTTTTAACTTTTTGGCAACTTCCCAAACTTGAACTAATAAATTCGATGAGTGGAAAGAAAATGGAAACCAAAAGCAACGATGTTACACTTAGGTCTCGTTTAGGAACAGGTTTTTTTAGTAATTTTTTAACTTTTTGACTAAAATGTGATGTAAAAAAAACTAGTATGTTTTGGATGATTTTTTAGTATTTTACGAAAAGATTTGTAAAAAGTAGAGAGAAAATGGAATCTTTGACTTTTTGGTATGAGTTGTTGACTTTTTGATTTTTTTAATAACTTTTTGATTTTTTAACTAAACTGGTCGCTTCTCAAACGAGGCCTTAGTAATCATTGAACATGAATCAGATTCAACTGGAGTTGGGACTCAACAGTAATCTTTGAATATGAATCAGATTCAATTGGAATTGGTCAACAGTAATCATTGAATATGAATCAGATTCAATTGGAATTGGGGAGATGGAGTTCATGAAGGTTGGCCGGGAAACAAGCTACAGCCCACCGGCGTTGGAGGGCTTTACCTATATGCACTATATCCATTAATATAGGAGGGGGCAGACATCATTTGATAAAATGATGATAAATTAACATATTTTTACATTTGAATTTTTAGTTTTAGAATTTTAATTATTATTTTTTAATGTGTTCAACAATACATTTTGTCAAAATAACATCATGAAAATTAAGGATGTACCCAGTGCAATTTGAACAGTTTGAGAGTGAAATTACAAATCGAATGACGGATTAGCGGATTGACAAATTGCGGTTTGGGAGGTTTTTTGCGGATTGACAAATAATATTCTAACTAATTATCATACATTTGCATAATATATAACATTAATTTATATAATATTTTTTTAAATATATAACACAAAGTAATTTTACATAATATGTTTCATATATATAACTATTAATTTGTAATAAATTTCATATTTTAAATCTCTCTCACACTCATTTTACATTGATATTTCATTGAAGGTTAAAAAATGTATATGTATTAACTATAGCGGAGCGGTTCAATAGACGGATTATAAATTTTAACGTTTAAATCACAGTTCACGGTTAGAGGAGCGCGGATCAATATAATTTTAGTGAATTGAACGATATTTTTCACAGCCTAATGAAAATTATAATTTGATAGGTTAACATATCATCATAGGGATAACATAATATTTTAATGAACGAATTATATTTGGCTTAATACATATATTTTGGGTTTGTGTCACTTTGATCCCTAACTTTTCAGTTGTAATACATTTAATCATGAATTTTAAATCTTGTTCTAAATAAGGACAATTGAAGATATCATTACTTAATTTCAAGAGTAAAATCGTCAATTTAATAAAATATAAACTAATTTGAAAAAAAATAAATATCAAAAAAATATTTTGAATTTTTAAAAATTATTTATACTCACTAAAGATAAAATTATATAAAATTAATAAATCTCTTAGACATTTATTTATTTATTTATTTTACCAAATTATTTTTTATTATATGTTTGGATGATGATTATATAATAGGTGATTATTTTTATTTTCATGAAATTAGTTTCTTTTTTTTCAAAAGTCAAATGCAACGACAATTTTGATATCGTTATTAATCTAATCCATTAAATCCAAAAAATCCAAAACTAAAAATATAAAAAACAACACATACATTTTAATAACTATAAATAAATAGAGTTCTCTCTAAAAAATAAATAAATTTTAAAAAAAAAACATAAATAGAGGGTAATGTTTTTCACTATTATTATGAGAGTGGTAAGCGAGAATGATCGGTGAAAATAGTAAGCATTTGAGAAAATGTAAATATATATATATATATATATTATAATCATGAAAAACAAAAAAATCAAATATCACCTTCCAAAAACAAAGAGAAGGTTGGTTGGCATTGTATTAAAATAGGGTGAATTACACTAACAGTCTTTATAATTTGGAAGTCGTATTATTTTGTTTTTTGACTTTTTAATTATGACATATTTGACCTTAAATTTTAAATCTTGTTCCAAATAAGAACAATTGAAGATATCATTGCTTAATTTCAAGAGTAAAATTGTTAATTTAATAAAATATAAACTAATTTGACAAAAATAAATGTCAAAAAAATATTTTAAAATTTTTAAAAATTATTTCTACCAACCAAAGATAAAATTATGTAAAATTAATAAATCTTTTAGACATTTATTTTTTTTTTACTAAATTATTTTTTATTATGTGTTTGGATGATGATCATATAATGGGTGATTATTAGGATTTTAATATGTAATCGATATATTTATATGAAATATTTTTAGTTTTTGGATTTTTTGATTTAATGGATTAGTTTAATAATGATATCAAAGTTGTCGTCATATTTGACTTTTGGAAAAATAGAAACTAATTTAATGAAAATAAAAATAATCACCCCCATTACATGATCATCATCCAAACATATAATAAAAATTAATTTGATAAAAAAATAAATAAATGTCTAAAAAGTTTATTAATTTTACATAATTTTATCTTTGGTTGGTAGAAATAAGTTTTAAAAATTTTAAAATATTTTTGACAGTTATTTTTGTCAAATTAATTTATATTTTATGAAATTAATAATTTTACCCTTGAAATTAAGCAATGATATCTTCAATTATTCTTACTTAGAATAAAATTTGAAATTTATGATCAAATGTGTTATAATTAAAAAGTCAACAACACACGACTTTCAAATTATAGAAACACTTGGGGTAATTCGACCTATTTTAATACAATGCTAATCAACCTTCTCTTTCCTTTTGGAAGGTGATACTTGATTTTTTTGTTTTTCATGATTATAAAAAAATATATATATATTTACATTTTCTCGAAGAACTGCTTACTATTTTCACCCATCATTCTCACTCACCACCTCATAATAATAGTGAAAAACATTACCCTCTATTTATAGTTGTTTTTTTTTTTTTTTTTTTTTTTTAGAAAGAAGCGATGCTAGGTATCATAAAAAATATTTTATAAAAATAATCATAAAAAAATTTTAGCCCTTAAATTAAATATACAATAAATTATAAAGTATAATACAAAGACAAAAATTTATTCATAATCATTTTCATAAAGTATTTTTTATAATGCCTAATATTTTCCTTTATTTATAGTTACTAAAATGTATGTGTTGTTTTTTGTAGTCGTCGAAGGAAAATCACATGTTGATAGCCGTTGGATGGCCTCCCTTGCATCTCATCCGAACCCTAAACCAAAATCTAAACCCTAAACCCTTCCAGACCCATGTTTTCTCTCTCTCTCTCTCTCTCTCTCTCTGTTTTTCGGCCTCTGTGTCTCTGTTAGCTTCCATCTCTGCTGTTCCATCTTTATCCCTACCGATCGTCCCTGCCTCTCTCTTCCCTGTGTTTTTTCTCTCTCTAAACCCTAAATTCTAAACACTTTGGATCTCTATCTTCGATCCATCTGAGAAACCCGAAACCCTTGAAATCGACTCCTTCACATCGTCTTTCTGATGGAGAAGATCAAGACGAAGCACAAACAAACCGTAAGACGAAGCAGATGAAGCCGAAACTCCTAAACCACACACAAACCCTAAGACGAAGCTTGAGACTGCTGAAATCCATCACGCATCTTGAAATCCAGGTATTTATTCTGAAATTGTCTTTCTGATGATGGAGAATTGCTTACAATTTGCTTCAAATCGCTTGAGATTGCTTGATTATTGTTGTTGTTATTTTTAGTCTGTTTGTTTGTCGTTTTGGTGAATTTTGTTAAAAAATATTATTTTCTGTTCGGGGGAGTTTTTGCTGGGAAAGGATGAGGGAGGGAGGGAAGGAAAGCAGTTGGGGATGATGATGATCTTTGGAATGCCAAGGCTTGTGCTAAATTTGGGATGATGATGATCTCTCACATTGAATCCCATTTCTTATTGTTTTATTAGTTATTAAGGGTTTAATTTATTTGTAAATCTTTTCATGATATTGACATATGGAATTTTTTCTCGTCTAGGATTTGAAATTTTGTGAAGTAAAAGATAAGAAAAGAAAATGAAGTGAAAAACTCTCTCTTGTCAAATCCAAAATCCTAGGAACACTTTTGCGAAACAAAGATGATATTTACAGCAAGTTGTGTGTGTAGGTTCAATAGTTGCAAGTAATTCACTTAGATCTCTGGGTTTCCACCTTCTTTATTTTTATTTTTGCAGTTGAAGTAACAGAGTAAAAGACAATGATAAAAAGGAGATTCTATAGGCATGAACATGGAGATAGAAATAGTGGCTCTGATTCTTCTTCATCTTCTTCAGACTCTGAACTAGAGGCAGAAGCCGCTGAAGAAACAGAGGCAGAGGATGATATTGCAGAAGTTAAAGAATACCGCCAATCTCACTCTTCTTCCTCTGGTTTGTTTATCCTTACTTTTGTTCTTGTTGTCGTTCAACATTTTTTTTGCTTGTTCTGTTGCTTTGCTTTGTTGCACAGGATTGAATCTTGATAAATTTCTTCACTCTCTCTCTCTTTTTTTTTTTTTTTTTTCTCTCTCTCTCTCCCCTTTCCCTTTCCCTTTCCAAATCCATACCCAAATCCATGAACACAACCTAATTAAATGGTAGTAGGAAATTTCTATGTCGATATTCGCATAACTTTTCATTGGTATGGCTTGACCATGTACATTTGTTTATTTCATTGAGTATTTGAGAATCTGTTCCTCTTTTGTTCTTTTCAAACATTTCAACTATGTCATCATCTCTAAAAATTATCTTGGACGTTACATTCATTTCTACATGGGTTGTAGATTATTTCAGATTTGAGCAATGGGGATGTTTCTAGATATCTTCACTATCTTACCGCAAACACAACACACACAAAAAAAGGCACAAAATTCTTATTGAATGAATATTGTGTTTTTCAGGATACAAGAGTGATGGTAGCACCTCAGCAAATGAAGTTGATGTTGACTCATCAGGTAGTATTATTTATTTCTACTATTTGAAATTCTTAACTTCTGTATAATTTTTTATTGAGATTCAACAAGTTATATACAGAAGATTTTTTGTGTATCGGTGTCTCGCATGTAACAAAAGGTCCACTCTTCATGGTCTTAAACTGTTTTTCAACAGTAGGATGTTACGATTCTACGATTTCAATTGTGCCAAACGATTTGGATCACACTAGGATCTTAAATTTAGTAGAATCTTAAAATTATTACAATCCTATTTATAAAAGCGTGTAGAATCGCATACGATCCCGATTCTATTACAATCCCGATCCTAACAATTTTTTTTGGGTATTTATTTCATATATATATATATATATATATGTATGTATATGTGTATATCTATATAAAAAATTTGACTATAAGCACTTTTTTCAAATGTCTCTTCTAATTGATGTTTACATAAAAGATGCATTATATCAAATTTATCATTTTTTCTTTAATATTTTTAAAATTACATAAAAAATATTATCATTATTGATAGTTTTGTCATTTTATTTTACATTGAAAGTAGAATCTTACGATTCTCGATCTGATTTTACAATACAATCCACGAGTCCCTTCCAACGATCCCACATAGAATCCCGATTTTAACAACCTTGGGGATATGTCAAGTTGTCTTTTATTTAATGAATATTGAATGTTGAATGTTTATTATTTTTTTCTTAGATTTAAATACTTAATAGATCATCCATAAAAATAAAAATAAAAATAAAAATAAAGATATAAATTGTAAGTGTTAATTTAAAGGTTTTTTTAAAAAATAAATAAATAGAATTAGAGTTAGTTTTTGTTAATATTGATTGTTTGTGGGTGTAATATTAATCTAGATAATAGATAAAAATATATGAAAACATATTTTATTGTTGTGTTCCCGCCGTGTCTGTGTCCCCATTTTTTTGAAATCACATTGTCCTGTGTCCGCATCCATGTCCGTGTCCACATTATATCCTTGTCCGTGCTTCTTAGATGAACATGAACGAAAATATAATATGAAAACCTAACTACAAGTCAAACAAATTAATCCAATATGAATAAAACAAGATATATTCCACAGCACTCAAAGAATTGATAATTTGAAAGTTATATTTTTTTTATTAACATTTGGAAGTTAAGAATGCAAAAAACAAGGAGCTTATGGACCTATTGCAAAATTTACCATCCAATGGTCTCTTCTAGGGAGAGAAGAATACTTGACTTTCAAGAGAGAAAATAGAATTGAGCATGTCATGGGAAGAGTGGCTGTTGAAGGAAGGCGGTGGTGCAATTGATGTCAAGGGTTGTGTGTTAGGGTTGAACGGCAATGGAAAAGGAGAAGCTGATGATGGTGGGCTTGATTTCCGTTTTTTTTGGGGGTTGATTTTTGAGAGTATGTTTTCCACATCTTGCAACCTGCAACAGATGATTAACAATGAAATATTTGCCCTCAATTGGTTTTTTTACCAAACTTGTATTGTGATTTCACTGCGGTTTACTTGTATGATTCTTAAAAATTTGCATGACTATGTCAGCTATTTTCCTGTCTGTATGAGAGTATCATCATTAGACTGTTAAAGCATTATACTATAAGCTCTCCTCTTTTATTTAGATTGCATTATTTATGTTGAAGATTGACCTTATAATGAGTGCTTTGCCATAACTCCTGAAAATCCCAATATTCTAATATTTAATACTGTAAACATTTGCAGGTTTACTAACAAATGATGATAACATTTTTATCAAAAGCCATTCATCTAGTAAAAGAGATGCTGAAATTGTGGGTAGGCTGTCTAACACCGTGGCTGAGAAGGATTCAATCCTATCTGAAGTAGACTGCATCTTGAAATGTAAATCAGTTTTTAGGTGCAGACTTTGTCCAAGAATTGTTTGCTTGTCAGAGGAGACTTTGAAGACTCATCTAAAATCCAAGGTACACTTTTACATATCTTTGTTTCTTGCTCCATTCAAAATCCTCATCCTGTATAATTAGTGTCAACAGAAACCCTGTTTCATTACTTCAGTTGTGAAGTATTGCATTTTTGGCTGCTGCGATGGGAGGGCCCTCTGCCCTCTTCCTATATGATCATTTAAGTACTAATTTGTATCGTATCTAGTAATTGTTCCATCCTTCTCTAGTAAATCATGTAATGAAGCTGTATTTATGTTTGTGAGTTTGTATATGCATGAATATGTGTACGAGCACATGTGTGGGCAAGAAACAGAGGATATAGTTATTACCCAGCTAGGCTTATAAGAAACCAGCCTCATTATGAGGCGATTAGATGCAATTCTTGAGGAAATATTGACCTTCGGCCATTTAATTGCTAATAATGGATGAACTACTAATTGTCTTTTCTTTCTTATTTTTTGCAAGGTGGATTTTGTGGCCATCAACCGTTTACCAAATTATTTTCCCCTCTTGACATCAAAATAACAATAATAATGATAATTTTTTCCCTTAAGTATCTTGGGCATATTGAACCTCTTCTATGTGACGTCCGTTTCTCATCTGACCTATCTAATTGCTATATTGGTTCTAACGTCTGTTTCTCACCTGCCCTATCTAATTGCTAAATTGGTTCATGGGCAGTTGACCTGTGGTTGACTTAAATATGTAATCCTAGTACATTTAGAAAGAAAATTATGTAAAGTCCATGATGACCAAAATTTTGTACCAAATGATGTCTCATCATTGTATTGATGCAATGGACCCTAGCTTCCATGTATTGTAACAATGCATAAATAACATGTAGTGTGCCAGGTCATTTTGGTAAGCAAATTTGGTACAAAAATGTGATAATCCTAGCAGTACTCCAAATCTTCCTTTCTCAAAACAAAAGTTTGGGGGCATTACAGAGTGGCCAATGGGTATCCCACTTGTACATATGCTGTCAATTGCTGATCTGATTGAAACTCCTTTTGTATTTTTGTAATAGAGACATGCCCGATCTGAAAAGTTACTTAGTGAAGGGAGGCTGAAGCTCATGCTCAACAGTGATGGGGAAATTGAGGAAGAAGAAGAAGATGGAGAGACTCATGCAGAGAGGCATGCTCGAATTGTAGCTGCTACACAGGTTGGTTCATCTGCTATTGAGATCCCCACTGAAATAGATTGAAGGTCTGTTGTTTTCATGGGTGAATTAATTTCTCTTTATTAATTAATTATACCAGAATTCAGCCAACTCAAAGAAAAAAAATAAAGGACGGCAAAGACAGAGGAAGAGGTTAAAGAAGAAGGTAATTTGACGTCATACGTAGTGATCCCTTATGTATTTATTGGGTACAAAATTACATAAAGCCTGAATCATATTTTTATGTCCACTGCAGGAAAAGGGAAAAGATAAAAATTTGGATAAAGCCAAACAATTAACAAAGAGTCCAGCCAAGAAAAGGCTTAAAAGCGAGATTTGAAGCATGTGATAAGCTTGTTGCATTCTGTGATCCAGTCCACCGAAGCAAGAAATGAAACAAAGAAATGGCATGTTTGTTCCTGCTAAGAGATGGTTGGTAGTACTTGTTTAATTCTAGATTATGTTTTCACCTAGCACATGCAAACTGGATTACCTAGTATGTTAATTATGTTAGTTTTGCTTTTTCTCTGCTGCCTTGGTTCGGGTTTGTAATTTTGTGTTGGTATTGTCCTTTAGTGTTTACAGAGAATTACATTTTTGGCAATACAATTTTGGGCTTTGGCAAATTGACATAAAAATACTCGTGTATGTATTTGAGTTGATTCTTGGTGAAAATCTAGCGTATGTAGTTGATACTTGTCAATACACGAGTATTTGAGTTGATTCTTGGTGAAAATCTAGCATATGTAGTTGATGCTTGTCAATACACGATTGATTGATTGATCGGCGGTTATTGCCAGTTTCTCTAAAACATTTTTTGCAGCGAATAATTAGGGTTCTATTTCTATTCTTCAGTAAATGCAAACGGGTGGCAACATGCTACAATTCTCATCAAAACAAGCCCCCAATCATTTAGGCCATGGCACATCAAGCCTGCTTGAAAGCTCATCTAATGAGTGTTTTAACCCAATCCAGAACCCCAGAATTTTTATTTATATAATTTCTGTGGTACCTGTTAGGGGTGCTTACAGTTCCAGTTTGGTCGGGTTGCATACTATCTGCCATCCGACTGAATGGAGTTCGGGTTATATACTATCTGCCATCCGACTGAACGGAGTTCAAGTTGAGAAAATTTCATCTGTATCCGTCCACTCTCGGTTTCGAAATCAATCAAGCGCAAGTGAATGCAAATCAGGTTGGCGAAAAAACCAATTCTTAATTTTACAAAAACAATTCTAATTTTTTAACTAAATAAATCATATTTTATAAATTAAAAAAAAAAATCCTAATTTTTTAACTGAACAATGAAAAGAAATGAGGGTTCTGTTTTCCTGAAAAGTGAAAAGCATTCATTTCAAATTTCAGTAATTTATTTAATGAACAAATAAATCACATATAAATAAATCGGAAGTGCTACGTAGCTCGAATTACATGGCTCGAAAGTTGGCTCGACACCAAAACGACGTCGTTTTGGTGTCAATTTTTTTTTTTTTTTTTTTTTTTTTTTTTTTCTTGCAGAACGAAGAAGAAGAAGGGAAGAGAGAAGAGAAGGGAGGAGGGGAGAGGGGAGGAGGAGGAGGAGGAGGAGGAGGAGGAGGAGGGAGGGGAGGGGGCCATAAAATTGGCTGGAGGAGGAGGAGGCGGGGCGAGCTGCTGCGAGAGGCGGTGGCGGTGGTGCGACGATCGGCGAGGAGCAAAGGTGCTGCGACGACGCGAGGCGACGGTCTGCTGCGACGATCGGCGGCGGCGAGGCGACGGCGGTGGCGATGGCGAGGCTCTGCTTCTTCCTTCCTCCCTTCCTCCTCCCTTCCTCCTCTCTTCTTCCTCTCCTCTTCCCTCTGCTTCTTCCTTTCGAGCCGTGTTTCGAGCCTCTCACTTTCAAGCACTCGATCATTTTCCTAAATAATATGTATATTAATATTTATGAAGAATTCTCAATTCTATACGGTTGGGTTAGGTTTAGCAGATTGAAACTTCTATATCCACCACCTGACCAAAATTCTGTTTTTTTTTTTAAATTACTAGACGTGCATCCATCCGCCCGTTGCATCCATTGAAGATAAAATATTGAGTATAACAATTATATCATTCTACATGATATCACTGGCCAATAATAAATTACAAATGAAATTCAATAAAAAAGTCTGATCACCCCCTGACCCAACAATGTTGTGAACCCTACTATAAATTGATTGCCCATTGGATCATGTGTATCATTATTACATCCAATATTTACTCATGCAATTAAGCACAGGGAAGCATCAGTGGATGCTAAATTCTGTAAATTTCGTGGCATTTGTTTCTTTATTCAGGCCAAGCAGACTGGAGGATGTACTGCATCTAATATCAATATATAATCTAGTGTTCTTACTAGGTAACCAGGAATAGGAAAGCATTGAACCAAAATTGAGAAATAAAATTAATGCATCCACATACAATTCAGAAGGTGCTTGTAATAAGCAAATAACTAATAGAAGCTCCCCTTACTAAATAATCCACATACACCTGACACAGTGAATGATTGGGATCATGAACTGTATACAGCCAACAAAACAAAAAATTGTCGCTTTCATATAATCACGAACTCCATAATCCAGTTTGGAATGATGCAAGGTAAGCGACTAAGCACATATTGGATCAAAATAAATACTACAAAATGAAAAAAATAAATAAAAATAAAAAGTTGAACGCATTGTTTCATCTAACATTTGAGCAATTAGATCAGCTAAGCGGGCAATCTTGCTATATCTACCTATAATAGATAGAGATCAGGAATCTAGAGAAGTTCACAAGACTGAGGACCTAAAGTCCTTCATTTGAAGGATTATCAAGTGGAGCAGGCAGTTCTTTGTTTCCATCTGCTTGTTCTCCACTTTCACTGTTTTCCTGGTGGAAATTGATGGGGAACTTTGTGACTCTGGGTTTGTCAGATAGTATATTTCTTTGGACCTTATCGATCAACACCTTAGGAGGAGGTTCCTCTCTTAGCTGCTCATCTTCATAATCATTGTTTACGTAATAGCCCACTCGGACAAATTCCTGACCTAGATAAGAACATGTCAGTAGGAGCACTGTCACACCGATTATGTCTTCTTCACGGATCTTTGAAGGATCTGGAGGGTCTGCCTGGTAGAAGTGGCCAGCAAAAATATAATGGATAAGAGTTGATCCGTATGCAATCAAAATAGGAAATTCTGAACAGATTATTAATTCAAGGACTTGGTGAAATTACTTGGAAGACAAAACGATAGTTCCCAACATTGACAGGCCCAACAAGTACACTTTCTAAAAGTTGGTCATATGTTTCATCCTCAGCAGATCCCACGTAAATGAGTTTCCATTCAATATCTGCATTAAATAAAATAACTATAAGCTGAATAAAAAAAGGCTATTTCAGAATTAACAAATATCAACCACAAAGCCTGACTTAACTTGATCAAGTAAAAATGAGTACCAATTTTCTTCTTTAAAAAAAACAAATAAATAAATAAATAAAAAAGAGCAAGAAGAGAACCAGAACAAAACTTTTAACCATACAGTTAATTCAATAATTTGGTAATCATAAATGATGATGCTCATGCACAAACACAATCAACAAATCATATCTAGGGCCACTCCCCCCGAGCCCTGGGACAGCATTATGTTGGGACAATTCCGAACAACCGATAATCCATTTTCAAGAATTTCCAATTTCAACCCAAAAGTCTATCAACAATTTTCAAAGGAATCCACTTATAAATTCCCAAAGAAAACAATTAATTGTTTTAGATTAATCAGATGCATTTGAGCATCCTATATCTTCTAGGATCATTAGTTAAAGTTGGTAAGAAACACTTTTAATTCTTCTTTAAGAACCCAATATCACAGCACATAACCATAAAAAGTTTCCAGTGTCTAGAGTTTTGAATCGTTAAACTATTCACCTAACAAGGCACTGAAAAGATATAATTAAGGTTTCTTCTATCAAATAAAGGTATCAAGATTCCTCAAGGCTTGCTCATTGACCTTGGCATTGGTAAGTTACCTCAACATACCATTCAGGACCGTGTTATTTTAATCACACTTAAAATATCATACTGGCACCATCAAAGTTGCATTTCTTTAACCCCACGCTTCCAATCAAAAGGAAGGGATAACAAGACAAACATGGAAACCAGATGATTTATCAAGGGAAAAAGTATGTGAACTATTTAGAAAAGAAAGAAGAAAAAAAAAAGTTGATAATTAAAAGCAAAAGAACTTGCACCCTTCTTGTGGCTTCTGCCTCAACCCTATGGAACAGGAATTGAACAACAGCACCACCATCAGGTACTTGAAATAGATTAAAGGTCAAAGTTCATCATGCATGATCATCAGTTATTTCTTCTTGTTTGAGCTGTATGACATGTATTCAATCAGGTTTTCAGACAAAGTGGTCAAACGAACAAGTGGCACATATAAAAAAAACAATTAGTAACAGCTAGCAGGAATCTAACCAATGATCCTAGCTGTGAGATCAATGGAGCTGCTAATAAAGATAAAATAATTCATGTTCCCAGACAAGACCTTTTAGCCCATTGCATTTGGAAGGATATTTTGCCACAAAGGAAGAAAAACCACTTCCATCATGAAAATATAAAAGAATAGGGTAATCTAAGTAACCAACCTAAGGAAGGATATGCGGAAACAACACTTGGTGCAGTTTTTATTCTTTTTTTTTTCCTTCCTTCCTTCCTTCCTTCCTTCCTTCTCTGTTTGTTGGTGAAACAAAATGCTGTTTGAAGCTTCTTCAATGACCAGCTAAATCATTTACTAGTTACTGGCATTCCAGCATGGAAAGAGAAGAGGGGAAACCAAACCTCCCTTAACTTGAGTAATCAATAATGTAGATTTCCACCCAAAATAACACATTTGGGTTGTGTTTGGATCATGGATTTGGGTAGGGAATTAGAAAACGTGGATAAAATGTGAATGAAATATAACTACATTTCACCCACCTTTTTCCTTTCCCTTATTGTTTCCAAACCCCTACCCAAATCCATGATCCAACACAGCCTTGAAGTAAATATACAGAGTGTGCTCAAGGGAACATCAACCGGCCAGCAGTTGTGGTAAAATATTGAGATTGCCATGACAACTTGGTTAAATTCTGGGCAATAATATACCATGTCAACCTCCCAACTTGTAATAGTGGAAAGAATCAAAGTATCAAACTTGAAAATCTCATTCCCAATCAAAGAAGAGGTCTAAGAATTCCACCTTTACTTGGCTCTTAAATCAAATTTCAACACATGCTGAAAAAACCCTAGCAGAATATAACTCAAAAGTTGCTAACGTTCTAGCTAAAGCAAAAAGAGACAATTAAAGCCATTTCCTTGAAAAATTGATAAGGTTTCAACATAATATACAAATCGATTGAAACAATACGAACCCTAAACATCGACCTTGACCATATACATATACATACACACACACACACACACACAAAAAAAACAAACAAACGAAATCAATCAAATCTTATACAATGTAGAGAGAGAGAGAGAGAGAGAGAGAGAGAGAGAGAGAGAGAGAGTACCATCTTTAAGAGGAGTGACGCACTCGTATGAAATTTCGAACTGGAAAGGGGTGAGAAAGGATGACGGATTTCCCAAGACGGTGACGTTGGTGATGTTCACAGCACTCATCGAATCAAACCTAACGTCAATTCCGTATCTGGAGTTTTTTTGGTAGAGCGTTCGGTCAAAACCCTAGGTTTTCGAAACCTTTATCGAAGCCTGAAAACCCTAGAAACAGAGGATCCAAGAAGTGAAGGAGAGAAAGAAAGACTTAGCAGAGCAGAGCACAGAGGAGAACCGTAGTAGAAGAAGAGCATAAAGATTTGAGAGAATTTATGAGTGCTTCATTCGGCGAACTTTGATCCTTTGTGGCGGGAAATAATTTTGGGAAACACCCCCTCTTTGCCCCATTTGTATTGGAAATGAAAAAAGAAAAAAAAAATTTCTCTTTTTGTTATTATTATTATTATTTTTTGATTGTAAATTTTAATTTCGTTTGGAAACAAGGTATTTTAATAAATTTTTTATTTTTTATAAAAAAAATGTAAAAAATAAAAAAAATGAAATGACAATTTATAATATTTTTTAACTTTTTAATTAAAGCATTAATTATCAAACAAGACCTTAAAGCATAAAAAATATCATGAATTAAATTAATGAACAACTTTATCCTTCATTTAAATATTAATTTCATACATATCTACCATCCGTCATTATTTCAATCTATCATCAGTGACCACTATAGAAACACTAATACTTCAGGCCTCGAGAGCTTCAAGCGCGAATGGCGCGAATTTGTAGTCACCGGACGACCACCCGTACGACCAGGTGAAGCATTTGTCTACTGCGATTGTCACTTTGTCTACCGCGGTTGTCACCCTCTTTGCTAGACGACCGGTTAAATAAATTCGAGACAAATTCGCGCCTCAATATTTGAGGCTATAGCACGTCTCATTTACCATTAACCTTCACCATTTCAAATCTACTACCGGCAAACTCATATCTAAGATCAACAACCTCATATCTAGTAGAAAAAGACCATTAGAATTGTCCATTCAATCTCTATATCGAATAGAAAAAATTTACTATCAACACAAAATAAAATTTTACTCTAGTAATATTATTTATTCATTTTTTTTTTGATAATTTTTTTGTTTAATATTTTTACTAGTAATAGTAAATTCGTAGTAAGTGTAGTAGTTGGTGATAGTAATGATGATGGAGAAAATTTATTGTTTAAATATTAAATTAATGCAATAAACTTTTATTGTCTATAAAACAGCGAATTTGAAGAAATCCTTTTGTTATTTTCTAAGTGGTTGTGATGGTGTGGCAATGGGAGTGATGGCCGTTATTGTCGTCGTCGTCGTTGAAAAATGATAGTCGGAGATTCATTTCGAATAGTATTTGTTAGAAAAATGAATGGTGGTAATTGAGTGTCGAAAATCAATCTTGAGAGATGACTAGCCATTGTCAAAACCAATCACCAAAAGTAGCAGCCGTTGATGTCCAGTGGCTAACAGTGGTCGTGGTAGTTTGAGATGATGGAAAAGAAAACTAGTAAAACTTGAAATATTTTTGTCATATTTCTATTATATTATGATATTTATCCTTAATAACTGAAAACCTTGTCTTTTTAACAAGAAAATTTGAGAATGAAGGACCTTTCACCAAAAATCCCATATTATTAACCCAACAATCTTGTAAGAAGTACCAATTGGGGCTAATTTTTGTTGGAGAGAGTTTTAGAGAAGGCAAAAAAAAATAAAATAAATTACATGTACCAAAAACTGAATAAAAACTTAGTTTTTATTTCATAAATGACTCATTCATTTCAAGTGTAATGAGTTTATACTTAAAAAAGAGTTTGAATTATACACTAATGTGTAAATTTTTAAATGTATAGTGGTAGGTAGCTGGAAGGTATTTTAGGTATTTAGAAAATGATTTTGTAAGAGCAAGGATCAATGATCAAGAATTGAAATGAGCAAGGATTACAACATTTGATTGAGTATATATATAATATTGTCAAGCATTAAATTGTTTTACAAAAGATGTACAACCTTGTATAAGCTAAAAAATAAAAGTTGTCATGCTTAGAATTTATTATTAATTTTTTGTTTAGAGAAGTGAAAATGAGATATCAACACTATTTAAAAGCAATCCTCCTCCAATTTTCTAATGACTAATTTTTTCACTAATTTTGTTTCATATGACCAAAAAAAAAAATCACCAAACAAGACATTACAACAATAAAAGGTCTCACAGCTTGAAGCACGTTAACAAGGTCACAAAAGAGCGACAAAAAAGGGCAAAATTAACTGCCATTGAGATGATAACACAACTTTGTGTGTGGAGTGAGCTAGGGTTTACACTGCACACAAAATGAACTAAAAAAAAATACCAAAAAGACATATATATATATATATATATATTCAAAATAAATAATAAAAAAATATATTGTTTTCAGTCTTCAATGCTCACATCCATCTTTCGCGTCTGAGAATGAAACATTTCGGCTATATCTGTAGCTGTGCTACATTCCTCAGGCTTTCTATCTGAAACAGAGCGAACAAATCTAGGAAATCTGACAGAGATACCACGGGATGGATGAACTAACCCAACGGCAGCCTTGTGAACTGGCGATACTGTGAAGTCTGCACCTCTAATCTCCCATACAAGCTCCAGAGAAAACCACATATCTGGCACCTCCGCTGTTTGATAGTATAGAGGCTTTCTGGATAATACTCTGTCCGCAGTGAAAAACTCTTTCATCTGCAGAAATTATTTTTAAAAAACTCAGTTATTCTGCCAACAAATTAAATTCTTACCCATACAGGAATAGATGTTAAACCTTAATTCTAGTTTCAGATAGTTTGAAGAATGTGGGGTTTTAAAAAACTTAATAACTTGATAAAAAAAAGACACAGATATATCAACAGAAAAGAAAAGATTAATTACTGAAAACATGCATTTTTATTTGAATTGAACCGTGTCCCAAACCCAGCACTAGGATGTGACCAAACGCGAATAGCAAGTTCTATATAGATACAGTCTGATTTAATATTATAGATAGAGTCTGATTTACCTCTATGTAGAAAGAATCTGAGAAACCAGACATAACACGACATACACTTTGGAATTCCTGAGTATCAGGCTCATAGCATGCCATGAGGAAAGGACTGTACCTGAAATGACAAGTAACATCACAAACTGTAAAGTAATGTCAATGTCCAGAGAAGATGCTTGAAAATATCAAAGACCCTATGGGAGAACATTTCAAAAGCACATAACGATATAATAGTTACAATGGGAAAAAAAAATTAAAATCCATCTACATGAACCTTTGAATGTGATGATTTTATGATTTAAGTACTCCCGTTTTTCTCAAAAAGCACCCACAATGTAAGGATATAAAACAAAAATAGAATCAATTCTCTAAAAAGTCGGTAACCAGACAAGCAAAGATGAGAAGAATGAGGGAGAATTGTACCATCCTGCTTTTCTACCATTCCCGTGCCAAGCACCAATTGGAACCAGATCAAGGGAATCGCCAAGCCCTTCCACATAATCTCTCTTGACCTGCAAAATACAAGCCAGTAAAAATGACAGTTTAATTGTCTTTCAATGGACAGATTTTGGAATTTAACAACTTTCAATCATGTAGACCTTTAACCAAGAATCAGAACGTTTTGATGGAGAATAACCAGCATCCACATCAAGAAATTTGACCATTATTCCTTCGCACGAGGAACATATTGCATTGTCAAGAAAAGACTTCATCTTCGTTAGTGTGGATTCACTACTCAAACAAGCATCATCTGCTTCTACCTACAAAGAGTAGCAAATTGTAGAAACAACTAAAAGCACAATGATCATCACAACAACAATCAAGATCAGCACTCACTGTTGTTTCCTTTGCATATTCAAAATAACCCAACTTCTCATCACCAAACAAATCTTTTAAATCTGAAAAAAAAAAAAATATGTGCACAAGACAGGAAATAATCAAGTTCAGAACATGTGTATACATGACACATCTAGCAAAATAGAAGCATACTTTTTTTTTTGATAGATGCAAAATAGAGTGTACTTCATGTTGAAGGACATGAATACACATACATTTTCGTCTTTGGCGGAGAGGGGAATTTAATAACCTGTAACAGAGAATTCTTTTAGTGTTCCTGACCACAATTCTGAACTATTTGTAAATTGATAAAAAAAACTATTACACAAGGCAAAACATACTCATCGAAAAACCTAAACATAGGGCAATAAAGAGGGTAAAATAACAAGAAGAACCAAGCAGCCTAAAAATTTTAGGCTCTGTTTGGAATGGGTTTCAAACTATGAATCCACCTCTTTATTTGCGTTCGATGTTTGTTTATGGTATCCAAAGTTAATTCCACACTCAGTTTTGAAAACTCTGCCAAAGGCGGGAAAATTTGGGCTAACCGGTCGTCCCACCGGTTGACCGGAACAGTGCAAATTATTTTTATTTTTTTTATTTTTATTTTTTACAATTGACATATGTTAATTATTATATATTCAAAAAAAATATTTTCCGAATTTTTAAAATTTTTTTATGTGTTTTAATAGAATTTTGAATTGTATGTTTGGTTATGAGTTGTAAGTTTTTGTATCAAATATCATATGTCACATCAAAAATTCCCCACTCAATTCAAAATTATTTTCAAAACTCTTTCACCAAACAAATTTTTCACACTCAAATCATAATTCCAAAACTCACAAACTCAAAATACAACTCCTACTCTCAAATCATAGTTAGAAAGCTCCACCAAACGCAACCTTAATTTCTCAGCAAAAAGAAGATACAAAATACACTTAAAGAACTTGATGGTAAACTAGGAGTCAAGTAGATATAAAAATGTCTGAACCATAAACAGAACCATTTTTGTTCCTAAGGTCCAGCCAAAATAATTTATATTTATTTTATGTGTTGAGGACCATAGGAGCCACCCAACACATATCCAACAAAGATGAACCAAAAGGCAAAATACTTCGGAAACATTAAAAAGTAAACACCAAGTTTTGGGCAAAAAATACCAGGTAAAGCAAATATATGTGGATATAATAAATATGAGAAAAAGGTTGAAGAAGATTACTGCTCTCCATTAGAGAACATGATATCGAAGACAAACACACAAATGTCAACCTGCATGAACAAAAGATATTAGAATCCGATATAGGAATTTATAAACTACAAGAAGCAACGGAATTGAAAGAATGAAGACAATGAATTTGCAAGTTAAGACTCTATCCAACTTTAGTTTTCAGAGTCATTTGAAGAAACTGATGTTCCCTTTTCTTTTGATGATTCTGATCCACTTTTACAAGTGCTGATTGTTCTTTCATTTTTTCCCTTTTTATTTATTTTGTTTGAGCATATATGGCCCATACAGTACCATATGTCATTATCAACCCTCTTTTCTTTTCTCCCATTTTCCCTTTTGTCTACTCTGCACAAATTAGTCAGCCAAGTCCCCACCACAAAAATGTTATCACGTCCATAAATTTGCCAATTCTACTAGAGAGCATTAAAATCAAGGATCCCCTTCCCACCAAGCAGAACAAAAATATGCTAACATTCTCACATAGGGGCATTAATAAGACCATTAGATCATTCAAATTCCCCAAACCTTAGAAAAAAAAAATTATGTTTTCAATTTATATTAAGGTTTATAAAGCTTTAAGCATCAACTTCTAATAGGACTACTTTATCAATAGGAAGCCCCATAGCATATCAGACCTTTATGCTATCCACCGTAATCAAGGAATCTTTGCTGCCTCTCTCTCTGGAAGATAGTTCTTGGAAGGACAAAAGCTTGCGGCCATTCTTCCTATCAACAGCGACTACCTGAGACAATAAGATTACTCCTAGATAAGAAAAATCATTGGTATGGTAATGCATGGTGCACGATTGACAATGCAACTTGGAAGTATTCATCCAAACTAAGATATAAGCAAACCAATCACCAGCCACAAAATCATATTGCAGTTTCCAAAATAGTGGTGATACCTCTGCATCCACTATGAAAGTTGCTGCAGGACTACATGATTCCTTGATTATATTCACCAAATCAGGAAATCTTGATGTTGTTTCATCCCCATTTCGTGAAAAGACACGCACAGATCCATCAGCCAATTTGTGAATTTGGGCACGCTGGCCATCATATCTGGAAAAATACACATGCTGAACTAATAAGGGAAAATGTAAAATACTAAAACATGTTTAAGAAAAAAAAAGGGTGAAATGATCGGAATGTGTATCAAAATGTTCTCCACTCATTTGCATAAAACAAGTGCTGCCTGCAAATCAAGCCTTACAAAAGGCCATTAACCAGTGTTCACTCTTTCAAAATCCAAGGTGCTGAACCCTCAATTCCAGCTAGACAGCTTTTGCCATTGCATCAAGCAAAGGCCCAGATCTCATGACCTCAAAAATATCATAATAAAGTTATAAACTAATTCATTTCCCCGAAACTATACTAAGCCGTATTCCCACATCACCTATCAACCCTAACGCTTTCTTATACCTCTTCGCCTTTAATTTAACACACCTACTACAACCCCCACCCCCACCCCCACTGAGAGAGAAGTCCCCGAAGCCTACATACAATCTTTCTTCAACCTTGTTCAACCCTGAAGTACAAGCCCTTCTTGACCTAAATTAACCAAAAACTCAATTATAGGAAGCACTATTCTTAGTTTAAGTATTTATATCAGTTGGAATAAAAAAGCCTGTACAAGATTCTCTTGTGCACTTACCCACTTCAAATAATGGCCTCAGTTGGACTTTCCACATGAGTGGAAGACCATGACAGCCACTCTCTAACATATTCCTGTCTAACTGGTTCTTGTGAATCTTACAATAAATTTAAGCTGCCACAGGAAGCACAAAATTTTCATTTTGGCATATGAATTACACACTAACTAAATGGAGTCCAAACAAGTACATTGGAAGTAATGAAACACTAGAAAGATATCGCAGTGGGGACATTTTAATTATGGATAAGGGACTTACTTATATTCACATGTAAAAGCTTTATTCTGAAATGTTTTCAACACTTGTGGAATTCCATTGGTAATTCTACAACAAAGAACAAAAAACACAAGAACAAGCTATCAATTAGTATTCCGAAATGATAGTGGTAATAATAGGAAGTAATGACAATAATAAAAATAGCAGTAAATCAAAAATTTATGTACTTAGCAAGCATGGGCTTGATCGGTATGCCTGGAACCATCGATAAAGTTGCTGAAGAAAATTCAATGCCTTTGTCCAAGAGACAAGGAACAAGCAAATCCTGATCACAAGAAATCAGTGTTCTTCAGTAATTAGTATGCATTCAGGAATTAATGCAACAATTTAGCTATGAGAATGAAAGGAAGAAACTGATAAATTACACCATAAACGCATACATAATATGTAACAGTTCATCGTTTAGTGATTGCGGTGAACAAGTTTTTATTAAAGTAGTGAAAGTAATATGCATGCGAATTAAAAAAAGGTAAACAGAGGCCTTCCCCTTTAACATTTCATATATAAAGCAATGTCATCACTGACTTATATGTCCATTGTTTTTTTTTTTTGATAAATACTTATATGTCCATTGTTTGTCATCACTATATTCAAGGTTGAAGGTTCTGCATGTAATAAATAAGTAGTTTTCCTCTTCTGTTGTGGCCATGTTGTACTCCTTGTACTTCTTAACAAGGTTTTTCATCTCCAAAACCAAACAAAAAGAGAAAAGCTAAAGAAACAAAGACAACAACCGCCAGTTAAGGCAGCCAAAAATGACAATGTGTCTGCTGCTTAGGCCCAAGTACGGTGCAACCCAAGCTAAAAAAGGTTCCGGCTGTCCTTTCCTTTTCCCTACCCCAACCTAGAGCATGGAACAAAGAAAAATGACAACTTGTAAATGAAAAATGTTAATAAATAAAATTATATCCCACACCAACAAATAGTTTCTGAAATAGATGATTAAATATTTAAAGAAGTTGCATGTTATGGTTAGACCCTAGAGTCAAATAAAGAGAAGCTTACCAAATTGGGAAGTATGTTATATGATTCAACCGTGGCCACTGAAAGGCACTAACAAAACACAAAGACTGAATTAGCAACAGAATTGGACAACAACAATTAATTGTAGAAAAATCCTGTCATGCCAATATGTGGACGTCCATTACTACATCAACCAATCCAAAGACAAAAAAGGCCTTAAGCACAAATCAAACCAACCTGAATTCGTTCCTTTAAATTTTCAACTGTTCCTTCATAAAGAGATGAATTCATGACAACAGCTTGAGCTAATGCAGGTAGAACAGTTCTCATCATGGCTCCAATCCGTAAATTCCTGACCTATACGTAGAAGGGATTTTCAGAAAGCCCTTCAGTTAGAAGAAAAATAGTAGAAGTCACATAATCATAAGAAAAAGAAAAAACAAATAATATAAAAAAATGTGAAGTTTTAAGAATCTTATTCTGACTCCTGATCATTCCATTACTCATTAAACAAATACACAGATATGACATTGACAACACAAAACAAAAATTGAGGTGAACAAATATGTGCTCTTTGCCTGAAAAAATCTAGCAGACATGATAAACATATTAGCCGTGTAAAACAAAAAATAAAATAAAAATTGTAAGACCACAGCTTTGTATTACAATCATATTTCACAAGCCACACTATAACAATCTCACTTGGCCAGGTGTCCGCAGCCAGAAAGGTAATGGTGAGAATGGAAGTACAGAAGAACATAACACCAAAATACAGATTGGGTTAGTTTCTGGAGGGTAACTGGGTATCCTTAATTCTCTCATCCCTTTGAACCTATACCAGCTCCAAAAATGAAGGCACCCCCGAATTCTTTTCGGTTGTGAGACACATCAAAATTTAATGCAAATCCCCAAAATGCAAATAAATAAATAAAGAAAAAAAAAGGTGGGACTATTCCAAAAGAGAATACTTGCATTTTTCAAAAGAAGTCATTACTTTAAGAAAATATGTACCAAAGTGGTATGAAATAATGGAACCATGTTCCATGCCATAATTTATTCTGAACAATCAACAATCATACTTGAAATCACACAAGATAAGTATAAATGCATCTTGAAGTTCTCTAGAAAACCAATTCCACAATAACTAACACAAATATAAAATCACTTCTCATTTTCCAACATCGTTTGTTTAAGGTGCAAAATATCATTATTTCAATCCATAACTTACCAAAGTTCTGACAAGAAACTTCATCTCCTTCTCTCTACAAGAACGCATGAGATTTACAATAAGGCTTTTCTTTCGAACGGTACTTCCACCACCTGTTTGTTCACTGACAATTTCTACATAAAAATAATGCGGGTGAATAATAATAACTTACTTACAGGCAAGAACACCTCTAACACAATGTTTTATGTTTTTGATCTTACTAAGAGAAATAGAACTTTCAGACAAAAGCCCGACCACCTTAATAGACAAAAGCCTAGTTTTCCACAGACACAAACTTTCCTACACAAACCAGTATCACTGAAAAATCTGCAAGCAAAAATCAAATTTCTGTTGAGTTTCAATGTCAAAAATAAAGACACCTCTAAACTAAGCTGTGTGCAATCAAGTGGGGTCAACTACATGAATCCTTTTTGACCATTCTACTCTATCAAAGGCTATATGCTCAATTAAATTAAAAATAAAAATAAAAACAACTCTACCACCACAAAAATTTTCCTTAGAATACCAAGTACAAAAAAATTCTTCAAAGACTCAATCCTTCCTCTATTGACAATCAAATGCATCCAAGAGGTGGTCTTTGTTAATCGCATCAGGCATGTGGATGCTGGCGGTCTCCACGCAGAATACACATTCTAGAGAAAAATGCAGTGATCATCACATAAGCAAGACAGGACAAAGATAACCTTTAGTATTCCCCTAAAAACTAAAAAGTTGACTCAGCCTATAGATTATTGTGAAATCCAATTAACAAACTCTCCATTGTTCAGTGTAACTTTTTATTGCCTTGACCACTGATTTTGTCAAATCTCTTCTATAGGACAAAAAAGACAAACAACAAAAAGGAGAAGGGGTTGAGGGAAAATAGTTAACATTTATGTATTGTACACTCCATACCTTATCTTCCGAAGCACGGAAAATACACCTTGGATTGAGAGTGGTGGTGGAGGGACAAGTAGTGACTGTGTTTGTCGGCAAAGTTGAGCAACATCACCTTTATGCAGACCATATAATGGTCAGTACCATCACCAATTTGAAATTAGTAACAAAATCAAAACATAAAACAAATACTAAAACAAAATCCATTTCTTCCTACCAAGATCACCTAAGTTGTCATACAATTCCTTTATTTTAGATTTGTTGGTCCCGCATGCCTCTTCCAAAGCTGCCACAACAATACTTCCACCAATATTCAGTTCCTGCAATATAGTTGCAACCCAATTATACACTCTTCTCACATGTAAATGAATATCACCCCTTCACCTTGACCAATAAAATAGTATAATTGATAAATGAATTGTTTAGAATGTCAGTCATTTGGTGGGATGCAGCTTCAAACAAAAGGTGAAAATTCAGGAGCAAAAAATAGTGAAGATCATAACAAATTAAAATAGGAACAAAAATAACCGGATGCTGACAGAGAAAAGGGAAAAGAAAGGCAACACCTGTGCAACACTTGAATTTCATTTTTTATTTTTTCCATTATCAGAAAAACATATCTTATTAAGAGGATGACATAAGATATTGCCTCTAAGAAGCACGGACATGTGACATGATACGGACACGACACCGACAAGCCAACATAGAAATTTTCAAAAAATGTAGGATACGACATGTAAGGGACATGTTCAAAATATATAATTTTATATATCTATGCAATATATATGAATATTAAAGTCAAAGCTAATACTTTTTTAAGTATAAAGGAGAAGAATAAGTATAAATTACATTGTTTTTGTTTTATCATTGGATTACAAGTTGTTTTATTCAAATTTGTAATGTATTTCATGATATAGTGTCCGTGCTTCATAGCTCTAACAAGCAATGCAGGAAAAAAAAAAAAAATTTGCTCTTCAAAAATACTCAAGAAGAATACAATCCCCATGGTAGAGAGAGAGAATTTCTCATGCTTTAAAGACATAGCCAAGCAGCTCCTCGCAATGACCACAAGAGTTACAGGGAATGCAAACCTTCAAATTATTCAATGACACGTACAAAAGCAATAATGAGCTACAGCCTTTCTTATATAGCAAAGTCCTCAAACTGAACTAGAATCACAGCTTAGTGACACAATGGAAAAACATAACAAGACCTGTAATGAAAAATTTAGAAATTCAAAAGAAAAATTTGACCACCATCATGAAATGTTCGCAACGAAGAAAGGTCACAAACTAATCTGCTCCCTGCCACGTCAACTTCTATTTGTTGACCTAAACTAAAACCATTCTCTAGAGCTTACAGAATTTACAATCATTCCGCTGTTTATAAAGCCATGTTCACTAATATTCAAGAACAGAAAAGAGCAAACTCAATTGCAGCTTGAGCAGATTGATTTTGGATACCCTTAGCTGAGTTTGACCAATTCCCCCATTCCCAATCAATGCCTTTGAACTGTATGAGTATCCACATACAATACTTTTAACATTCCTGCTGATGTATCATTTTTTTGGACATTTTCCCTAGTAGTGGAACTCTCAACATTTCCCCAGGTACTCTTTTCAAAAGTGGCTGGCCCCTGTGGCATAACCACTGTTTAACATCCCTCCACTAGCCATCTTTGACTAACCATTTTCTAATCCGAAGGTGTACGAAAGCAAATAGAGTTCCAGTACTCCTTTCATCACCAATATTCTAATTGCTAAAATTTTCCTCGCTAAAAATGACAAAGAACTTTATGTTATTCCTTGCCTACAGATTTTATAAAACTGAATCACATAATGATCCAATAGATTTGGAAAAAAAGCAGTCATAAGTCTCTTTTTAGCCTGTCCAAAGTTAAAGGACTTCACTCACTCATTATTACGGTATAAAATAATAAAATAAAAGAAAACATAAAAAAATAAAAGTCAAATAAGATTGCAAACTATATAGCAATAGTCAACATCAAAATTCCAAATCCACAAGAGCATAGCCCATCATTTGATGGAAAATTGAAGACTGCTTTGCATTTGGACCAAAAATATATATATATATATATATATAAACTAAGGGGGAGAGCAATAGAGAAGGAGAACAGAATAATGAACATTTTGTCATACGGCGATCAAAAAATTAATGGAAGGGAAGAAATGTAGAGACAGATGGAATTGCCCTAACCTTATTTTCATGGTCAGGAGCAATCTTATTTGTGCACAAGTATACAGCAGGCAGCACATCCTCTGGAGACAAGGCCAGCAAGCTGCATTTTAAGACAACACACACCAATAACTTTCACTGACTATCCTACCTATCCCCTTCCAGAAATGGACATTTTTTCAATAAAGGAGCAAATGAGAAGCAAAAGGACGCAGCGCATGAAAACAAAACAAACCTTCTAAACATATTACACAGCATTAATGCAGCTTTTTTCTTGCCCTTTTCATCCTCAACCAGGTCAAAAGTTCGTGCAACATGTATATACGGAGCAGGCTGTCCATGCCTCCAGCATGCTGCACGTGTATCTTTGAGTTATTAAATCTTCTCCAATTGGAGAATAAAATAAAACATAAATGATTTCAAGAAGGCAAGTATTTAAGTATTTTGTTATTCTATGACTAGTCAAGGAAAATCAGCAAGTTATTTAGCTTCTGATAATCAAACACCAACCATGCTCTATAGGAGAATATTTTTCTGGTGGTAGCGATACAAGAGTCTTAGTATTCTCTGGTGAAAAGCCTGGCACTGGTAAATTGGTCATGTTTCCTAATACCTCTGATACCATTTTCTCTTTATCAGAAGAGCTTTTCAAATTACTGGGTTCAGCCTGGATAGATCTTCTACAGTGTACCAACCTATTTTTGTTCTCCCCAAGGTTATCCTTGGGATTACTATAATATTTATCCAGTGCCATATTTATGTCCCCTCTTGTCTCCTCCAGGATAATGGCAACATAAGTTCTTAATGATTCACTCCCATTTATGATCTGAATAAACTGGTCTACCTCCTCTTTGTACAACTCAGTAGAATTACTTGGCAACATATTTTCATCGTTTGGGCATTCCTCCAACAAAGTTTCACCGTCAGCACAATGAGAAACCTTAGGTGCAAGTTTAGTGAAGAAACTTGTTATAGTGGGTTGCTTTGAATTACTAGATTCCAGACTTGAATTTCTTCTTGCTTTCTTGTTAGGCTGTTGCTTTGAATTACTAGATTCCAGACTTGAATTTCTTCTTGCTTTCTTGTTAGGCTTATCATCCACATTTCTCCTCTTTTTACCAGGAGAAGGACTGCTCTTAGTTACATTCCTCATGCTGGGTGATTTAAAGATTTGACCTAGAGAAACATTAGCATTTCTAGGAGGGCTGTTAACAGAACATGGTTTAGCAAGTGATGCAGATTCATTAAGTGGGTTGGTCTGCATTGTACTAGCAGATGAAGCAAAAGTAACGACCTGCTCATGAAACTCAGTTTCCCGCTCATAAAAATTGGAAACTGCTTCCACAATATTTCCACCTGAGCCACTAAGCAGATCAAGCATCTGGTTTTCAGTGACCCAAGCAGGCAAACAGTCCCGAAGTTGTTGAATCAATTCCTCTTTTTCATTGTCACTCAATAAAGCCACATCTTGTGTACCAGGTTCCTGACAAGAAGATGACAAGTCTAAAACAATCCTCTTATCAATTCCATTACTTGGTTCAAGTTCAGGTGATTGGATCTTGTTCTGGACAGCACCGGTATCCTTCTCAACCTTGCCATCTGTTTCCTGAAGCCGACCATGAAATCCCATCAAGAATTCTTGTTTGACGGCCATTTCGTCAACCAAACCAGCAAAATGCTTCCGCATAGAATTGGCATGTTTGCTGTCTAGTTTCTCAACATCCACACCTACTGTTGGAATGACACGTTTTGGTTTCAAAAACCTCACATACTCTCTGAGCTCATCATAATTCGAATGTTCACTATACGGTACAAGATGTATCTCAAATGCATCCTTAGTCCTTACTGCAAACTTGTTACGCTTTACTTCATATGTCCACCCCGTTGGAACAAAACCCACAACCTTAGAGTACCCTTTCTCATCCATAATCTCTTTCATCTTCACAAAATTGGGTCGGAAATATGGCCAAGTCTCACCCAGCACATTCCACCCAACAACATGAACATCACTTTTAGATTCTTCCTCGGTAAACGCTTCATCTTTTCCAAATCCCAAAACACACAAAATAGCCATTTTTCTACCATCCACATGTATCTTTCGATTACACCTACGCGAAATTTCAAGTAAAATCTTCTCCTTTCCAATAACATAAGTAGCCACAAGAAACAAAACAGACTTCATAGAACCCTCATTTTCAACCCCAATTCTCTCTATCACACTAACTATATACTCAATCGATTCTTCTTGAGATGGAAACATAAATTTCGGATTACAATAAGTGGTATCCAAAAAAACAGCATCAGAACCAACAAATTCACTCAAACCCAGCTCTAATTTCATCGAATCACAATACCGAAAATCACCCGTGTGCACATACCTCTCAATCTTGCCGCCAATACCCGGAATTTTAAACAAAAACTGAACCGCACCGGGACAGTGATTCGCATCAATAAGCATCACTTCACACCCATCAATCAAAACCAATTCAGATAACGACAACGCAACAACAAACAATGAGGGTACTTTGAGTACCTGAACGAGGAGGCGAGCAGTGGTGTGGGAGCAAAAGATGACGCCTTTGGACCAATTGGGGGTGAGGCCAGTGTAATGGTCGGAGTGGAAGTGAGAGAGGAAGTAGGAGACGGAGTGATTGTCGGCGAATTTGAAGCCATCGATGATGAAGCGGGTTTTGGGGATGAGTTTGGATTGGGGGAAATCGAGGGGGATTGGGGGAAGAGGAGAGTGGTTGGAGAGGAGAGAGAAAGAGAAGGGTGGAGGGGTTAGGGGAGGTTGAAGAGAGAGAGAGTTCTGAGCGTTGAGAAAGAGGGTTGAGGAATCTATGGTCAGGGTTTTGGAGGACATTGTTGATCGTGGTATATGAAGAAGGTGGTGATGATGAAGAGAGGGAGCATTTGACGATTGGTCCGTCTGGTGTATGGTAGCTTCAGTTGTAAAATGAGAGAATTTTATTTAACAACAATGCCAGATAGCTCAAAATTTTGTGGTTTAAATGGTTCAAATTACTCAAAATAACGTCGTTTTGAGTGTAAATAAGTGTAAAACGACGTCGTTTTGACAGATTTAAGCCATTTGAGTCACAAAATTTTGAGCTACCAAACATTTTCCTTTATTTAGGAACATGACAATTTAAAAATAAAAATAATTGAGATTGGTAAAGTTTATAAATTTAATAATTAAAATGATACAAATACATCTAATACATTTACTTAGGGGTTATTTGGGGTGTCCTAAATAAGTGTACTTTTTGTCTTTTTGGACTAAAAAATTGAGGAAGAAAATATGATGTTTGGATTAATTTTTTGACTTTTTATGGAAAAATGTGTAATAAAAAATTATAAAAATTGATTTGTAGGGAAAAATTAGGATTGAGAGTTGTGCAGCCGTAATTGTTGACTTTTGGTGAATAGTGTTAACTATTTAACTTTTTGAATAATTTTTCGACTTTTTAACTTTTTTACAATATGTCAAACTTGGCCTAAGATTTACTTGAATTATAAATTCTCTCCGCTAATTTTAAAAATTATATCTCGCCTTTTATGTTTTTAATACAAATGACACGTTTTTTCAATAAATCATAAAGTTAATTACTAATAATTTTTAATAGTGTTAAAAATATATTTTAATTAATTATTTAAGTAATTTTATTATTATATAAAAAAGTAGTTAGAAATTTAGGTTCCGTTTAGTAAGCCTCTTAAATTATAATTTCACCCATTGATTTGAGTGTGGTGTTTGTTTTGAGCTTTCAAATCATAATTCTACATCCATTTCTCAAAACTCAATTCAAAACATAACAATTACTTTTCAAAACTCATAACCAAACACATAATTCAAAACTCTTTTTAAAACTCAATTCAAATCAATATTTTAATTTTTTAAATATTTTAAATATTTAAATATTTTAAATATTTAAATATTTTAAAAATATTTTAATTTTGTTAAGATTTTAAATATTTTAATATTTAAATATGTTATGATTTTTTGAATATTTTTAAATACTTTAATTTTTAAATATTATGATTTTAATTTTTTAAATTTTAAAATATTTTATAAAAATAAATTCAAACTCTATTTTATAAAAATATTTTTAAATATTTTAATTTCTTTGTTATATATTTGGTTACGATTTAAGTGTAGAGTTGTGAAAGTAGTATGGAGTTTCGAGTTATATGTTTGGTTATGAGTTTTAAAAATAATTTCTTAATTGAGTTTTGTTTTATGTGTTTGGTTACGATTCGAGTGTAGAGTTGTTTTTAAATTTAAAATATTAAAATTTTAAATTATTTAAATTTTTTGAATATTTAAATTTTTTGAATATTTATTTTAATTTTTTACTTATTAAATTTTTTAGATTATTTAAATATTTATGATTTAAATTTTTGGAATATTTATTTTGAAAAAAAATTATTTCCTTTGTAGTATTTTCAATTAAAAAATTGATTAATGTTATTTTCTGTTAATAATAAATTTTTTTAATTGAATTTTAAAAAGAATTTGGTTATGAATATTGATCAGAATTTTCAATAGTGTGAAAGTAGTGTGTTTTGTTATGAGTTATAAAAATTTGAATTAAGTTTTAAATTTTTTTTCCAAAACTCATAGCCAAACAAATTTTCTTACTTCACATGTCAAATTAAACTTTCAAAACTCAATTCCACACTCAATTCAATACTCTATTCAAAAATCATAACTAAACAAATTTTCTACACTCAAATCATAATTTCAAAACACACAAACTCAAAATACAATTCATATTCTCAAATCATAATTAGAAAGTCTTACCAAACGGAGCCTTAATTTTTTCTATTAATTCTATTACATAAAAAATTATAACAATGAAGTATTTATAATTTTTAAAATTACAGAAATAATTTGTATTTTAAACAAATCTAAAAAATATATTTATATTTTTTTATCCTAAATTATTTTAAAAAACTACCACTAATTTATAATTTTTCTTATTAATAATTCATAGTTTAATAAATATGATTGGGACTTGGGGAGAAAAATTTGTCCCATTTAAACTTTTGATCCACAAATGTAAGTTTTTAAAAATTATCCAAAATTTTCATAATATTTATGTTGGTGTGAGTCTTACACTTATGTAAATATTCATAAAATAAATTATAATTTTCTTTTAAATTCCTAGTATTATTCTTTTTCATCAGAATAAAATCAGTGTGAAATGAGGTGAGGATGGAAGAAAGTCACATTTATAATTAACAATAGGAAAATGGGGGAGACCCTTACTGGGGGAGAACCCCAGCACCTCTAGTGGGTGCTGATTGGCCCAAAATATATATATTTTTTTTCAATCCTCTCTTGGACCCCACGTGTATGTGGGGGTGGTGAGGGTCACCCCAACTGGGGGTCTGCAACATGATTGTTAACAATATGGTGTTAGCAAAAAACTAACAACATTGGATTATTAAAATAAACATAAATAAATAAAGTAAATTACACTATATAGTAAGGCTCATAACTTTAGCATAATTATATTAATTCTTTTAAAATTTTAATTCACATAATACTTAATTTATCATTTATCAAAAATTTGTTATTCATATGAATAAAAAAAATAATGCCGTTACTAATTTTAAACTGAAATATGTATTTTATTTAATTTATTTTTATATTTTTATATTGTCTGCATGTTGCCTTTAACTTTACTAAATGGAGTATAAGTTAATATAATTATGGTAAAATTATGAAATTTATTATATTTTCTTTAAATTTAAAGATAACTAAGTTTTAAGGCTAAATTACAAATACATTCCTTAAGATTTGCTTAAAATACGAATTGTTCCTTATGGTTTGAAAAATTATAAATATCTGCCTGTCAGAATTTTTTATTTAACAAAATTAATTAAAAAAGTGAAATTTCTAACTGTTCATCTATAAAATAATAAAATTATCTGAATTATTAATTGAAATAAAATTTTAACATTATTAAAAATTGTTAATTAATTTGATGATTTATTAATAAAATGATCTATTTGTTATGAAATTAAAAAACTTAGAGAGCATAATGTAATTTTTAGAACCACATGAGGTAATTTACAATTTAAATAAACCTTAAAGGGTGTGTTTGTAATTTATCCAAGTTTTAAAATTACTCTTAGGTTGTTTTTGATTTATGGATTTGAGGAGAAATTTGAATTTGAGGAGAAATTTAGAAATAAAAAATATATATATATGTAAAGTTACATTAAATATATATATATTTTATTTATTTTTACTTTTTTTTTTCCCTTTTCATTTACAAATTACCTTCCAAATTTTTGATCGGGCCAATATGGAGGTCCCCATACCTGGCCTGACGATGGATTCTACTGGACATAGGCTTGTTATTGGGCCTGGCTCGATTGATCCATTAGTGTCGGCCCAAATCTTAGCTTATCAAAACTATCTGGGAGATTCTATTTAAACCTAAACTATGTCCAGAATGTTTAATTTAAATTAATAAATTTTAATTTCTATTATATCCTAATATGAATTTATTAATAAGAACAATACATATTAAATCCTAAATAATTTTTTTTTTCTCATAGTACATCATAATCAGTTATTCCTATTCCAATCTCTGTATCTTCTTCCCCAAGAAATCAAAGTTATTTATTCTTCTTCTTCTTCCTCATTCCAAAACTTTAATTCACCCTACCAAAACTTACCACCATCATCAATATCATTATTTTTTATTATTTTGAAACCCAACCTTACAAAAAAAATTTGAACAAAATCAAATAATGGATGAGAGTAATAATGAAAATAAATTTTTGAAGCAACCCATCAAAAAAGAGGTAAGTATTCATATAAAGAAATTTCACAATTTTTGTAGAGTACCATCAATTATTTTTTATATCATTTTTTTGACAAAAATTAAAGGGCCCAGTAGTTAGATTAATAATACATATTATTGGAGTTGTTCTTATTTTGTCATTTAAATAGTACATTATATGAGAACTACTCTTTCTTGTTAGTGCCTGATACTTATGTGCTTATAAGTTTGGTTTTTATTTTTCCATGAACATTCTTGTGGATAATTTATATTGTAAACGTTTTTTTTTGTATTGAAAGTTTTACAATACTTATGTAAAAGTTTGATATTTTCTGTATTTATAATGCTTATGTGCTTATAAGTTTTTTTTTTTTTTTTTTTTTTTATGTATTTGAGAATTATTTTTGGTATTGAAATTTTTTTGAAATAATTTAACTTTTATAGTTTATCTATTATTTATTATTTAGATTTGCCTTGAGGATAATTTGAAAAAAAATAATAAAATATAATGAGAATAAAATAAAAATTTAAATAATTATTCAAAATGTATAAAATTAAGAGTACATAATGATTTTTTAGGTGTAAATAAAATCTCCCAAACTACCTCGGGTGAACACGAATGTACAAGACATTTGTTCTCCTGCTACTTTTTAATATACAATTTAATGAGAAAATTGTAGAATAGTCCCGAATATCATGGGAAATTATTTACATAATTATTTTGATCAATAAAAAATTGTAACATATATATTAAATAAATTATTTATTACCTGTTAATTAGTTAATAAAATAGGACAATATTGTTTTATCAATTAAAAAATTTCATTACGCATTAGCATATGGACAACCACCTGGTAATGCTGGGGACCCCCAATGCACGTGGGGGGCTACCAATGGCTGAAAAAAAAAAAAAAAAACAAATTTTGGGCCAATCAGAATGGATCCTAGCACCCCTACTAGGGGTTTCATGCATTTTCCACAACCACCAAGCATTCCTAGAACACCCAATAGGATTCAAAGTGTAAAGGATAAATTATTACTGATTGAAAAAAAAAAACGAGACTAACATAAAATTTGGTATAAAATGCAAGGGGTAAACATGGTGTAAAATCGGCTAATCAGCCTATAGCTCACAAGAAGCCCGCTCAGGCCCGAGTCCAGTCTGTGACCTTCGGCTTAGGTTGTGTGTTTTGGAGCCCAACCCAACTTGAAGCCCATCCTGATTGGTTTGGTCCACTTGCCCGAGACCCAGTCCTGATCCATTTGAAATCCAGTATCATTTTCAAGCTATTTTGGTGGAAAAAAAACTTTAAAATGGTCATGCCCGGCCCAAGTCCGCTCGAATACCCTTGGATTGAGATTTTGAGCGAGTGACCCAGTCTGTCCCAACCCAATTTTTGGATGAAGCCCGCTAGGTTCGATAGCGGGCCGGTTCGAGTCCAAATTTGGGTAGGCCGGGTCATTTTTACACCCCTAGGTAAAGTACAATTTATCCATGTAAATTTTAAATAGAAAAAATTATAAAATAAAAAATTTTACTCTTATAACAAAATAAATTTTGAACATTTAATTTTATC